>JAHWFO010097969.1:0-34231 GCA_023313115.1 Rhysida immarginata | reverse complement strand
ATTCCTCCCGAAGAGCGAGAATCAGTTCAGGTACAGAAGTTGGCCGACGTGATCTGGCCCGCAAGCGTCTTTCCAATTCATCCCACAGACTCTCTATAGGATCGAGGTCGGGACTTTGTGCTGACCAACCCATTTCTTCGGGCCCTGAGTCCACAAACCACTGCTTTGTGGCACGGAGCATTGTCGTGTCGGTAGAGAAATGGCCCGTTTCCGAGAAATTGCCACAACGTTGGAAGTGCACAGTTGTCCAAAACATTCAGATAACGGTCGGAGTTCACGATTCCTTGCACAGGAACGAGCTGGCCCAATCTGTACTATGAAAATGAGCCCCACACCGTGACTCCTCCTCCTCCGAACTAGACTGTGGGCTCTATGCACTCAGGTAAGAAGCCAGGTATGCGCCAAACCCAAACTCGTCCGTCAGATTGCCAGAGTGTGTAGCGAGATTCGTCTGTCCACATTACAAGTTTCCATTGGTCCATTGTCCAGTTTCTGTGGGCTTTGCACCACTCCAGACGTCGCTCGGCGTCGACCCTGCTGACGTGGGGCTCGTGGGCAGCAGCACGGCCACGGAATCCCATCGTGTGCAGTTCCCGACGAATCGTCACGGTACTGGCATCGTTTGCAGAGGCGTTTCGAAACTGTGGCAATTTTTTCCGCCGAGGACTTCCGGTCGCTGCGGGCGACACGACGAAGCACTCGACGGTCTCTGTCCGTTAGTTTCTTGGGTCTACCGGTTCGTTGTCGAACTGTTGTCGATCCCCGGGTCTTCCATTTCATAATGACATCGCCTACTGTTGACTTGGGTATCTGAAGAAGGCTGGAAATGCCACGCACGGACTTGCCGCATAGGTGACATCCAACGACGGTTCCACGTTGGAACTCGCTGAGCTCTGCCGAACGACCCATTCTTGCCAATGTCCAAGCCGAGTTGTGTGTGAAGGTGTGGGAAGCTATTTAAATGATGTACAAGTCATTATCATGTGACATTGGGCCAATCGATAATCTGTGAGGGGTGTCCGGATATTTTTGATCATATAGTGTATCTATCTACCCAAGTAGTAATTTAAGAATAACAGTATTTTTAATTGAATAATGGAATAAAACAAAAAAACAAAATGATTTAATAAATTATTTAATAAAGAAATAATCTCGTGTATTTATAAGCTAATAAATAATAAATAAAAGATTCTCGCATATAAAGTGACTTCGACCTAAAATGAATGAAGCAAATTGATTAGTAATTGCAATAAAGATGTGTCAATTTTAAAACAAACGAGTTAAATACTCAAATTCTTTGGCGATTTAAAAATCTCGATCGAATATACATTTCCACCGAAATGACGTCCACCGAATTGTCACGTTCACCCAATTGTCGCGTCCACCAAATTGTCATTCACTCAACTGTCGTAGACCCAAGAAATACACTAGTGTTTATAAAAACCGCAACACCCTGATGGAATGGTCTAATCCATATGCAATTTGCAATATTTGCATCCAATGGGTCAGAGTATAAATGATTAGATTTTCAGAGTAATTGCTTGAAAGAACACCATGGGTACCATATCAACAGCTGACAGAATTTGAAAGAGGACGCATAATTGGTCTGGTCGTATCGTGACATTGCTGCTCGCGTAGGACGTAATGCAACGACAATTATGCGTGCACGGAGGCAGTGGAGCGAAGAGAACAGGGCACACCGAAGGCCAGGCTCAGGAAGACCCAGCACGATGACATCACGAGATGACAGACACATCTATCGCAGTGACCGGTACATCAGGGAAGTCGTGCAACCCGAGGTCATCCCCTTCCTGCAGAACCTTCCAGGCGCTGTATTCCAACAGGACAATGCCCGACCGCACGTGGCCAGAAACGTCCTCGCCTTTTTCCAGGCACATCAGACGCCCTCGTTCCCCTGGCCTGCTCGTTCACCAGACATGTCCCCAATCGAACATGTGTGTGACAGGGTTGCTCGTTGATCGGCTCGTCAGACTCCTGCAGCAGCAACTGTGGATGAAGTGTATACCCGTGTAGACAGAGCATGGCAGGCCCTTATTCAGAGCTTGTTTGACTCGATGCCACGACGTTTAGAGGCTGTAATTGCATCCCACGGTGGTTTCACCCGATACTAATGGGACAATAAAACGCATTGTATTGACCTGAAAATCTAATGGTTTCTTTTCTCACCCATCATATGCAAATGCTCCAAATTTAATGCAGATTGGGCTATTCCATCAGGGTGTTGCGATTTTTATAAACACTAGTGTATATAGGCCAGACCCATCGAAAGTTGGAAACCAGGGCCAGAGAGCACCTGGACCACATTAGAAACAACAGACCTAACAGGGCCCAATTTTAATATAAACCAGCTTCAGATCCTGCAGGTGGTAGATGAACCAAAGAAACTGGATTTCTTGGAATCATGGGAAATCTTAAAAAACCAGGACAATTCATTGCTAAATCTGGACACTGGACCCTTAAGGTACTCACACATGATCGTGCCCTTGCTGCCATGCTTGCCATTCCATAACTGTCACTCCATGCTTGATAAGATTTCACCACACACGAGTCATGCCGAAACTGTCATTCCATGGGAGCTTCATTGCATTTTGTTGAACGAATTTATTCACCAATGTCTGCTGTGCAGTGATGGTGCAGTGAATTTCCATTATGAAGAAGTCGGCAGCAACTGTTATTGCAATGCTGCTTGCCGAGGACGATGATAGGCCTAAAATTAAAAAGAAAGAAACAAACATTCTGATGTAAATCTGAAGGCGGGTTCTTTATCTCAGCCGACTTCAGCAACTGGCTTGCAGAGTAACTCAGTGATGACGTCATAGGATGGGAAATCAAGAAGAATGCTAGGCTGAAATAATAGGTTAGCCAAGATGGCAGGATGTGTAATACAGAACTGTATAATATTACATTAATATTAAATTATTACCTAGCAATAATTCGTACGCTTCTTTATCCACATCAAATAGTAAAGACCCCACACTATCGATATACACTATATGATCAAAAATATCCAGACACCCCTCACAGATCATCAATTGGCCCAATGTCACATGATAATGACTTGCGCATCATTTAAATAGCTTCCCACACCTTCAGACACAACTCTGCTTGGACATTGGCAAGAATGGGGCGTTCGGCAGAGCTCAGTGAGTTCCAACGTGGAACCATCGCTGGATGTCACCTATGCGCCAAGTCCGTGCGTGACATTTCCAGCCTTCTTCAGATACCCAAGTCGACAGTAGGCGATGTCATTATGAAATGGAAGACCAGGGGATCGACAACAGTTCGACAACGAACCGGTAGACAGAAGAAACTAACGGACAGAGACCGTCGAGTGCTTCGTCGTGTCGCCCGCAGCGACCGGAAGTCCTCGGCGGAAAAAATTGCCACAGAGTTTCGAAACGCCTCTGCAAACGATGCCAGTACCGTGACGATTCGTCGGGAACTGCACACGATGGGATTCCGTGGCCGTGCTGCTGCCCACGAGTCCCACGTCAGCAGGGTCGACGCCAAGCGACATCTGGAGTGGTGCAAAGCCCACAGAAACTGGACAATATAGCAATGGAAACGTGTAATGTGAACAGATGAATCTCGCTACACACTCTGGCAATCCGACGGACGAGTTTGGGTTTGGCGCATACCTGGAGAACGCTTCTTACCCGAGTGCATAGAGCCCACAGTCGAGTTCGGAGGAGGAGGAGTCGTGGTGTGGGGCTCATTTTCACGGTACGAACTGGGCCAGCTCGTTCCTGTGCAAGGAATCGTGAACTCCGACCGTTATCTGAATGTTTTGGACAGACAACTGTGCACTTCCAACGTTGTGGCAATTTTTCGGAAACGGGCCATTTCTCTACCGACACGACAATGCTCCGTGCCACAAAGGGAGGCGTGTACGGCAGTGGTTTGCGGACTCGGGGGTCGAAGAAATGGGTTGGCCAGCACAAAGTCCCGACCTCAATCCTATAGAGAGTCTGTGGGATGAATTGGAAAGACGCTTGCGGGCCAGATCACATCGGCCAACTTCTGTACCTGAACTGATTCTCGCTCTTCGGGAGGAATGGAGGAACATTTCGGAAAGTATCTACCAACATTTGGTGGAAAGTCTTCCCTGAAGGGTGGAAGCTGCGATTCGGGCAAAGGGATGTGCAACGCCCTATTGATTTCCATGAAATCGTGGCTACAGCGCAAACGTGCATGTGTCCGGATATTTGTGATCATATAGTGTATATACCTCACATTTTCTATGTTAAATTGATTCGACCTGATGATGGCAACTTTGTAGCCGAAATGTACATTTATGAAATGTCAAATAAACTCGTTGTGGAAATAGTGGAATCCGTCTCCTCATCCTTCTCATCAAAGCATCCACGAATCGGCAAGATCAGTCTTTGTTCTTATTTATACGAGGGTGGGCTGAAAAGTAATGCCTCCATGGCTGTAACTTTTTTACTTTCTAATCGATTTTCAAAATTCTTTTTGTATCTGCTACTCCCATTTGTCGTCTATGTAATGCACTATTCACTTTTCAACATAGTCCCCATCCCTTTCCACGCATCGTACCGACGCATGACTAATCGGGTGAACCCGTCGGAGAGGAATTCCGGGGTCGTCGTCGACACGAGGATCGAATGGCAGCTTTGGATCCTCTTCTGCAGCACGATAACGCCACACATCGTAGGGGGTTGCAGCGCCTACAGTTCAAACATGAAAAATCAAAGACTTTGCACCTTGCGACTTTCGACACTTCCCAAAGAGTAAAGAACACCTTAAGAGGCACGAGTTGCGTTCCGTCGACGACAACCCCGGAATTTCTCTCAGACGGGTTCACCCGACTAGTCACGCGTCGGTACGATGCGTGGAAAGGGATGGGGACTATGTCGAAAAGTGAATAGTGCATTACATAGACGACAAATGGGAGTAGTATCAGATACAAAAAGGATTTTGAAAATCGGTTAAAAAATAACTGAGGCATCTCTTTGCTCAGCATTCCTGGGAAAGTGTACGCTAAGTGTCTGGAGAAGAGAAGTCGGGAAATAGTCGACTCCAAACTGTCGGGGGAGCACTGTGGTTTCCGACCTGGCCGAAGCACGACGGATCACATCTTTGCTCTAAGGCAAATCTTTGAGAAATCCTGGGAGTATGCAAAAGAGGTCTACGCTTGCTTTGTGGACCTCGAAAAAGCATAAGTGGATGGATTGCAATTACTGGTTGCTATCATGTCTCTGTACGAAAGCTCGGAGATGTGTGTCCGGATAAATGGCATTAAGTCGAGACCGTTCACCTTGGGTGTTGGACTCCGCCAAGGGTGCGTACTGTCGCCCATCTTGTTCATTATCTTTATGGACTGGATAGACAGGGGCAGCCGAGGCGATGAGCGTGTTTGTCTGGGCAACTGTCTGGTGGAGAGGTTGCTCTTCGCTGACGACCTTGTCCTCCTTGGGTCTTCTCGCACGAACCTTCAGCATGCACTAGACCGGTTTGCAGTAGTCAAATGTGAAGAAGCTGGGATGAAGATCAGTGTGGCTAAAACCGAAGTTCTGGTTCTTTCAAGACAGCCTGCTCTGTGCGCTCTCCATGTTAGGGGAGCCTCATCGAGACAGGTGGAGGAAGTCCAAGTATCTCGGGATTGCATTCACGAGTGATGGACGGCAGGAGAAAGAATTGGATGCTCGGATCGGTGCAGCAAGCTGTGTCAGACGTGAACTGTGGCGATCCGTGGTAACGAAACGCGAGCTGGGTAACAAAGCCAAGCTCTCAGTCTTCAAATCTATCTTTGTCCCCACTCTCAAAGACCATTCATGAGGCTTGGGTAATGACCGAAAGAGTGCGATCGTGGGTACAAGCGGGTACAAGAAATGAGATTTCTGAGAGGTGTGGCAGGTGTTACACTCCCTACTAGATAGAGTGTACAGCAGCACAATAAGGGAATCTTTAGGTGTCGAGTCGCTACTTCTCCGCATCGAGAGATCTCAGTTGCGCTGGTATGGCCACGTGATACGGATGCCAATGCAAACTAGTCTTCCTAGGCAGTTGTTATTTTCCAAGCCGGTAGGTAAGAGACCAAGGGGTCGGTGGATACCAGGTCGCTAGACTACGTGGAGAATCTGGGTTCGAGTCGCTTGGATATTACCAGCGAGGACATGCGCCTAATGGCGCAAGATCGCGATCGCTGGAGATCCTCCATAGGGCTGCTACCCCCGCGACCCTAACGGATAAGCGGGTTTGAAAAGTAAGGAAGTAAGTACTCTGTCACTTTGGGGACTAGCAATACATCAATCACGATTCATTGCGTTGCGCTAAATCGAATTCACGTCAAGAGGCAATTCTTTAAAACGTAAGTTTTATTTGTATACAATAGTAATCTAAACTCATTTACATACTCTACGTTCAAAAATAATAATACAAGAACTTAACGGATTCAAAATAGACAAAAAAAATAAACATAATAACAGATAAATAAATTTCTCTCTTTTTTTTTTTTTTTTTTCCCATCAATCTCCTTTCCGACGTTGTTACTGGCACGAAAAAAGAAGACTGACACATCGCTCATCACGTCACAGTAACGAAAACAAAAAAAAAAAAAAACGTCTCTGTACAAATTGCAAATACAGTCTCACTGCATCATCATCATCATCATCGTATTCCGTGATCGATTTTTACGTTAGCTCATTTCCAACCGTTACCGTAAGTCAAAACTCATTTAGCTCCTGCACGACGTTAGCCCAATGGTTCAAAGGTGTAAATATATTTATATACAAAAAGTTCACTCTATAAAAAGACTCGTCATCATCTTTGGTTTCCGTCGTTAGAATCGCAAGTGAGGCTTGTTCTTCACCATGTGTCTGCAAGGAAACAAACGATAGCAACCATTAAAACGACAGCACCAAAATTTAAAAGACAACCTGTGACAATAAAGTTCGGCGAACGACGACGTCAAATTGCTAACGGTCGTAAGAGTGCACCGTCGTCGTATCCTGCCCCAGACAGGTCGAGACGTGTTTAAACAAATTTGAGAGAATCGGCGCTGCGGGTGTGTTTATTGTGTTTAAACAGGACATTGAAGAGAGAAGGCGGTCAAAACCCAAAATGGATCGGCGAACGAAAGAGACTCGTGAAATGAGACAAGGGGTCACCAGCATATAGAACTTTCCTGAAGGCTGTAGAAACGCCCAGAATGCTTTGCATCAGGCTTTAAAAGCACCGTCCACGCGACAGAGCACAGTATTCGTCTTGTTTTGAGTCAACGGACGTGGTAAGCCAGTAGAAACGTGTATACGCCACTTCCAGAATAACAACATCCCAGCGAGGTATTGCCCACGAATTATCAGTTCCACTCTCTCTCGACTCTTAATGGGATCATCAAGCGAGCGTTTCAGAGAAATCGGGAAAACAGAACCAAGGACTGCACCAGGCAAGCTGCGATTATTGAATGTTAGGGACCTACGAGTATTTCGACGTTACATTGTGAAAAACAGGCATGCTCCCATAAGTGAAATGAGAGTTTGGGCTCGAGAATATTTTCACGTACCCATATCCGAAAGCACAGTCCGCCGTTCCAACTATTACTTATACGCTACAAAGAGGAAGCCATTTATGAGCACTGTAGCTAAGCGTCGCCGGGTAGCATGGGCCAGAACCCATCTAAAGTGGACCCTTGCTCAGTGGAATAGTGTTCTGTGGTCCGACGAGTCCACCTTTGCAGTGACGTATGGCAACAACGGTCGCAAGGTGCTAAGGACCAAGCACGAAAGTAATCATCCCAACTGTTACCAGAGGAAAGTTCAGAAGCCTGCATGAGTGCAGCCGGGACAGGATCACTTCACTTTTGCGAGGGCACTATTAACTCTGCTGCCTATAGAAACATTCTTCAACAGCATCTGCGTCCATCCCGCCAAAACTTGTTCGATAGAAGACCAAGCATCTTTCAGCAGGACAACGCGAAGCCTCGTGCTGCTCGGAACACCGAGGCTCGACTACAACAGCAGCGTCTCAGGGTGCTCGACTGGCCTGCCTGCAGCCCAGATCTGTCACCCATTGAAAATGTATGTGGCGCATTTTAAAGCGAAAAGTCAGACAGCGGAAGCCTCGAACACTGCAGCAGTTGCGGGCGTGTATTTCCAAAGAGTGGGACGAAATTCCAGTAGAAACGACGCAGAAGTTAGTGTCCAGCATGCCTCGACGACTTCGGAAAGGTGACGCCACTCAGTGGTAATGTGCAATAAACGGTACGGTGTCCGAAGTTCATTGACGCTAGGGTTGTACTTTGAAGTGTGTTTATGAGTGGTTTCGAGGAGGCCGGAACACCGTAGAAGATGTCCACCTGAAGTGGCCAGACGTCCAACGTAATGTTACGACCCAACTGAAGGCTATCCCTAAAAACGACTACGCCAGGAGTTTCCAGGACTTGTACAGGCGTTCCCATCGACGGGGATTACTTTGAAGTATACTAACGGCTCTTTCATCTATGCGAGCGATCAACGCTCAATATGCCGTCAGTCACCGAACTTTATAGTCACAGGTCGTAATTTAGTAGCATGCAACGCAGATACGTTGATTTCTTGATTAAATGGATTTAGGGAACACTCGCTCACCAAAAGTCATGGCACACCCCTACAATCAGGTACCCTTTCTCAGAATGCAAGTGCACAGGACTCCTCAACATCACACGATCATTGTAAGCAAAACTAGTTGCGGAAATGGCAGCATGCCGAATGCTATCGATTGTTGGTGCCTCAATATCAGATGTAGCCTACAATTTTCCCGCATATCCGTTGCAAGGGTCTATCGAGAGTACACCCAACAAGGGGTTATAATCCATGTCGGACATGCCTCGTCAATGATGTGGGACCTTGACAGCTGCAGGCCATGACGGGTGCCACTCTCGACAGCTGCGCATCGCCGCCAATGCCTAACTTGACTAACCGACATCGACATTGGATCACTGAGGACTGGCGAAGGGTTGACATTGGATCCGACGAGTCACAGTTTCGTCTTGCAAGGCTGGGGTGTTTTTTCGTGGCATGCATCTTACATCCACTCTACGTGCTACTTCCTACGTCATCTGCTTGGAAACCACTGACGGCATCTAGCAAGATAATGTAGCCCTCATGACACGGCAGCAGCTGGAGGACCCTGCTCCCGACTTCAAGACAATGATTTGGCCTCCACGTTGCAACCCAGATTGCAATCCCATTGAACATTTGTGGGACGTCATCAACCCAACTGGTAAATGCAGCATCATTATGAGTGCAGTGAAGGCGGCATGGCTTGCAGTGCCTGTGGATGTGTTCCGGAGACTGGTAGAATCTATTCCATGATGGGTCGCCGCTGTTATTCAGGCCAGAGGGGGCCCACCACGTTATTAGGCAGGGTGCCATGACTTTTGGTGAGTCAGTGTACATTATATACGAGGGGCGGTCATAATGTCATTACAATCGCTTTTGAAATGAGTGATACAAAACGGCATTTGGGGCAGTTCATCGGAAAATTGGCGTTGACGTTTCCAGTGCAGCTAGACGAGCATGTAAGACAAACCTCGGAGTGGATGCAAGTGCGTTGACGCAGAGGCTCATCCACCATATACATCCGACTTCTTCCTCTTCTCTCGCCTGAAGAACCAGCTTCATGGACCGCACTTCCAAGACGATGATGAGGTCGTCTTCGAGGTGGCGCAGTTCTTGAACAGCCAATAGGAAGACTTATATACACTGAGTTAGCAAAACTCATGGGATAGTTACTTAATATCTGGTCGGGAGGCAGTTGACACCAGATAGTCTGCAGAGCCCAAGATAGTTGCTGATGATCCAGTGCCCGGAGCCTGACTTCAATAGCATCCCAGATATGCTCAATGGGATTTGTGTCAGGGCTCCGGGCTGGCCAGCTCAGTCGTCGGACCTCTCCTGCATGCTCCTCGAACCGTTCGCGGACGACATTGGAGCGATGTGGTGGAGCATTGTCATCTTGAAAGACTGCTTCGTCGTCAGGGTGTTGAAACGTCAAAAACGGGTGTAGATGGTCTCCGACGAGTTGACGATACCGTGGACCATTCAACGTTTGGTCCAGGATAACCAGAGGGCCCATTCCAAACCAGGAAAAAGCACCCCAGACCGTCACTGACGCCCCACCACCTGTTGGCGTGCGGGATCCATCGTTTCGTGAGGTCTGCGCCACGCACGGTGCCTCCCATCAGTGTGGTACAGTTGATATCGTCACACATCTGACCATATGACGTTACGCCTCTGTTGCAGAGTCCAGCCGAGATGGTTGGTGGCAAATGCACGCCAGGGTGTCCAACGACGCTGGGTAAGCATTGGCACCCATGTAGGGCGACGGCTGCCAAACCCGAGGGCATGCAGATTCCGAGAGACGATTCTAGTGTGGCCAGTGATTTGCTGCACTGTTGCGCTCCTGTCTCTCTGAATCATTCGTCCCAGGTGTCGCCGGTCACGATCATTCAGGGCATCTGGACGCCCGGTATGGTGCCTGAAGTGGACTGTGATGCCTTCATACACCCTGGAGACAGTCGAGCGGGGAAAGCCAAATTCCTGCACCACTGCCGAAATGGAAAATCCCATGCGTTGTGCACCTACTATCATACCTCGTTCAAAAGACGTCAACTCGCGACGACGTGCCATTTTTGATTAATCACTTATCCAAGCTATCCCATGAGTTTTGCTAACTCAGTGTACAGCTGGCATCTAGCTAATCGTGCTTCGTCGAGAAAAAGTGCACCGTCCCCCTATCTCTCGGTCTTCCGTCTGATTGTAATGACGTTACGACCGCCCGACGTAAACCACGGGGAAGCGATTTTTGCAATAAACAACAAGAAACAAAAAAAATTTCAAGACTTACTTATCCAAGACTTCCCAGAAGACTAAGAGGTTGGCTCTGTCGAGATGGCGCTTTGTACGACTCAATTGGATCACGTGCACGGCCCATTTGGCCACGTTGCCGTCCAAGGTCATTTCGTCCCACTTCAAGTGGAAAGCTTTAACTGAGAAAGAAATCGTAAAAGTTACGTTCAAACCAAAAAGTAGATATTATACGAGGGCTGTAAATTAAGTAATGGCAACACGTCGTCGGGAAGCCGTTGTAGACCAGTGGCATGGTGTCGATTGTCGATGCGAGCGACCGAGCGCCTTACTGCGTGGAGCACAGACGAAATGTCACGAAATCGGTGACCTCGAAGGGGTTCCTTCAACTTCGGAAACAGATCGAAGTCACGAGGACTCGTGTCGGGTGAGTAGGGAGGGTATTCCAGGATTTCCCACTGCCACCGTCGCAATAGGAGAGTGACTTTGTTTGCGGCATGGCAACGAGCGTTGTCGTGCAACACGATAGGGAGATTGTTGTGCAACAATAATAGTAGTCATGCCTTCAGGTACAGCATGTGTAAGAATCGCACCGTCCCAGTCGTATGCCACAATCGGCATAACTTTCACCCGACTAGGTTCCTGTCGAAATTTCTGTGGACGTGGCGAACCTCGGTGACGCCATTCGTTTGATTGACGCTTTAATTCAGGCTCATAGGCTCGTGCCCACGTCTCGTCGATGGCGACAATACGCTGCAGAAATGTGTCTCCTTCGTTGCGGTATCTCTCCGAGCGGGTGCCAGCCAGTGCATACCGGTGCCGTTTCTGTATTCGGTTAGTCGACGTGGCAATTTTCCTCGTGTCGAGAGATTTCTTCGTTATGCACCGCACCGTTTGATGACTCAGACCGACCTCGAAGGATAATTCTCGGACAGTGCGTCGGCGGTCTATGGTAAGGAGACCGCTCGGGATGTCGATCTGCTCTCGAGGAACGGAGGGCCGACCTGTGCGTCGCAAATCCGCAGTCTCGTTCCGACCCGAACGAAATGCTCGAACCCATCGTAAAGCATTTGTGCCACAGGCTTCCACGAATCCTCGATAGCATTCTGTTGCACTTTTGCCACGGGCAACCTCGATTTTAAGCCACGACCGTCGATCATGTTTTGAAAACATGCTTCAGAGCGATGGAAACGAAACTCCTCACTTTAACGCCACGCAACGACTACCCTTCTAAGCAGATCGACTGTTTTTTTGCACTCTACACATCGACAACAGCGCCACCTCACCGCTCCCATATCCTATTTGCGCATGTCCGCCCTTCTGCGAGTTTCAAGGTTAAGTTGCCACTATTTAATTTACAGCCCTCGTAAAAATACACCGAATGGTCAAAAGTCACGGGGACGTGACGCTAAGAGCGAGTCACTCCTCCGCGAGCCCTCAAAACTACCGTAACACGTCGAGGCATGGGCTCTACAAAGCGTTGGAATCGTTCTGAAGAGATATTGACCCACGCATCTCGCAGTGCTACCCGCAATTGTTCCGTGTAGTTGGTGCCGAGTTCATCGAGCGTAGACTGGCATCTACAGCATCCGACAAATGCTAAGATCAAGTGATCTGGGGGGCCAAACCACCATCGACAACCAAAAAGCGGGATGTGGAATGCAGATGGTCTAAGCCGGACAATGGGACCTAATTGGGACCGTGTGACCATAAAGACCGAGTCACACTACGACCGATTCCGCGACGGCAAGAAACGGGAAATCAGGCGAAAAACACGATAGAACCAAGCTATACTTTTGTCGTCGTAGCAGCAGCCAATCACGTCGAACTTTTGATCTCCGCCGCACGAATCGAGCGATTTCGCAACGTCGTTTTCCCGCGCTCATGGGAACGACCACGACGGAAAGTTTGCTTGCCTTCAAAGACACGGAATCCACTGTAGTGTGAATTCGGCTCGATGACACAATCGAAACCGGAATTCATCTGACCATGCTACACGCCACCACTCTTCCAAGAACCAGTGACAATGTTAAGCTTAATTTGCATGCACGCGTTTTGGACGCATTTATAACTGCGTCTCGACGCACCTAGACGCACATTGCAACAGCTCCTGACGCATTTACTTCGAACGCAAGTGTCAGTTTCCATACATGCGTGAAGTCTACGCAGAAAGTTCAACTGCGCATGCGTCATGAGTTTATGTTTTGCAATTTTTCTTCAAATTCTCTTTCTTCAGCCATGTTGTAGCGAAACGACGACTGGACCGAACGTCTTTTGTTAACAAAGCAAGTGCGCTTGCGCAAAACAATCACGTGATCTAGAAAGATTTGAGACGCATTTACAAGTGCGTCAAAAAGTAGAAAGCCTATCTACTTCACTTTTCTGGGTCCAGACGCATCAACTCCAGACGCACGTCAACCAAGACTCGGAGACGCAGATATCTGTTTCCATGACACGTGCGTCAAGACGCAGAGACGCAGTTAAAAACGCATGGATGGAAACTAAGCTTTATGGTGTTAGGATGTCTCTCCGTACAGTCATCGTAGAAATAAGTTCCCGATACATCCAAATCAGCGGTAATCTGACTCACAATGGCCCGTCGATCGCTCTGCTGAGGTGACATGACCTCTGGTCGTCAAACACTTGTGCTCGTCCTATGCATGTTGAAGAGCCACCTCAGAAACCCAGTCCACGTACAAAGTCAGTTAACTCACGACGTGCTGCCACGTTCACTACACAAGCGACTTTCGCCACATCTGGCCTCAGCATTTGTTAGTCTTACACGCCACATCTTCAAATGGGACCACCCTTCCCGTGACTTTTGGGCATTCGGTGTAATTCTTACGAACCTCGTCATAAGTCGAAACCTTTACTTACTTCGAGCAAAAATGTCTACGGGATTACCATCCCACGGCCATCCTTTGAACTGCCATGCAGGACCTTGGACGAAGACGGCTACTACACGATCCCTGTAACGAGACAATTTCAAGTTATTATCGACTGGCAAAAAACAAACTCATTTACGCATTACGCAACGTAACGTTTGCATTAACTGAATCCACGGACTATTAACAACGAGTTATCCGACCTTATCATTATTTAGTAGGGGGGTAAGTCTACGTCCGACTAGTAAACGATTAGATGCATGCTCACGGGACATTAACATCAGTCGACAACTAGGCTCATCAGTCGACACCTGTGCGCAACGTTCCATGCAGTGAACGTACGAGGCCTGTAAGAAAAGTATCCGATGATACACACCTGGAGCATTGGAAAGCTAATCACCCTCAAAGTAGTCTCCTTGGGACTCCACACACTGCTCCGAGCGGTGCCGCCGTTGTTGGAAGCCTTCCTGGAAAGCGTCGTTGCAGCCATAACGTCCTCTCTTGTCTGAAATCGCGTTCCTTTCAATGGCCTCTTGAGTTTGGGGAACAGCCAAAAGTCGCAGGGGGCTAGCTCAGGAGAGTAAGGAGCCTGTTGTACAACGGGAGTCTGGTTTTTCACCAAAAAAGTCGGAATCAAGTTTGGTTTTTGAGGCGCCAATTGCCTGTCGACCACAACTGCGGTCTCTTGCGCCACACTGCATTACGTAGGCGACAGAGGACATCCCTGTAGTACTCTTTGGTGATTCTTTGACCCTGTGGTGCGTACTCGTGGTGTACCACACCGCAAGAGTCAAAGAAGGCAGTCGGCATCACTTTCACATTGGCAAGCCTTCTTTGGTCGTGGTGACGAGGAATGCTTCCACGGTGACGACTGATGGTTGCCCAGTAACACTGCTCCAATTGTTCCGTCATTTTCCTTGAAATCAAAAACCGACGACAGCACAACACACTACCTCCCTCTAATGCTGATTTCCAGCAACTGACGCTATTGAGAGGCGGGAAAAAATTCACGCACACGCACAAAGGTTCGAGGTCGGCTCGTGCAAGCGCGCGCAATCCAAATCCATCAGGTCGGATACTTTTCTCACAGGCCTCGTGCAGTACTGTAATCTGCACAACTGTCTCAATGTCGCGATGACAACAACTGTTCACACAATTAACGGACTTTGAACGACGTCAGATTACTGGCCTCTCCGAGGCTGTCCACGTGTCATGGGACACGCGGATGATAGGCCCATGTTGGAGGCAATGCTCATGATTTGGTTGGATAATTCCATTTCGACAAAAGGATCAAATAATATAAAATTGGAAATTACGTGTTAACCTCTGAGTGATCCTAATGTCCACGACGACAAAAGCGATGGAAACGAAACGAGTAGAGATCGCTGCTCTCCTGCGCGCAGGCCACACGAAGTCCCAGATTGCCAAGCTCCTCAAAGTCAGCCGGATGACCATCCACAGAGTTGCGGACAGGCTCGAGAATGAGAGAGATCTTAAAGATCAACCTCGTTCAGGTAGACCTCGAGTCGTCGACCGTTTGGCCGTGAGAAAAGCCTTCGAACGAGACCCGACGCTCAAAACGACTGCGCTCGCAAAGAAAAAGAAAATTTCGGTGTCCACAGTGTCCAGAGCGGTCAAAGAAGAAGGTGGAAAGAGCGTGAGGCGGATCGGATACGGGAACAACGTCGGGAGCGCTGTCGCCGTCTTCTCGTGGCGAGCAAATTGTCACTTTCTCTGACGAAAAGACCTTCACGGTCGATCCTGTCGTCAACAAGCAAAACGACTGCATGGTAAGCTTCGGCCAGGACATCTCCAAGGTCCACTACGTGTCTACAACCGAGCACCCGGCCTCTGAGACGATGCTCGGAATCGTGGCATCGAACGGCGAGAAAATGCCACCCGTGCGGTTCCCTAGTGGATACTGGCTAACATCCTGGCCACATCTTTCAACAGGACGGTGCCCCTGCCCACACGGCCAACACTGTGCAAAACCGGTTGGGGTCCGACATGACCGTTTGGTCGAAGAGCTTTTAGCCTCCGCAGTCGCCAGACCTCGATCCACTCGACTACAGCGTGCGGGCGCATGTCGAGGGGAAGGCCTGCAAGGTCCGTCACAGCAACGTCGACGAGCTGAAAACATCTGTCAACCGTGTGTGGACCAGAACGAGGAAGGACTACATTCGCAAAGTTTGCAAGGCTTTTCGGCCTCGTCTGGAGTGGGTTCTCGATGCAGATGGTGGCTACATTGTTATTCTAACTGCATCGTCAACATCGTCGTGTCCGTTTCTTTGAGGGTCGTCACGAGTGTAACAGAACGTTTGCAAAGCCCGGTATACTTGAAAACACAAAACAAAAACTCGATTTATATATGATACAGAGGTCGAGTCAAAACTAGCGGCAGATTTGGGAAGGGGGGGGGGGGTTAGAGTTTGACGAATTCTGGGCGAAGACCATTTACCGCAAGGGTATATCGCAGTTTATTAAGACAAACAAACGTCAGTACAAATTTGAACGGCACAGACAACGTGCCACCTGCGTCAGCCAGTGTAAAAACATGGCAGAAAAACTGGTCGTACGCGGGCTCCGTAGTCACTATCGGAAAAAGGGGACCAGTGCGCGAGCAACAGCCGCCAAAATTTGTAGGTCAGGGTGTGACCAATAAAGACGCAGCCCTACGGGAACGAATAGAAGCCAACCCAGGACGTCAAGACATCACAATCGAGCGTGGCTCGACATCAGAAAGCTCAACAGGAGCTGCCGAGTTGCACCCCACGAGCAGACGCCCGCACAAGCACAACGACAGGAGAAGGTGTGTCGTCAATGTCCCAAACAATCAAGCTTCTGCCACATCCAGCATACAGCCCCGACCTGGCACCTTCCGACTACCGTTGGGCGCACTTCCTGCATGGACGTCGCTTTGCTAATGCGGAGTTGTTTCGCAAGGGCATCCACCAACTGGCTTATCGTTGGACGCAGACCATCGAGCATGATGGACTCTACTTTGAAGATTAGCAATGAGTCGCTCCTGTCTGGTGCCCATTTAAAAATTTGCGCGGCGATCAGCGACTACTTTTGACTCAACCTCTGTATTAAGATTAAAAATGCCTCGGAAGATTAAAAATCGGCCCTCTCAGAACAATCTACGGAACATGACGACGCCAATCGATCGGCCCGATTACAAGCCGCACGCTTAAAACTGACGATGTAGCTTATAATCGAGCCGATGCGGTAACTTATTTCCTAAAACCATTTCCAGTCGTCGTCGACTTACCAGTCTTCTCTACTCAACTTCGAGGGATTGTCGATCACTCGATACGGAATCGTGACGCCGTCTCTTCTCCGCTGAATAAGCACTTCGTTATCCCGCTTGATCCCTTGCTGCTTCTTCTCCTCCGTACCTACGTATCTGATAAAAACAATTCATCTTAAGAGCGTGCACTTTAACGAAGGTGTTGTGAAGGTGTCAGTGTGTTGTGACGTTCCAGTTAAAGGCTTGTCACGTATGTCCGATGAGAGCATAAATGAGGGGGGGGGGATACACTGAATTAGCAAAACTCATGGGATAGCGAGCACATTGATGGGCATGGCTCACGAATTCACAGGGGTGACGGATTCTGGGAATGGACCATCAGAAGTTGCGGGAACAGCTTGGATAAGTCATTAATCAGAAATGGCACCTCGTCGCGAGTTGACGTCTTTTGAACGGGGTATGATAGTAGGTGCCCGACGCATGGGATGTTCCGTTTCGGCAGTGGTGCAGGAATTTGCCTTTCCCCGCTCAACTGTCTCCAGGGTGTATGAAGGCATCACAGTCCACAACAGGCACCATACCGGGCGACACCTGGGACGAATGATTCAGAGAGACAGGAGCGCAACAGTGCAGCAAATCACAGACCGCACTAGAAACGTCTCTCGGTGGACAATCCGTCGGAATCTGCATGCCCTCGGGTTTGGCAGCCGTCGCCCTACACGGGTGCCAATGCTTACCCAGCGTCGTCGGTCACTCCGGCGTGCATTTGCCACCAACCGTCTCGGCTGGACTCTGCAACAGTGGCGTAACGTCACATGGTCAGACGAGTCACGATATCGACTGTACCACGCTGATGGGAGGCACCGTGTGTGGCGCAGACCTCACGAAACGATGGATCCCGCACGCCAACAGGTGGTGAGGCGTCAGTGATGGTCTGGGGTGGATTTTCCTGGTTTGGAATGGGCCCTCTGGTTACCCTGGACCAAACGTCGAATGGTCCACGGTATCGTCAACTCGTCGGAGACCATCTGCACCCGTTTTTGACATTTCAACACCCTGACGATGCAGCAGTCTTTCAAGATGACAGTGCTCCACCACATCGCTCCTATGTCGTCCGCGAATGGTTCGACGGAGCATGCAGGAGAGGTCCGACAACTGAGCTGGCCAGCCCGGAGCCCTGACACGAATCCCATCGAGCATATCTGGGATGCTGTCTCACTAGCACACCTTTCGTTAATTAATAAATAACAAGAAATAATTACTACGAACCTAAGATCCTGGAGAACATCCTTTGCGTTATACATCGTAATTATCGAAGTTGTAGCAGCAGGGATGATGATGATCGGCGTCCGTGAACCTAATACAAAATCAAACATTCAATGAGTAGGCATTCTCCGCAGCAAAAACGTAAAAAACAAATCGCTCGTTCCAAACAACCTCGTTTCTGCTGCGGCCTCGAAGACGAGACTTGGCTCTGCGCCGGTGGAGGCGGCATGACGACAGGCACCTTGCGAGGTTGAGATCCTTCCGTCACAGACTTCAACGTCATCCCGTGGTACGTCCCCATGGTATCGATTTTAAACCCTTCCGTCTCTGTAATATACAAACGACAACGTTATTACCAACGCAAACTCACCAGCTTCGGAAACCATCTCGTTTGCAAAGTCGACGACCGACTTACCCTCTTTTCCTCTGAATCGTTCCTGATCGTAACGATTGTACATAACTTGCTGCGGAAGTGGACGTACTGGAGTCTGCAATTTGTTTCGACACGAATAAAAATTTTTTGACGAGGAAGTCTCTTTTTGACACGGGGGTGATTCGAAAGTCCCCGAACTCCAAGTTTAAGACGTATCGTCGTCTTCGCTTGTGGTATAGGTGTGTGACCTTAGGAACGCACTGCACTACCGGGCTTCGCAAAAGTTCTGTTACGCTCGCGACGACCCTCAAAGAAATGGACACGACGATGTTGACGATGCTGTTAGCCATTTAATCAACGTAGAACCCGCTCCAGACGAGGCCGAAAAGCCTTGCAAACTTTGCGATTGTACTCCTTCCTCATTCTGGTCCACACACGGTCGACACATGTTTTCAGCTCGTCGACGTTGCTGTGACGGACCTTGCAGGCCTTCCCCTCGACATGCGCCCACACGCTGTAGTCGAGTGGATCGAGGTCTGGCGACTGCGGAGGCCAGAAGCCCTTCGACCAGAACGTCACGTTGGACCCCAACCGGTTTTGCACAGTGTTGGCCGTGTGGGCAGGGGCACCGTCCTGTCGTAAGATGTAGTCCGCATTTCTTCACTTTTGTGGCCAGGATGTCCTTGTAATCAGCCGCCGTTAGCCGGTATCCACTTGGGAACCGCACGGGTGGCATTTTCTCGCCATTCGATGCCACGATTCCGAGCATCGTCACAGAGGCCGGGTGCTCGGTTGTAGACAGGTAGCGGACCTCGGAGACGTCCTGGCCGAAGCTTACCACGCAGTCGTTTTGCTTGTCGACGACAGGATCGACCGTGAAGGTCTTTTCGTCAGAGAAAACGACAATTCGCTCGCCACGAGAAGACGGCGACAGCGCTCCCGAAGTCGTTCCCATATCCGATCCGTCAGCAGAGGCCTCACGCTCTTTCCACCTTCTTCTTTGACCGCTCTGGACACTGTGGACACCGAAATTTTCTTTTTCTTTGCGAGCGCAGTCGTTTTGAGCGTCGGGTCTCGTTCGAAGGCTTTTTTCACAGCCAAATGGTAGACAACTCGAGGTCTACCTGAACGAGGTCGATCTTTAAGGTCTCTCCCATTCTCGAGCCTGTCCGCAACTCTGTGGATGGTCGTCCGGCCGACTTTGAGGAGCTTGGCAATCTCGGACTTGGTGTGGCCCGCGCGCAGGAGAGCAGCGATCTCTACTCGTTTCGTTTCCATCGCTTTTGTCGTCGTGGACATTAGGATCACTCAGAGGTTAACACGTAATTTCCAATATACACTATATGATCACAAATATCCGGACACATGCACGTTTGGAAATGAATAGGGCGTTGCACATCCCTTTGCCCGAATCACAGTTTCCACCCTTCGGGGAAGACTTTCCACCAAACGTTGGTAGGTACTTTCCACAATGTTCCTCCATTCCTCCCGAAGAGCGAGAATCGGTTCAGGTACAGAAGTTGGCCGATGTGATCTGGCCCGCAAGCGTCTTTCCAATTCGTCCCACAGACTCTCTATAGGATTGAGGTCGGGACTTTGTGCCGGCCAACCCATTTCTTCGATCCCTGAGTCTGCAAACCACTGCCGTACACGCCTCGCTTTGTGGCACGGAGCATTGTCGTGTCGGTAGAGAAATGGCCCGTTTCCGAAAAATTGCCACGACGATGGAAGTGCACAGTTGTCCAAAACGTTCAGATAACGGTCGGAGTTCGTGATTCCTTGCACAGGAACGAGCTGGCCCAGTCCGTACCGTGAAAACGAGCCCCTCACCGGGACTCCTCCTCCTCCGAACTCGACTGTGGGCTCTGTGCACTCGGGTAAGAAGCGTTCTCCAGGTATGCGCCAAACCCAAACTCGTCCGTCGGATTGCCAGAGTGTGTAGCGAGATTCGTCTGTCCACATTACACGTTTCCATCGATCCATTGTCCTTTTTCTGTGGGCTTTGCACCACTCCAAACGTCGCTCGGCGTCGACCCTGCTGATGCGGGGCTCGTGGGCAGCAGCACGGCCACGGAATCCCATCGTGTGCAGTTCCCGACGAATCGTCACGGTACTGGCATCGTTTGCAGAGGCGTTTCGAAACCCTGTGGCAATTTTTTCCGCCGAGGACTTCCAGTCGCTGCGGGCGACACGACGAAGCACTCGACGGTCTCTGTCCGTCAGTTTCTTGGGTCTACGGTTCGTTGTTGAACTGTTGTCGATCCCCGGGTCTTCCATTTCATAACGACATCGCCTACTGTTGACTTGGGTATCTGAAGAAAGCTGGAAACGTCACGCACGGACTTGCCGCATAGGTGACATCCGACGACGGTTCCACGTTGGAACTCGCTGAGCTCTGCCGAACGACCCATTCTTGCCAATGTCCAAGCAGAGTTGTGTGTGAAGGTGTGGGAAGCTATTTAAATGATGTGCAAGTCATTATCATGTGACATTGGGCCATCGATGATCTATGAGGGGTGTCCGGATATTTTTGATCATATAGTGTATTAGTTGATCCTTTTGTCGAAATGGAATTATCCAAATCATGAGCAGTCCATTTTTTTTGGGGGGGGGGGGGATGTAAAGAGTGTAACAACAGAACTTTTGCAAAGCCCCGTACATGAGATCATAACGTGACAACGGTTGCGTGGGCGCAGGAGAACGGCGACGATCCGCCAGTCATGATTCTCACTCAAGAAAGAGTCACACTCGTAGAAGTGTATTTTGCGGAATAATCGTACCGACGTTGCATTCAGCGCTTTCAAAAGGAAGTTTCATGCCGCGTGTACGATAAGCCTAAAACAGCCGTCGTGACTCCCTGCAGCGCAGTAAGTCACTTTAAGGCGGAAAACAGGCGGATTTTCCGCAAGGACTGCAGCTTCGCAATCGGCGGAGTTCGTCCGCATCTCTCTCCGCCGACAGAATTTTCAAGTCAAGCAGCTTCTGAAACTTAGCGGATTCCGCAACTGCTTCGACCAATCAGAAAACGTCAAGTTTCGGCGCATCTTTCTTGCGACACTGAGCTAACACACTGTCGCTGCACGACGCCGTTTTGTGTGACGTTCATCTCGTTCAGGAACTGAACCAATCAGAAGACGGTTAATGCAGCCGCTAATGTGAAAAGGAAACAAAAAGTTGTTAAATCGCGGAAATATGAGTATACGCTTCCTTGGCGGATCCGCTGGGGCTAATGCGGGCGATTTAATTGTGAAACAGGTTTTACTAAACGTCTGAAGCTACGACCATACAAGATTCCGAGTAGTCTAAGAGCTTCGTTCTACGTGTTAACCTCTGAGTGATCCTAATGTCCACGACAAAAGCGATGGAAACGAAACGAGTAAAGATCGCTGCTCTCCCGCGCGCAGGCCGCACAAAGTCCGAGATTGCCAAGCTCCTCAAAGTCAGCCGGACGACCGTCCACAGAGTTGCGGACAGGCTCGAGAATGGGAGAGACCTTAAAGATCAAGCTCGTTCAGGTAGACCTCGAGTCGTCGACCGTTTGGCTGTGAGAAAAGCCTTCGAACGAGACCCGACGCTCAAAACGACTGCGCTCGCAAACAAAAAGAAAATTTCGGTGTCCGCAGTGTCCAGAGCGGTCAAAGAAGAAGGTGGAAAGAGCGTGAGGCTTCTGCTCACGAATCGGATACGGGAACGACGTCGGGAGCGCTGTCGCCGTCGTCTCGTGGCGAACGAATTGTCGTTTTCTCTAACGAAAAGACCTTCACGGTCGATCCTGTCGTCGACAAGCAAAACGACTGCGTGGTAAGCTTCGGCCAGGACGTCTCCAAGATCCACTACGTGCCTACAACCAAGCACCCGGCCTCTGCGACGATGCTCGGAATCGTGGCGTCGAACGGCGAGAAAATGCCACCCGTGCGGTTCCCAAGTGGATACCGGCTAATGGCGGCTCATTACAAGGACATCCTGGCCACAAAATGCGGACTGCATCTTTCGACAGGACGGTGCCCCTGCCTACACGGCGAACACTGTGCAAAATCGGTTGGGGGTCCGACGTGACCTTCTGGTCGAAGGACTTTTGGCCTCCGCAGTCGCCAGACCTCAATCCATTCGACTACAGCGTGTGGGCGCATGTCGAGGGGAAGGCCTGCAAGGTCCGTCACAGCAACGTCGACGAGCTGAAAACATCTGTCAACCGTGTGTGGACCAGAACGAGGAAGGACTACATTCGCAAAGTTTGCAAGGCTTTTCGGCCTCGTCTGGAGCGGGTTCTCGATGCAGATGGTGGCTACATTGATTAAATGACGGCAGAAGAAAAACATGTAATGCATCGTCAACATCGTCGTGTCCATTTCTTTGAGGGTCGTCACGAGTGTAACACAACTTTTGCAAAGCCCGGTAGACTCTTTTCTAGCGTGAGAACCATGACTGATATAACGTCACTGCTCGCCCGAGCAAGCGTCATTTCACGTGGTGCTCTATCATAGTGCAGCACATTCCAAACGTCCACACAAATGCCCCAACCAGAAATACGTCTTAAAATCCGAGTTCGGGGACTTTAGAATCGCCCTGATTGCATGACTGCTGCTAACGCTTCTTTAGCGTCCTATTTCACCCACTGGACAACCTCTGATATAGGAGCAGAACGATGCTCTTACGTATCGAGTGGCTTGTATCAGGTCATTGCATATCAAATGTCCGATTGCAGATGGACGCAGCCCGCAGCCCAGAACTTGTTGTCACAGACGCCTTTGCAATGCGCAAGTGCAGGTTGTAGGGGACACAGTTATGCGTGCATACGATACACTTCACGACAGTAGGCTCGCAGCGGTGATCGTCTCCCCCTGCTGCAGGAAGCGCTAACGCACTACACAGCAGATGTTCCACCAAACTGTAACCGCGAGCTTCCTGGAGTGCAACGGGGATTTCATCAGCATCCAGTCACTGTGCTGACCGTTTCCTATTGTCGTCGTATAGGAGCCACTTCTCGTCGCAGTGACAATGCGATCGAGAATCATGGCGCAAAATCATGACAGTCGACGCTGATACACCATGATCCACTGCAAGGTCCCGAACAGTTTTTGACGGGTCCTCTTCCACAGATCAACGTCATTCAACACTAACCGCGAGCTTCCTGGGGTGCAACGGGAACTGTCGCGGGGGTTCATCAGCATCCAGTCACTGTGCTGACCGTTTCATATTGTCGTCGTATAGGAGCCACTTCTCGTCGCAGTGACAATGCGACCGAGAATCATGGTGCAAAAGCAATTCGGCACACCCCGCCAACCGACGCTCTGTTTGGTTTTTGAAGTTCATGTGGGACCCATTTGTCCTGCTTTTTCTCCTTGCCGATAGTCGTAAGGTGTCTACTGACAGTCGACGCTGATACAGCATGACCCCGTGCAAGGTTCCTAACAGTTTTTGACGGGTCCTCTTCCACAGATCAACGTCATTCAACACTCTAACCGTCAGCTGCCTGGGGTGCAACTCTGTCGCGGCGGTTCATCAGCATCCAGCCGCTGTGCTCGCAGTTTCCTATCGTCAGAGCGCACTAAATAATACATGCATTAGGTCGTTGCATATCAAATGTCGGATTGAAGAGGACACCTTCACACGTGCTATTCGAAATAACCCCCATTGCAATCCAAACAGCTTATCGAGCCCTCTCTGATAGAATCCATGGTCACGGGACTCAAACTCCCGGAAAGCGTTTTCGACGTCCGCTTGGGTTAGGAACGTTTTCCCGCGGAGAGTACGGGGGGTGTGGAAGAAGCACCTCGTAGCCCAGAGCTTGTAGCGCCTGCACGCTCGTTGTCATGCACAAGTGACACAGTTTTGCGTGCATACGATGCAGTTCACGCCAGTAGCTCGCAGCGGTGATCGTCTCCCCCTGCTGCAGGAAGCTGTAATGTTCCATGACCTTCCTGGGGCGCAACGGGAACTATCACAGGGGGTTCATCAGCATCCAGCCGCTGTGCTGACCGTTTCCTATTGTCATCGTATAGGAGCCACTTCTCGTCGCAGTGACAATGCGATCGAGAATCCCCGCTTCTTCGTCGCGCAAAAGCAATTCCGTGCGCACCTCAAACCGACGCTCTTTTTGGTTTTCCTTAAGTTCATGCAGGACCCATTTGTCCTGCATTTTCACCTTGCCGATGGTCCTAAGGTTCTACTGACAGTCGATGCCGATACAGCAAGATCCCCTGAAACTAGCGAGGTCGGAATGGTCATGGAACTCGATAAACTCCCGGAAAGCGTTTCCGACGTCCGCTTGGGTTAGGAACGTTTTCCTGCAGAGAGTATGGGGTGCGTGGAAGAAGCACCTCGTAGCCCAGAGCTTGTAGCGCCTGCACGCTCGTTGTCATGCAGCAGAATGCACAAGTGACGCAGTTATACGTGTAGGTCGCAGCGTCATCGTCTCCCCCTGTTGCGGTGATCGTAGCCATGACCTTCCTGGGGCACAACGGGAATTTAGGGAACCGTCGCGGGGGCTCATCAGCATCCAGCCGCTGCGCTCGCCGTTTCCTATTGTCATATAGGAGCTACTTCTCGTCGCAAGTGACGATACGATCGAGAATCCCCGCTTCTTCGTCGCGCATAAGCAATCCCATACACACCTCAAACAGACGCTCTTTTTGGTTTTCCGTAAGTTCACGCGGGACCCACTTGTCCTGCTTTTTCACCTTGCCGATGGCCTACTGACAGTCGATGCCGATACAGCAAGATCCCCTGCAAGGTCGCAAATAGCTTTTGACGGGTCCTCTTCCACAGATCAGCGTCATTCGACACGTTGGGCGGTCTGCCGCATGGTCCGTCACTCCCACCCGGAACACCTTATTGACGTTTCGAGAGGTGTTGGATGCAGAACTGTGATTCAACCTGAACTCGTCATAATCAAACGCTATTAAATATCATCGCAGACATGCAAATTTCAGGCAGCTGGTCGCTGATAGGTTTATCTCTGGGAATGTACCACTTTGTGCTGAAGCACGGAACCCACCTCGAAATCCGACATTGATATGCAACGACCTCATTTTCGAACGTGACACTTATGTGTGCGGATAAAAGTTGTTTAATGCTCTCATACTCCGAGTCGAACACGGTTGCATGACTTAATGGACGCTCCAAAAGATGAACAGCGTGATTGAATAAACAGCTCCTTCGTGTCGGACGATGACGTGAAGGAGTCGGGTACGGACGTTTTCAAGCAGCAACCCAAGGAGTTTTATGAGAAGGGAATCACGTCCATTCGTTAGTCAGTATGACAAATGCCCAAATGCTCATGGAGACTCCGTTTGCCGTAAATTCGCATTGGCTCACTTTCATGTGACTCGCTCTCGTATAAAGATCTCGTCACGCTATCGAACTGTGACGAATTTTTAAGGAAAATGACGTTAAATTAGGATTCCAAGTTGAAAAACGTTGGCTCTTGGTCTAGCCTCATGCAGCTATCATCGCAAGGTTCAAGTGGAGGACGCAAGTAGTGTGCTCCTAAGCGTCGTGACACGGACGCAAGTAGTGTGCTGCTAGGCGTCGTGACACGGACGCAAGTAGTGTGCGATGTGTGTCCAATGGTATGGCTATCTTCGCTTGGGTTCAAACGCTATTAAATATCAACGCAGCTGGTCGCTGATAAGTTTATATCATCGCAGCTGAAGCACGGAACCCACCTCGAAATCCGACATTTGATATGCTCTGCCCTCACCTGACCTCCCCCCTAGCTTTCTCGAAACGTTCCGCTTCACCAATTTCCCAGTGGAGGAAAGAAACCGTAGAAGAGTTTGTGGCAGCCACGTTACAATTGATAAACTCACTCTGGGCGTCTGCGGAGGTTCTTGCTGTTGCGGAGGTCTCACCGTGCCTTCTTCCCTGGCTTTGATTGATTGCAGTATCGCAAACACGTTCTTTGCGAAAATCTACAAAGAAAGCAAATAAAAAAACAAGATTAATTTGCGACGTTCCATGTCGATGACGTTCGTTACGCGCGGCAGGGGGCAGTGACTATGCAAGCAGCGTTAGTTGTGTGCGTGTCGTGACTCATTGTTTTGTTCCTTCCGTTGTAGTGTGGGTAATGAGTGTGGTTCGTCAAATCGACTTAAGGCTGTTTCACATTGAACATCTCTGCAGCGAGTGAGCGAGCGACCGACCGACCGATCGACATTACTTGACGCCACGCGATCCAGGATCCGCCATTGTGATTTCAACCACTGTGCATTTTCCAGTGCAAGCAGGCGAGCGAGCGATACGTTGAGCAATGTGAAAATGTGCAGCAACTACTCGTGACGACTGAGCGACTCGATGACGAGAGATCGCTCGCTCGCTAGCCCCGCGACGGTAATGTGAAACAGCCTCTAGAAGAATGAGAGGGGGCGGGCTTGCATGTGAGTGTGTATGTATGCGTGGGGTCATGAGTTTGTGTCATGTTGGTGGTGTTTGCGTGTGCGTTTTGTTTAGTCCTTGTTATAATAAAGTTTATTTTAACGAACTGATTGTTGCTTTAATCTTTGGTTTAGTTCTGATTGCGTGGCCGTTGTCGCTTCTGTAACAACGATGCTGGGTGCCCACTTGGCGCGACGATCGCACGATTCTATCGCTTTGTGAAGGACGCATGCCAGAGCTTTTTGATCGTGCGACTCTATCGCACCCAATCAGAAAACAGCTTCGAACCACGTGGAACATGCAATCATGGCAGCACCTATTTCGAAATGATCGGATATCGCTACAGAAAATTTGATTGAAGATACACTATATGATCGAAAATATCCGGACACCCCTCACAGATCATTGATTGGCCCAATGTCACATGATAATGACTTGCACATCATTTAAATAGCTTCCCACACCTTCAGACACAACTCTGCTTGGACATTGGCAAGAATGGGGCGTTCGGCAGAGCTCAGCGAGTTCTAACGTGGAACCATCGTTGGATGTCACATATGCGGCAAGTCCGTGCGTCACATTTCCAGCCTTCTTCAGATACCCAAGTCGACAGTAGGCGATGTCATTACGAAATGGAAGACCCAAGGATCGACAACAGTTCAACAACGAACCGGTAGACCAAAGAAACTAACGGACAGAGACCGTCGAGTGCTTCGCCGTGTCACCCGCAGCGACCGGAAGTCCTCGGCAGAAAAAAATTGCCACAGAGTTTCGAAACGCCTCTGCAAACGATGCCAGTACCGTGACGATTCGTCGGGAACTGCACACGATGGGATTCCGTGGCCGTGCTGCTGCCCACGAGCCCCACGTCAGCAGGGTCGACGCCGAGCGACGTCTGGAGTGGTGCAAAGCCCACAGAAACTGGACAATGGACCAATGGAAACGTGTAATATGGACAGACGAATCTCGCTACACACTCTGGCAATCCGACGGACGAGTTTGGGTTTGGCGCATACCTGGAGAACGCTTCTTACCCGAGTGCACAGAGCCCACAGTCGAGTTCGGAGGAGGAGGAGTCGTGGCGTGGGGCTCGTTTTCACGGTACGGACTGGGCCAGCTCGTTCCTGTGCAAGGAATCGTGAACTCCGACCGTTATCTGAACGTTTTGGTCAATTGTGCACTTCCAACGTCGTGGCAATTTTTCGGAAACGGGCCGTTTCTCTACCGACACGACAATGCTCCGTGCCACAAAGCGAGGCGTGTACGGCAGTGGTTTGCAGACTCAGGGATCGAAGAAATGGGTTGGCCGGCACAAAGTCCCGACCTCAATCCTATAGAGAGTCTGTGGGACGAATTGGAAAGACGCTTGCGGGCCAGATCACATCGGCCAACTTCTGTACCTGAACCGATTCTCGCTCTTCGGGAGGAATGGAGGAACATTGCGGAAAGTACCTACCAACGTTTGGTGGAAAGTCTTCCCCGAAGGGTGGAAGCGGTGATTTGACGTGTAATTTGACGTCACGCGATCGATTTTTGGGCGCAATGTGTCCATTCACATCGATTTTTGGTCGCATCGCTTCAATGGTATCGCGTGATTTCAACCACTGTACATTTTCCTGCACAAGGAGGCGAGCGAGCGATACGTTGAGCAATGTGAAAAGGTGCAGCGACTAGTCGTGACGACTGAGCGACTCGATGCCGAGAGATTGCTCGCTCGCTAGCCCCGCGATGGTAATGTGAAAAAGCCTTTGCAAGTGAGTGTGTGTGTGTATGCGTGGGGTCATGTTTGAATGAGTTCGTGTCATGTTGGTGGCGTTTGCATGTCCGTTGTCGCTTCTGTAACAATAATGCTGGGTGCCCACTTAGCGTGACGATCGCGCGATTCTATCGCTTCGGGGAAGACGCATGCGCAGAGTGACATCACGAGGGCGAGACTGCACCCAACCGGAAAACAGTTTCGAATCACGTGACACATGCGATCGCATAGATAGCGCATGCGCATTGTCTCACGCGGCCGTCACAGCGAATCGATCGCCTGGCGTTTGTTGCGCATGCGCGTATGACTCAAAGCTATAGAATCGCGTGATCGTCGCGCTAAGTGGGCACCCAGCATGAGCGACAGCGCTCACGCATTGTTGGGGCCGTCAATGATCAAGCTTGGAATGTTTCATACAAAATAGGGCAGTCTCGAAACTTTGTGAACACACCCTGCATTCCACACAGCAGATCTTACCTTTCCCGAACTCTGAAGAATCGTCGTCCTAGTTCGCCACTGCCGCTCCCTGCTTATAATGTCTCGAGTGACGTCCACGTCGTACTCCAATATGCCTCTCAACTCCGGGATCCCCAGGCCTATGTCGTCGTCTCCTTTAATAGTTTTGCGCTTATTAGCCAAACGCTTTGCTTTGATGGCAGCGATCTTTTCGACGGACATGGTTTCCGATAACGACCTGCAAAAAACGACACAATGCTTCGATATCTTAAGGGCTAGTAAGGAGAATTTGGAACGAACGTTCAATTGGAGTATCAGGCAGGAGAATCTCGAGCGCTAAACGTGTCGACTAGCGACATTTGAACACTGCGGATACGATTCCAACAACATGCCAACACCTGCAGACAGTTTAGTCAGGGTGATCCAAGGGTGGGCAAGAAATAACGTGAGGTGTTCAGTGCTCGCTAGCGGGAATTCTATTAGGCCAAATGCAGTACATTTTGGTCGTGTATATACTTAGTGGAACATGCAGTTTCGATTTCTGCAAAAAAAAAAAAAAATAGTACCAAAAGTCGCCATAGGGGGCGCTTATTTCAAGAAAACAATGAATACATTTGCATGAGCGCGTTCCGTGTCGAGCAATCGTGACAATAAAAGGCAAGGCTGAGGATTTGCCATCATTCACGATGACGCTTACTCTGCCTGACCGGGCGTTATTAGTCGAGTTGTTTTATCAGAAGAGCGACAATCAAGCGCTGCCCTTCGTGAATTCCGGCGATCGAAAACGTTACGAAGAGGACCGACGAGCAGAACTAACTTACGGAAAATGATTGAACGATTTGAATCTACCGGAACTCTATGAGTGCAAACGAATCAGGCAGCAACACGTTGAAGAAGTTGCAACTGCGGTTGTGGAACGGGAGATGACTACTGTGCAGGGTACCAGCAGTGCACACGCAATAGCACGCCAAACAGATATCCCATATTCGACCTGTTCAACAATTGCTTCCTGGAGATGAACGTACCCGAACTGACTTTTCGTTGACATTTTTAGCACGTATCGAAGTGGATGATGCATGGCCACGGCACATTTTTATTTGAATGGTGATATCAATACCCACAACCGCATCAAATCCACAAGCGTGTCTGCCAACTCCTATGCATTCACCGAAACTAACACTATGGTGCGGCCTTACTGCTTCTTTAGTCATCGGCCCGTACTTTTTTGAAGAAATCCGTCCCCGTGGACCGGTGACTCGTTCCGTCAAATCTGCCATGTGATACCATGATTGCAGGAAAAGGGTCGTCTAGATTCTACCATCTTTATGCAGGATGGTGCGCCACCGCACGTTTTTCAGACAACAGAATAATTAGTCGTGCACTTCCCACAGTATGGCCACCCAGGTCACCTGATCTCAACCCTTATGATTTTCGGTTATGGTGATATTTGAAAAGCCTTGTGTATCAAGCACACGTTCCCGACCTCTCAACCTTAAAGGATCAAATAACGTTCCATATCAGACTAATGCAGCTATCGGAACAGCACACTGGTGCTCATATTGGTTGGTTTATACGGTATTTGTTCATTCATCGTTTTCTTGAAATAAGCGCCCCCTATGGCGACTTTCAGTACTATTTTTTTTTTTTTTTTTTTTTTTTTTGCAGAAATCGAAACTGCTTGTTCCACTAAGGGTGCGTTCACTTATTCGTTCGGAGTCATGCTCCGAGTCAATGTGATCACGTGGTCAGAGTACTAGCGTCATGGCTCCGAGTCAACACAACGACGTAACAATCGAACACTTTGATCGTTATAATCATTTGCGTGCAGTATTGCCAATTTAGCCTTTTCTTCAAGCACTTGTCTTTTGTTGGACTTTCGAAAGATAGAGGCGGCCATGTTGATAGTTAAACAACGTATGCACCAGCTTCAAGAAATAAACTCTTCTTTTGTTTGTGTGGTTGCCACGGCTCCTAACAAGCACGCTTGCAAACGATATCTCATTGTAACAAAATTGATCATCGTTAAAGTCGCAACTTTGTTGGCACTCTTCATTGTTGCGTCGTCTTTCCCATTAAAGTTTTTGACTCCAATGACTCCAGCTTGAAAGCAGGAGTTAAGGGAGTTAACCCGAGTCGCACTCCAAGCGAATAAAGAAACAAACTCCAAAAGACTCCGAGCGTACCCTGATGTTGGAGATCAACGGAGTTAACTCCGAGCAAATAAAGAAACGGAATCCAAATGACTCAGAGTCACGGGACTCACTCCGAGTGACTCCAAGTGAATAAGTGAACAAAAGGTACTGCATTTGGCCTAATAGAATTCCCGCTAGCAAGTTCTGAACACCTCACGTTATTTCTTGCCCACCCGGTATATGCCTGACGACCGAAAAGGTGCGTCCCGTCGACCCACGGAACAGTAAGAAACGGTTGCTTGGTGCATGAACATGGACAGCAGTTCACGTTTTTGGACGAATCCCAATACAGTCTGGACTCCAATTCTCGACGCGTTCACATTTGGAAGGAGTGTGGGACATGGTCCAGAAACGTGGTTGGGGGGGGGGGGTGTCTAGAAACTTTCGCGTTGACTACAAAGGTCATTTTGCGCCTTTTACACAAGTTATAAGAGTACGCAGCCCGCGACAAACGCAAACATCCATGCCAACGGCGGGATTCGAACCCGCATCCAGGCGGACTCGAGAACTAGAAAGCCTACTTAGGGTGTGCCTAAAAAGTCCGACCGGTCAAAACCAGAGACAAAGCTCGTCGCAAAGCTCGTTTTGGAGGCACCAGTGACCGACTCAAAATTTCAATTACGTCCGATCGACGCAGGAACGATGCAGGCATACGTAACTGGCTTCATCCATTTTAAATTTTCTCCCGATTCGGACGCTCCTCGATTCATGAGGCCGCTCCACACTCTCGCGAGAAGGAGAGAACAACACAAGAAGCGTGAATGTGGAGCCAATTCTCGGGTTCTCGCAGGGTCATCCAAGGGCCTGACGACCGAAAAGGTGCGTCCCGTCGACCCACAGAACAGTAGGAAACGGTTGCTTGGTGCACTGAACATGGACTCTGATTCTCGACACGTTCACATCTGGAAGGAGTGTGGGACACAGTCCAGCCCGGCTAACTTAGGGTGTGCCTAAAAAGTCCGACCGGTCGCAACGCTCGTTTTGGAGCCACCAGTGACCGACTCAAAATTTCGATTACGTCCGATCGACGCAGGAACTATGCAGGCAAGAAATTTTCTCCCGATTCGGACGCCCCCTCGATTCATAAGGCCGCTCCACACTCTCGCGAGAAAGCGAGAACAACACAAGAAGCCGATTCTCGGGTTCTCGCCTCGTTCTCGCGGGTTCTCCGATTTTTGTTGGTTGGTTTTTTGCCCGAGACAAAGGCGATGCGAACGCGAGAACAGGCGGGAACACCGAAGCGTGGATACAGTTCTCGGCAAAGTTCAAGGCCGAGATTCTCGCGAGAGTGTGGAGTGGTGGCCTATAAGGTAACGTCCGGTCATGATGAGCGTTTTCATAACACGACCGGAATCCAACGCCGGTTGCGTGGACGAAAGTAGAAAATCAAGTGTTCGAGTCTCCGATACGTAATAGAGAAAGGAGATAGCAAAATATGACGAGGAACCTTGCTGCGACGCCATTTTGAAGCAAAATGATCACGACCGCGCTGTCCATGAACAAACAAACGGAAGCAAACGGCCACCGATCGTACCACGTAACCTGGTCGGACTTTTTAGCCACACCCTTAATTGAACTGTTATGGCTAGTGAGCGGGCATCGCAACCGCTTTCTGTACGTCGCTTCAAGTCTTCGACAGAGGGGCCATAACTAGACCAAAACAGCGTCCTGAAACAACAAGTTCGTCTCGTCAGAGGTGCGGTAGATCCATGGACGATAAAGCCCGTCCAGCACAGTCCTCAGACCTTAACTCCATCGAGGACACACAGACATGTTACGGCACGAGTACACCATCACGAACACTGCAGAACCTGCGAATGTCGTAGACCCTCCTGTATTTCTTTGCAGGGGACCACAAAGCGTACTAAACGTCGCTTACAGTTTACAAAACTAGATGGGGAGGGGGTTGCTACAAGTTTTTATGTCAGGGTGTCCATGCGCTTTTTATGTTGTTCCGTCCACAGTGGTGCTGGCACTTTTGTGTTTAACAATTGAATTGCGTCTACGTGACCTAGACAAAATCGGCCTTACCAAACTAGCTGCTGCTCAGATCTGCGGAAGGGTTCCAATCGGCTGATCCCGTAAACGGGAACGTGACGCAAACGCGTGCGACGTTTCCAATCTGAAATGACGTAGCTTTTTCATTGTTTACAACAACTGTTCTCATCTCCTTTGTCTCGGGCAAAAAACCAACCAACAAAAATCGGAGAACCCACGAGAACGAGAATCGGCTTCTTGTCTTGTTCTCGCTTTCTTGCGCAACTGTGGAGCGACCTTATGAATCGAGGGGCGTCCGAATCGGGAGAAAATTTAAAACCTGCATCGTTCCTGCGTCGATCGGACATCATCGAAATTTCGAGTCAGTCACTGGTGGCTCCGAAACGAGCTTTACAACGGGCTTTGTCTGGTCGCGACCAGTCGGACTTTTTAGGTACACCCTAAACGAGCTTTGCGACTGCACGCACCTTTTCGGTCGTCAGGCATATAGGTTAGCATGGTGGCGCTTGGATGACCCTGACTAAAGTGTCTGCAGATGTTTCCATTTGTTGGAATTGCATCCACAGTCGTCAAACGACACCAGTCGAGAGGTTCAGCACCACGTAAACGGGAACGTGACGCAAACGCGTGCGACGTTTCCAATCTCGAACGTCACAGGCGTTTGCATTACGTTTGCGTTTACGTGGTGCTCTACCTCTCTAAAGCCTCGGTATCTTTCATAAGCAAAGACCATCTTTTCAATAACATTAATTACCTAATTTGTTCCGTAGTGACCGACGACTCCTTCGGCGCATCCAATCGTGCAGCGAGTTGTTCTTTAGCACGTTGAACTTGAGTTTCCTGTTATACA
>JAHWFO010097968.1:0-14735 GCA_023313115.1 Rhysida immarginata | reverse complement strand
TTTGACAAGGTGTTCCATATCCTGAACACGCAAATCAACCCATACTTTGCCACCATCAAGAGACCTGAGGTGAATGACCTTTTGCCATTTCATAGAACAGTAAGAAAAATCTTCTTCCAGGGTAAATTAGTTAAATTGGATTGCACCTGCAAGAACATTAGGGGTAATAAAATAAAAAATATTGGGTATTGCAGGGAGAGATGCCTGCATGCCATTACCCTTGATATTAAAGGTAAATTATGTACGATGGAAAAAACTATTATGGAAAACCTGGAAGAAGATATTAAAAAAACTTATTTGGTCAATATATGGAGTAATCCATTATTGACGCAAACTGTTCAAGGGGTCTTTCGCTTCAGGAATTTTGGCGGCATCACCCCTGACTTCTTGTTTAAAATCTCCAAGAAGGATTCCCCCATCTGTTGGTTCGATAGAGGAACTATTGCGAATGAGGTTCATTTTATTTGTGAATGCTCAGCCACAGTAAAGATCAGGCACTTCCTTGTGGAACTGTTTAAGATATGTGGGGGAGAAGAAAATAAGTGGAAAGAATACTTGTTTGAGGGCATCCCACTAGCAGATCAAATGAAGTGCAGGAACTTGGTAAGTGAGGTGGTATGTGTGGCCTTGGCGGCGATTCAAAAATCGGTAATTGCCTGGCACCACAATACTAACTTTAATTCCTGGTTCCTGTTTGTGAAGGAACTCAACAGGTTCAGATACAACGAGAGATTATGTTTTAGTGCCTCTGATAACTTGCAAAAAGTTTTTAAGAGATGGAATTTCATCTGGAAATCCTTTATACAGTATAGGAGGGATCACGAATAATTTTTTAGAGATTTTTAAATTATAATGTTTTTAACTTTTAATCTTTTTATCTTTGGTTTCCTAACTTTTACCTTATACACTTGTTACTATTTTATATAGTTATATTTTTACTTTGTATATAGTTGTTATACATATTTTTATATATATTTCTATTTTTACACTTTTGGTTCGTCCGCTTTTTTAACTTTTTCCTGTTGTTAATTGAATTGTTCCATTGCTTGTTTTTTTTGTCTTTTGTCTGGGTCTTTTTCGTTTGCTTTTGGTGTATTTATCTGGTTTAATTGCTTTCTGTGTGTGTTGATGTCTTTGTCTTTTTGGTTTTCAATTGATTTTTCATTTTAATGTACTCCGATATAAATCGGTTATGTTTTGTAAAAGGTATTGATATAATGGAATTTGATTGATTTTGTTTGATTTTGTTGTTATTTGTTTAATGGTGATGCTGGTAAAAAGTGAAAACTTTATGGAAACCAAATAAGAAATTTAAATTATTTTGTTGATGTTTTGAGTATCACCTACGGTTAAAATGGCTGCCTTGGAATGGAGCTCCTGCAAAATTTGATCATTTTAGCGTTTTTATGTAAGGTTTGCAATAATGTTCTAAGTAATCTTATTTGTAAGATAGTAGGGAGTGTCTCTCTGCAATTTTAGATTGAATTTACTATTTCTAATAGTTTTTTTGGATAGATTTGATAGATCTTAACTCAATGCAAACACTCAGTAAATAGTAACGACGTAATATTGGACCTTTATTCTATCTACCTCTTTTGTTGAAACTTCAATCACAGCTGATCCTGTTTTATTACCCGATTTTCACCATCCCCCCTTATATGGAGTTATCCATGCCAGGCACTCATGTCCATCTATTCAATATGATTTCTACTCATTTGATTTTAAAAATGCAGACTACGATTATCTTAATAGAGTTTTAAGCAATATTGACTGGTGTGTTCTTGATCAGCTTGACTTGCAAGCAGCTGTTGATCACTTCTATGGGCTGCTATATTCTATAATTAATGAACTTGTTCCCAGAAAGAGAATCTGTAACATGATTAACACTTTTCCAAGATGGTTCACACCAGAATTAAGGAAATTAATCTGTGAAAAGAAGGATGCTCATTGTAAATACAAATCTTCCCATCTAACAAGAGACTATCTAAGCTTCTCTGATCTTAGATCCAAATGTAAAGCTCTTACTAAAATTTGTTACAACCAGTACATTTCATCAGTGGAAACGTCCATCGTAAGCAATGCCAGGTCTTTTTGGGGTTATATCAATGCTAAGAAATCTGATAATGACTTACCCTCATCCATGTTTTACAACAGTGCTATTGAGAACAATCCATTGGGCATTTCTAATCTTTTCCAACAATATTTTTCGAGTACTTTTGCAAATACTAATTTAAATTATTATTCAAAGCATATCACCTATGACAGACATGTTGATTTGTCTAGTGTTCAAATATCAGCAGTACAAATTGAAGAAAAACTTGAAACTGTAAAAACTAATAAAAGCCCTGGTCCTGATGGTATACATCCTCTGTTTGTACGTTCCTGTGGATCTAGCCTCTGCCTCCCACTCCTAATCATCTTCAATAAGTCTCTGTCTTCTGGTGCCTTCCCATCCATCTGGAAATCAAGCTTTGTTACCCCTATTTTTAAATCTGATAATAAGAATGATATCACCAACTATCGGCCTATAGTTATCCAATCAGTTTTCCCCAAAATCATGGAATCCCTTGTACTGAAATCTATACAGGGGCAATTTAGGAATATCATTATCTCCCAACAACATGGATTCAGTAAGGGTAGATCCACCATTACAAATCTTATGACGTTTGAAAAGTTTATCCTTGGCAATATGGACACACAGCTTCAGGTCGACGCAATTTACACGGATTTAGCCAAAGCATTTGATCAGGTAGACCACGATATATTATGTCACAAACTAAAGGCACTTGGAATCACAGACCCGTTTCTGTCTTGGATTTCTAATTTTTTATCTTCCAAGCTTCTTTATGTTAGAGTGAAGCATTCTATCTCTGAAGCAATTAAAGTAACAAGTGGGGTTCCCATCTAGGTCCATTGCTCTTCTTACTATATATCAATGATGTCAGTATGTATCTGAAGGACGTGCAGTTCCTTCTCTTTGCCGACGACCTTAAGCTATACTGCTCAATCAAGAACCTCAATGACTGCCATCGTCTACAGAATTCACTTGATTCACTTGTCTTGTGGTGCTCAGATAACAACATGAAGTTGAACATTGAAAAGTGTAAGGTTGTCTCCTTCTCCAGGAAGAAACATCCTGTGACCTTCATATACAATATTAAAACAAACCCTTGCACTCTGTAGAACATATCAATGACCTTGGTGTCATCTTTGATTCCAGAATGTCCTTCGTGTATCACATTGACTCTATTTCTAAAAAAGCCAACAAAATGCTTGGCTTTATTAATAGACATACCAAATCCTTTACATCTATTTTGGCCTTAAAGACCATATACTGCTCCCTAGTGCGTTCTAATTTGGAGTATGCATCCATTGTCTGGTCCCCACATTTCTCAAAATATATTGATATCATCGAGAGTATCCAAAATCGTTTCTTGTATATCGTTCATAGAAAATTGTGCCATTCTCCTACCTTTCCTAACTATGACCAACTTCGTAACCTGACGGGGCTTGAAACCCTAAAAATCCGTAGAGTTCGTACTGATCTTTTGTTTATTTATGACTTATGTAACTCAAATCTTGACTGTCAGCCACTACTTGAATTAATTCCCTTTAGAGTACCAGTTTACAGTACCAGATCAAATATGCTTTTCCATATTGAGAAGTCAACCTCATCCAGCAATTACATTCATAACGCTCCCTTCAAACGGGCCTTACGTAGTGTTAATGACCTTCTTACTTCGTTCGACCTCTTCCACGACAAAAAGGAACAAATTGAAGTGTATTAACATTGCATTATAACTGATTTTTTTTTTCCTATTGGACTATAACTGAGTTGTCTCATTTTTTTCTTTTCATTTCATTTTTTCTCATTATGTATCCAGTTCTTGAAATATTTATTTTTATATGACAATTATATATTGTACCGTTCCTCATGTTTTATGATTTTAGAGTACTGCCTTAATTTGTGCATTTTATCGAAATTTTATTTTCTTTGTCATTATTATCCATTGAATTTTACCTGTTGTGTTCATCATCTTTTGATATTACGTTGTACCTTTCAGATTTTACTTATTTCATCCTTTTTATCTTATTGATAATATCATTGTTACTGTTTATATTGATCATGTAAAAGGGGTATTCCCGTATAATTTGAATAAATAAATAAATAAATAAATAAATAAATCTTCCTTTTAACCCCCTCTATAGCGATATAGTTATTCACTTCTTCCCTTTAATTGTTGATATTAATCATATTTAATGAATTTTAGGTTTAATTTGTATTAATTGGTTGGAGGTTGTCCCTCCTTGGTAGGGCTGTGGCCTATAAATAGTTTTGTTTAGGGTAATTTGCTCTTCTAGGTTTGTGTTATTATAACAAGGTTGTATTTCTTACTTCCTGTTGAACAGGAAGTGAGAGGTTTAAAGGTTCTTATTCATTGAACATTAGTGGAAAACTAATATATTAATAATATTTACAGTAATAAAAGGAAAAAAAATAAATAAAGAAACAAATTAATAAGTAAAATTTAAAAAAACTAAAAATTAAAGGTATATATGATTACAATTACTAATTTTAATTAAATTGGGCTTTATGGTTTTGGTTGGGTTAAATATATAAATCAAAATATTGGTGATAGTATTGTTTAAATATTTTGAAAGAGAGTATGAAAATATAAACCAATAAATAATATGGAGGAGTCAGGGAAGGAGAGCTCTTCCTATAAAGCTCAAATATTGAAAAATGCCACAGTTAATGAAGATGAAATAAGCATTAGCCTTGAGAATAGGAGGGTAATAATTAAAACGGTCGATGGTTCAAGGGTTGAGGATTATGTTAGATGCATATCCGAAATCTGCGGTGAGAACTCCATTAGGGCTATAGGCCGGTTGGATTCCATGTACACGCATGTGTACATGATGAACAAGTTGATGGATAATGGAGTTGAGGTGAACGGTGAACCCTTGACCATTGAGAAATATAACCCGGCCACGGTCAAAGTCTTATTGCAAGGGGTAATTCCTTCCATCCCTTACTCAAAAATTATTAACGAAATGAAAAAATACTTTCTCATTAAGTCCAGAATCTATCCTATTTATTTAAGATCTCACAGAAATGTCCTGACATTTAACAGATTCATCTATGTCATCCCCAAAAAGGATGTACAAATTCCTGAATTTATTAATGTGGAGGTATTAGGTCAGAGACATAACGTGAGAATCTTTAAAGAAATAAAGAGGTGTTTTGTTTGCAGTGCGGTGGACCATCTTATAAAAGAGTGCCCAGAGATGATCAATAAGGGCAAAAATGAAGATGGTGAGCGGGAGAATAAGGAGATAGATGTGGACATTGAGATGCAAGATGGTAAGGAGAAGGGATTAGGGGAGGAATTGCCATTGCAAAGTACCCAGAGAGAGGGACAGGAAAATGAGGCTGCTACACATTGATGTGTTGCAGAAAGTAAGAGGAATAAGAGGAAAAGAAGAAAAGTGGATTAAAATGAACAAGAAAGAAATAATGAACAATGAAGAAAAAATGAACAATGAAGATTTAATTGTTAGTGATGAGGAAAATAGTAATAAAGAGAATAGTGAAGAGATGGAGGCTATGGAGGAGGGTAAGATAATTAATGATGATAGTGAGGATGAGAAGTTAATCAAAGAGGTAGAGAATGTTTGTGAAAAAATGAAGCTGATAGAGAGGGAGGATGAATCTGTGCAGGGGGACAAAGAGGATATTATTGAGGAGCATGAGGTAAATGGAGATTTGGTAGAGGAGCAAGATGATGATGGTAAAGAGGAAGGAGGGTTGGACAAAAGAGAAGTAGACAATAGATTAGAAAGGGACATTCCAGCTATTTTGATAGACTGGAATGTAAAAAAACAAAAGTTGTCTAAAGTGTTTGCCAGGTACAACTATTACAAGTCAGATTTTTTAAGAGTAGCATGGCAAATGATCAACTCTGGCAAGATGGCAGATGGTATTAAAGAGAAGCTACATAGAGCCGTATTATGGCTCGAAAAAGGTAGCAAGTAGATCCTGTTTTTTTCTGTAGGAGTATTTTTATTTTACATATCCATTTGTGATGGCATAACTAAAGCTTTTATCCTGGAATGCCAGGAATTTAAATGGATATGTGAACAAGAACTTTCTGTATGACCTGCTAGGGGATTATAGGGGGTCAATCCTGTTGTTACAAGAATTTGGTGTGATCTCCCCTATTGCTCCAGACTGGTTCAATATTTTTAATAAGGATTTCGATATTTGTTTTGCACCGGCCACTCACTGTTTTAACGGGGTTGCGTTTATAGTTCCAAATATATATTCTAGTCAGATTAAGGATAAAATTACCATATATGATGCTTATATGATGGCAGTCCTCTTGGCCACTGAGGCATACAGGATATGGATTGTGAATGTCCTGGTGCCTCAGGGTGCTAGTGAGGCCAATAGAGCTATGGAATTATTAAGCATTTTTATGGAGAACCATAGCGAGGACTGTTTTATCCTAATGGGGGATTGGAACTGTACTCTGCAACCCGATAGGGATAGAATCCCTAAGAAGGAGTGGAGGCCGGGTTTGGTGAGATTACTTTCCAATCTGGTCTGCTCCTTCTCATTGATTGATAGTTGGCGGTGCAGAAATGAACCAGTGGAGCAATACACCTGGAAAAGAGGAAACTCTGAGGCTAGACTTGATAGAGCCTATGCCTCAGAGATGTTAAATAATTACATTACAGGTGTAGGTATACACAATAAAATTATTAGAGGGGATCACGTTATGATATGGATTGACCTCTCTTTTAAAAATAGGAGAGGGAGGTTAAGCATGGTCAATACCCCTGCATGGAAATTAAGGATCCTAAGTGTGCTACTCATATAATTGAATTCCTGCTGAGTTTCTTTGAACTCCTTCAATATAATGACAACCCGATTCAATTATGGGAATTTTTTAAAATTCTCATAATTAAAGAGCTTAGAGACTATCATATTGTCGATAAGACATATGGTAACAGTCTGATTGAGAAATACTACAAGGCAAAAATAGGTCTACAATCTCTGACCTCCAATCAGATGAAGAACATTATTAAGAACAATAATAGTCCGAAAACAATTAATAATCTGATTGTGGATGACATACAGCACTCTGACTCAAATGAAATTTTACAGGCATTTACAGAGTACTATCAGAAATTATATGAAAAAGATCTGAAGTGCTCTGAGAAGTATTCTGATTATATTAAAGATTGGGAAGGTCCTTCTGAGACGGACAATAATTATTATTCCCTAACTGAGGAGGAGATTAAAAAGGCCGTAAAGTCATTAAATAGAAATGCTTCGCCTGGGAGAGATGGATTACCCTTCGAAATCTATCAACTTGATAATATTATCCCTATTTTACATCTGGTCTATAATCATATGTTTCACAATGCTGAAACATATTCTTTACTGATTGCAGACGTTGTCCTGATACCTAAGAACAATAATCCATTATGGACAACGGATTATAGACCCATTTCACTGATCAATAATGATATGAAAATCATCTCAAAAATATTGGTCGTGAAATTCAGGGATTATTTCGATACGGTAATCTCTATGAATCAGACAGCTTTCATCCCAGGCAGAAAAATCATTGATAATTTAAACATAATTAGAGATTTACATGACTTTACGGAGATTAAGGGCGGGTTGACTCTTAGCCTTGACCAGACAAAGGCTTTTGACAGAGTCAACCACAAATTTCTATTTGAAATTTTAAAAAAGTTGAAGTGCCCGAATACCCTCCTCCGGTGGATCAGAATACTTCTTGACAATCAGAGTTGCTGTATATGTCTGAATGGTCAGAGGTCGCACGTCAATAGGATGCTTACGGGCATCCGACAAGGCGACGCATTGTCTCCTATTCTTTACATTATTACCCTCGAAGCCTGTCTACGGCGTACAGGCAGGCGGATTAGGGATCTACGAGACAATGCTGTAGACCTGCCAGTCTATTCGGCATATGCTGATGACCTTGTAGTGTTTCTTAAAAACGAACTGGAACTAGAAGTTCTAGAGGAATTAGACTGTTACATGGAGGTCTCTAATGCTCTAATAAACAAAACAAAATCGGCGATAATAAATTATACAAATATTGAGGATAAAGTTATCGCCGAAACTTATGGAATCGGTGTTGTCACGAATATGACCATTCTTGGTATCCAGATTGGTCATAATTCCCACACTAATAATTATAATAGTATCGATGAGTGGTGGGAGGAGTTCAAACTCCAATGGGTGCCATACTATAAATCTCTGACCATTAAAGATAAGAGTGCTCCTGATCAACACTGTGGTCGTGAGCAAAATTGCATATGTCCTTCGTGTTGTCGAACCACGAAAAAAGTGGATCGAAAAAAAGATGGGGATGCTAATTAGGTGGGTTAACGCCAATAAAAGATGGATGGCAAGGTATTTATATTATAGGAAAGTCAAAAAACCAACCAAATATTATATTGACCAACCTCAATATTTTAAAGAAGATGTTCAGAACAAGCTTTGTCCTGAACACTGAGTTCGGACGTAGTAGTATTTACTATGATAAAGTTTTTAATGTTCTGAACAAGGTCAACCCATACTTTGCCACTATCAAAAGATCTGAAGTGAATGGCCTTTTACCCTTTCACAGAGTAGTGAGGAAAATCTTCTTCCAGGGTAAACAAATTATAATTGATGGCACATGCAAAAATATAAAAAACAATAAAATAATAAAGAATGGGGAATGCAAGGGGAGATGTATGCACCCCATTACCCTTATTATTAAAGGGGAAAAATGTGCCATCAAGAATTATAATACGATGGAAAAAACAATCATGGAATACCTGGAGGGAGATAATATAAATAATATTATGGTCAATATATGGACTAACCCACTACTCACACAAACGGTACAAAGGGCTTTTCGCTTCAGAAATTTTGGCGGAATAACCCCCGACTTCCTATTTAAGATCGGTAGGAAGGATTCCCCCATCTGTTGGGTCGACAGAGGGACTATTGCAAATGAATTTCACTTTATTTATGATTGCTCGGCCACAGATAGGATCAGACTTTTTATTAAAGGCTTAATCACTGTGTGTGGAGGTGAAGAGCACAGGTGGGAGAGATATTTGCTCAAGGGTATCCCATTGGAGGACAAAATGAAGTGCAGGAACCTAGTTAGTGAGATAGTGTGTGCGGCTTTGGCGGTAATACAGAATTCTATTATTGCCTGACACCACAACAGTGATTTTAATGCCTGGTTCTTGTTTGTCAAGGAGCTCAGCAGGTTCCGATATAATGAGAAGCTATGCCATCTTGCTGCTGAATCTTTACCAAAATTTTTTAAAAAATGGAGTTTCATTTGGAAATTTTTTATTCAGTTTAGGAGGGATCATGAATAATTTTATTAGAGATTTTTAACTTATGATGTTTTTAACTTTTTAGTTACGGTTTCCTAGTTTTTATTTTATACACTTATGGTTTTATATAGATATATTTCTACACTGTATATAGTTGTTGTACATATTTGTATATATATTTCTATTTTTACACTTTTGGTTCGTCCGCCTTTTTAACTTTTTCTTGTGGTTAATTGATTTGTCTTATTGATTGTTTTTGTTTTTTGTCTGGGTCTTTTTCGTTCTTTTTTGATGTAGTAATTGGATTCAATTATTTTTTGTGTGTGTTGATGTCTTTGTCTTTTTGTTTTTTTCAATTAATTCCGTATTTTAATGTGTTCCAATATAAATTGGTCTTTGTAGTATAAATTGTATTGATAAAATGGAATTTGATTGATTTTTGTTTGATTTGTTAGTTATATGTTTTATGGTGATGCTGGGAAAAAGTGATAATATATGGTAAAAATTAGAAATATTTAGTTATTTTGAAGATGCTCTGAGTATCACCTACGGTCTAAAAGTTTAATACTTGTTTAGATTGTCTAGATAGTTATCTAACAGAACTGTTTTGCCTTACTAACCTAGATTTAAGGTAGTAATTAATTAAATATATTAAGAAAAATAAAAAAATAAAAAAAATATATATTTTTGTAATTGTTAATAATAATTGTTAGGTTGTTGGAGAAAATTTATTACCAATTTTAATAATAACTCTCTCGTTTATGGTATTTAATATCATTTATTGTTGATTGTAATTCTTGTTGATAGATCATAAAATTGTAATGATTGAATGGAAAATGAAACCATTTGATTATAATAATTGAGAAAGGCTACATATGCCAATGCCGCGACCTCGGGTCCCATCCTTACAGATGAAGAAATTAGTACCTCAATAGAAGAAAAAAAGGATCGTTTTAAAAACGATTGAAGAATCTAAAATTATTGAATATTTAAAAAAAATTGAAGATGTATGTGGACAGGGGTCTGTTAAGGCCATAGGTAGGCTGGATGGCCTTTATACACACATTTATTTTCATGAGAGGGAACATGTGGATAAAATTTTGTTACAGGGAATTAAGGTTAGAGGACAAAATCTTACCGCGGAGAAGCACTCTCTAGAGGCAATTAAGTTGATTCTATCAGGAGTGCTGCCTTCGATGAACCCGAGCTTTATCATTGCGGAAATTAAAAAATATGGAGTCATTAAATCTAGACTCTTCCCCATTTATGTTAGAGGTAAGAGAAATGTATTGTCATTCTCTAGGTTTATTTACATCATACCAAGAGAAGATTACAAATACCAGATTACATCAAAATAGAATTATTGAAAAATAGCTTCTACATTAAAGTATCAAAACAAGATAAGCGATGTTTTATATGTGGAAGCAATGAGCATCTGATAAAGGATTGCCCCAATAATAGCGATAAAGAATTCACTGAAAATAATTTGTTGAATGAGGAAGAAAAGAGGGAAAATATAAGAGAAAAGAATTTGAATAAACCAAAAAAAAGGAAGTTGGATTTAGGTGATGAAGGTGAAAATGATAAGAATGATGAAGATATTATTGAGGAAACAATGGAAATTATTAAGAATAATGTAATAAGGGAAGGTTATGTTAAGAATAAAGAAAATAATGTAGATTTGGAAGTAGGAGAAATTGATAGGAATAAAGAAACTAATTTGACTGAGAGTAATAAGGAAGAAAGAGTGGTGGATTCTCAGGGCAAGAATAAGGAACAATTTAGTGCCGAACAAGTAGTCAGTGAGAATGATGAGAGCATGTTCACGCAAAATGATAGTTTAACGGATAACGAGGAGATGGAAAAAAGTATTGATGAATTTGGTGAAGAAGAAGAAAGGGTTGATGTACCCAATACCTCTAAGAATGGGAGATCCCCAAAAACACATAATGATATTTTACAAAGGCTAAGAGGGGATTATATGGTCATCTTAAGAGAGTCTACGGATAGGAAAATTGGATTAAAGAAAATGATAAGGCAATATAATTATGAGATTAAAGATTTTATATTAGTTGGTCAGCAAATGATTGAGCAGGGAGGTTGTTCAGAGAAGTTGGTAGAAAAGATCAGTAATGCTATAAAGAAAGCAGGTGAAAAAAAGAGAAAAAAAAAGTAAAACATTGATCATCAAATGTAAGAAATATAAGTAAAGGACTATTGATTTAGCGTTTTGATTTTTTCTCTCACTCCCAATGGCCAAGTTAAAAATAATGTCTTGGAATGTAAGAAATCTAAATAGGTATTCAAATAAGAACTTTTTTCTGACACTCTGATGAAAAACAGTAATGCTATATTTGCACTGCAAGAGTTTGGAGTGTTCTCTAGTAGCCCACCTGACTGGACCCATCTCTATAAGTACAATTACCAAATAAATTATACTTTGTCTTACCATAATTATAATGGTGTTGCCTTTTTCATTCCAAGGAAGGGCAACATCATTGTCCTTAATAATGTCACCATTTTTGATCACTATGTCCTGGCCGTCTTAGTTAAGATCGGAGGAAGTACACTGTGGTTAATTAATGTTTTGATACCACAGAGTGCGAAGGAGGCTAATAACGCTGTGTCGTCATTAGAGGACTTTATGAGTCGACACGTTAATGACTATTTTATGCTTATGGGGGATTGGAATTGTACGTTGAACCCTGAATATGATAGAATCCCCCATAAAGAATGGCGACCAGCGTTAGGTAAAGCTTTAAATAGGATAGTTACTTCTTATAATCTGATCGATGCCTGGCGCTCTAAGTATAAGATTGCCAGGACATACACTTGGGAGAGGAACGACTCGAGGGCCCGTCTCGATAGATTCTATGTCCCCCAGGATTTGAACTTAAATATTAAAGACTTAGGTATTGATACTAAAGTGATTAAGGGTGACCACAGATTGACATGGATAGAATTAGATCTCTATATCCATAAGAAAGGTAGGTTATATTCTAGTCTCCCTGTTTGGAAGCTCCAGGATGATGAATGTAAACAACATATGAAGGAATTCTTATTAAGATTCTTTGTTCTCCTGGAGCTTAATGATAATCCTGTTCAACTGTGGGAATTCTTTAAAGTTCAAATCATGCGTGAATTAAGGGGATACAGAATCGCTAATAAAGGATATAGGAACACTTTAATAGATAAGTACTACAGAGAGAGAACGGGTCTTCAGTCGTTGGACTATAATAGACTTAAAAGAATGTTTAGAGACAATGATAGGTATAAAATTATTGATAGTATTGTGGTTGGTGACAAGGAATATAAAGACAGCAGAGAAATTATGGACAAATTCAAAAGATTCTATCAGGATATGTACGGTAAAGAATTTGAATATTCGGACAAGTATTTAGAATATATTAAAGAATGGCCTACCCCAGAAATAGAAGATGATAAAGTTCATTATTTTACAATTGATGAAATTAAGCATGCGGTTAAGTCACTAAATAAAAATGCCTCACCTGGAAATGATGGTTTGACAGCTGAAATTTATAGCTTGGAGAACATCTATGGTATTCTGCGCGTGGTTTATGAATATATTTTTAACTCCGCTGAACCACACTCGTTGTTGACCACGGATATCGTTTTGATAGCTAAAATGAATAAAATCAATGAATTTTATCGAAGATGTTAGTTTATAAATTTGTTGATTTTTTTAAGTGTATAATCTCGACAAATCAGTCCGCCTATATCCCGGGAAGAACGATGAATGACAACATACACACAAACAGGGATATGAGTGATTATATGGCTAACAATGGTGGGGTGATCCTGTGTCTGGATCAGACTAAGATATTCGACAGGATAGACCATCGGTTCCTGCTAACTATATTGGAACACTTAAGATGTCCCAGGACCCTCCATCGCTGGATTACGATTTTTCTATATAATCAGAGATGTCATTTATGCATAAATGGTGATAAGTCGGGAATTATAAATATGAAGACAGGGATTAGGCAAGGCGACGCATCCCCTTGAAGCATTATACACCATTACCCTTGAAGCATTTCTTAAAAGTATTAACCATAAGGTTATATCACATAGAACAAATAAGTTGCTCCCACTATACACTGCATATGCTGACGATGTCGTGTTCTACTTAAACAATGAGAGAGAACTGGTTGTGGTATTGGAGGAACTGGATAAATATTTGTACATCTCCAATAGTTTAGTAAACAAGTTTAAGTCAGCGCTTATAAACCACTTCGGGATTGATGATGTGTATCTTGAAGAAAGATATGACATTAAGGTGGTAAAGAACATGACCATATTAGGTATCAATGTCGGAGATGGAATGGTTAATAGCAATTACAATAAAATCGATGAATGGTGGGACAACTTTGTGGTTAAATGGTTACCTTTCTATAACCACATTACATTAGGAGAGAAAGTCATGCTAGTTAATACAGTTGTAATGACGAAAGTCAGTTATTTGATGCGTGTGGTGGAGCCACCTGCTAAATGGGTGGATCGTATGATGGGGAAGATAGTCAGGTGGGTTAAAGCGAACAAACGATGGATGAAAAGGAATATTTACTATCAGGCGGTGGATAGAGGTGGCCTGAGGTTACGAAACCTGAATGAAATGAAGAAGGCCCTCAGAGCAAGTTATGTAATCAATACGATATAGGGTCGCGATAGCATATATTTTGATAATGTATTTTATGCATTTAATAATAATAGAACTCCTCTTTTTTCACAAACTAAATATGGAGGAGATAAGAAAATTACTGCCATATCATAGGATGGTTAGAAAAAGTTTTCTGCAGGGTAAAAGCATAATGGTTAATTGTCCCTGCAGAAACATAAAGGAAAATAGATTTATATTGGGAAGAACTAAATGTATGAAAAGGTGTTTACAAGAGTTAGAAGTGATAGTTATAGGTGAAAAAGTGGAAATTAAGAATCATAAATTGTTGGAAAGGACCCTAATATTAATGTTACAGGATCACTTGAAAAAGGATTCAGAGTATCTTTTTGATACTTGGAATAATCCAAGTTTGATTCAGACTGCTCAGAGGGCCTTCAGATTCAGAAATATGGGTGGAGTAACCCCAGACTTTTTATACAAGATTGGCCGCAAGAATATGGATTGTTGTTGGTTCGATCCAGGTGACACCGCTAATGAGAGGCACTTCATTTTCTCTTGCAGTGCAACAAAATTTATTACAGAATATATTTATAATTTAATCACGCATTGTGGTGGTAAGGAGGAGGAGATAGAGAATCTGCTCTTCTATGGGGTTTCAAGGATCTTAAAAATTAAGTGTAAGATTCTACTTAATGACATTATAAATATCGCTCTG
>JAHWFO010097967.1:40155-55741 GCA_023313115.1 Rhysida immarginata | reverse complement strand
TACCAAGACCTCTGACACGTGATTCATTGATATGCATACGATTAATTTACCTAGCAGAAGGTTCTATTCAGCCCTGGGGGTATCCAGTGCTATTTGCAAAGGTGTTTCAGTTTCAATGTCCAATACCTGTACACTGGTGGACAAAAGTTTGGGCTAAGTGTGTTTTCTAAGAAAACAATTATTTAGAGATTTTATTGTTATGACACCTTTTTACTTACTATTGAATATATCAAAATTGGCAATTGAATAATTGATCTTTTAATTTGTTTTTAAGTTACATCCAAATAATGCAAATTACACTGGGGTAACAGGTAAATAATCATCAAGATATCAAAAGTAAAGGAAATTAATATGAAATCTGACCGCTATTTGACTTTATAATTTGATTTGTCATTGATGAAAATAACTTACTTCTTGATGGTGTTTGGTGCTATTTTAACAACAGAAGCCTCAATTGCATTGATTAGCTGCATACGAGTTGAATATTGTTTGTCAGCATAAATATCCTGGCTCATAAGATGCCAAACATTTTCTATAATGTTGAGTTCGGGACTCCTTGCCGGCCAGTCTAGTGTATGAACTTTGTTAGTGGAAAATCATTCAGTAAAAATTCGTGCTGTGTGGATAGATGCATTGTCTTGCTGCCACACCCATTGTTTTTGTCTGTAGTGTCTCTTGCAGAAAAGAATGGATGTGCTTTGAAGGTGTTCTAAGTATTGGTTGCCGTATATTTGCCCTCAATTACTTTTATCTTCAGGTGACCCGTGTTTGAAATGGCACCTAATGGCATCACTTCTCCTCCTCCCATTTGGTGCTTATTTCTGACCAGAGCAATTGGTTTTTAACATAACTGCACATGTTATCAGGTCCATCCATGGAAAAATCGTTTTTCATCAGAAAATACCACCAACCCAAAATCAGTCTTCTCATGATGTGTTTCTGAGCAAATTGAAGTCTTGCTATTTTATTTTTTGGTGTTACGGCAGTGATTTTTCAATAGCTTCATAGTGAAAGTTCTCACGCTGCAATTCACGCTGCAATGGTTCTGGTTGAAGCCTTCAAATCAAGATTTACTTCGATGCGCGTACTGCTGCAATTTCTCTTCTCCCATGGCGTTTTATGCTAGATTTTGTCCGTCTTGTAAGTGCAGATGGGTTTCCCATCTTCTTTCCTGTCTTCCTGTTTTCATTTTTAATTGCCCTGATTACTGTATTGTAGCCAACATGAGCAATTTCAGCTTCTCGCTTGAAGTTGTTGTGTTGAGCATACAATGCCTGAATTTCCTTCGTTTCTCATCAGAAATCATCTTAAGACACTTCTTCACATTCCAAAAAATCAATGGACAAATATTCATGCACTTTACTGTAAAAAATATCAGTTATTTACCTTTTACCCCAAGCTTTTGACCAGTTCAGTTTGCATACTTTGCATGTAATTTAAAAACAAATTAAAAGATCAATTTTTCAATTGTCAATTTTGATATATTCAATAGTAACTTAAAAGGTGCCATAACAATAAAATCTCTAAATAATTGTTTTCTTAGAAAACACACCTACCCCAAACTTTTCTCCACCAGTGTACCTACCTAATTATCAAGTAGAGTTTTGGCGCCATCAGTTAACCAGGTTGTTTTACAGCTATTGGTTTTATTAGGGGACCCTAAGTATGTTCTGCGATTTTTGAAATGGATAAAAATAAGGAACAAAGAGTTTTCCTCAAGTTTTGTGTTGCCAACGAAATTTCCTGGGCTGAAGGTGTTGGAAAAGGCCAGATTCTGGAAGAACAATTTTTGATTAAATGCAACAACATTGCAAAATTTGCATAACAGGCTGAGAAAGCTTTAAAGCTGGTGCATCAGCACGAGCCTCGAGATGGGTAAACGTCCGGATTTAACGGACATCCAAAAAGAGATGATGATAGGCTATCGCAGCAAGGGTGGCACCATCTCCGAAACTTCGTGTCGCGATTTGTGAACTGTTCACTGTCCGCTGTAGTGAAGGTGTACAAAGATTCAACAGTGGTGCCAACAGACGTGTATTCGACATTACCGTCGAACGCACCCTGCTACGGATGGGCCTGAACATTCGACGCATGGTTGCTGCACCCATGTCGACCAGGGGTCATCGTCGACGACGCCTAGACTTTGTCCATCACGTACCGTTTTTGTAGGAGACCCACTTATCAGAGAAATGTAACAGAGTATTGATTATACAGGGTGAATACAAAAGTCTGTCCCCCCTTTTATTTTTTGAACCGAAGCAGATATGTCAATTTCCGGAACAGTGTAGCTTGCCATCCTGGAATTGTTCTGTCTTGTGTGTGCTGAAACATGTCTTTTATTTGCTTTTCCGCATCAAAGTGAATGTGAGTATGGTAATTTATGTTATTTTTTTGATTTGCATGCTTTACATGGTGGAAATATCAACATTCAGTTTTCCTCGTGCAGTGTTCACCACGTGATTGTGGGTGATTGGTTGGTCCGATTTGGATGATTTTTTTTGTTTTGTTTGTTTATTTATGCTGAACAAGTTTGCAATTGGGTTTTTTTTCTCTATCCCTTACGGTTTTTGAGATAAATTTTGAATGTGTCTTAATTTGCATATTTAGAATGATGAAAAGTGCACCATGGGATAGGCCACCCACAACTTCCTATTCATTGGATTCATCAAAATTGACATATCTGCTTCGGTTCAAAAAATAAAAGGGGGGTTCAGACTTATGATTTTTGTTGGCCGTTTCCTCTTTTAGGCATCTGTTGGTGTGTCCCTGATAACAGAGCAGCAGCAATATTCAGCTAGCATGCTTCCATTCCATCGTTAAGCTCTGCCTGTGGGATTTCATGATGTGAACATGTCATAGATGTAGATGGTTGAAAGTCAGGATCTTGATGGTTTGGGTCATCGGAGGTGTCTTCCTCTGAATCAACAGGATATCCATCTGGAGCTGTAGGTTTAGGAAGATCTTCAGAATGAGGAACTGGTCGCATTGCGTTTTTATACGTAAAAAGCTAAAATGGTGCGTGGTAAAGAAAAAACAATTACAGATTTGTTATTTTCAGCCAAAAATATACAAGAAACACATATTTTCATCTAACTGACATTTTTCATGTTATACAGTGTAATTTACATAAACAAATAATTTTATTTATTTGACTGAAAGTATTTCTGACTATTTTCAGTTTTTGGGGCGCCCGTTGAGATATTTGAATGGATTTTCTGAAAGCTGTCGTTGTTATTATCCGTGTCAAATAATTAAAGAATGATTCCAGAAAGAGTTATTATCGGTGCAGCAAGCTATGTCAGACGCGAACTGTGGCGATCCGTGGTAACGAAACGCGAGCTGGGTAACAAAACCAAGCTCTCCGTCTTCAAATCTATCTTTGTCCCCATTCTCACCATTCATGAGGCTTGGGTAATGACCGAAAGAGTGCGATCGCGGGTACAAGCGGGTACAAGAAATGAGATATCTGAGAGGTGTGGCAGGTGTTACCCTTCTAGATAGAGTGCACAGCAGCACAATCAGGGAGTCTTTAGGTGTTGAGCCGCTACTTCTCCGCATCGAGAGATTTCAGTTGCGCTGGTATGGCCACGTGATACGGATGCCAATGCAAACTAGTCTTCCTAGGCAGTTGTTATTTTCCAAGCCGGTGGGTAAGAGACCAAGGGGTCGGTGGATACCAGGTGGCTAGACTACATGGAGAATCTGGGTTCGAGTCGCTTGGATATTCGAGGTCCTCCATAGGGCTGCTGCCCCCGCGACCCTAACGGATAAGCGGGTTTGAAAAGTAAGTAAGTAAGGTCTCAGCGAGAGGAATCCCTACATATCAAATTGATTGCCGTAGCTGTTTCTTTATTTTTAGAAAAATGATTAATATTTTTAAAAGGCTTAATTAATTGTCATAAAAATACGTCAAAGCACAATTTAAGGAACCCTCTAAGTGTGTATTCATTTCATTGGGATCTGCCTTTGCCGTTTCGGAGGAATTAGCTGCACTTTTTTTTCTTATATTTTTTTGCAAAATTTCAACATAACTTCTCGAATCACGAGTTTTTAAATCAATTTCAGTGAAAAATTTTTTTTGAATTGGATTGGCTGCAGACATAGGACACTTGGATATTTAAAGCCTGTCTCAAAAGTATAGAGACTTTGCAAAAACTGTCACATTAGCACATGAGTAAATTTTTGAGCATACCAAATAAAACACTATTTATTCACACTGAACATGATTATTACATATTTTCAAAAATAAATAGCTGTTCGTTTCTTTTACAAAAAAATATTTTGAAATAATCAGTACAAAAAAGTGTCTCAAAAGTATAGAGACTCACCTACTTAAACAACAATGTTCAAGCCATGTTCAAATAAAGTTACCATTGGACTTAATTACTTGAAACACTCTCTCTATCTTTCATTGATGAGATCAAGTTTTGAAGAAGACTTGGATCCAAATTAAACCAAACCATTTCGATTTCACTTTTCAATCCTGCAACGGAAGAGTACTGTCTACCATTTGCATAAATTTTGTGTGTCATCACTGCCCAAAGGTTCTCAATAGGATTCAAATCCGGACTTTTGGCTGTCCACTTCATCACATTGATACCCCGTGCTTCAAACCACTGGTTTGTTGACTGCGATTTGTGTATACTAGCATTGTCCTGCTGAAAAATGCCATTGTTCCAAAACAAAAAAGACATGAAAGGTACCAAGTGGTTTTCCAGTGTTTCTTGGTACTTTAAGGAGTTTTGTCTCCCAATCAAAAATGCCAAACTGGTAGTCCCATTGAAGGAGAATCCACCCCACACTATCACACTTCCACCGCCTTGCTGGTTGCTATAAAAGGATTCTGGTTCCTTCCTCAAATCATGCCAGTAAAATGCATTTCCATCGGGACCATCCAGGTTCCACTTCTTTTCATCAGAAAAAATTACAGAAAGCCACTCATCTGTCCACGACATGCGCTCCCGAGCCCATTCCAATCGAACTCTCTTGTGCTGTTTGGTTAGACGTGGTTTTGTCTTCTTCCTGGTGTAAACAAGTACAGGATTTGCCTTAATACTTCTGTGTACAGTATCTTTGGATATTTGTCCACTCAATTCACGTGGTATTTTCCGTAGGAATTTGTACCAGTAGCAGCAAGCCGAAAAATCTGGCGCACATCTCGTTCAGTAGTGCTTGTTGGCCATCCTGTTCTCTTCTTAGCTTCACATATCCGTTGCTCTGCAATGATTTTGTGTACAACAGGCTTGGATCTTCCAATTTCAGCAGAAATTTCTCTAACTGTCTTGCCATTTGCTGCCAACCTCCAGATTTCACTTATTTCATCTTTAGAAATGTCTTTTCCACCATTGTCACTCTTTATTGTGCAGAAATTAAATACAAATTCTAACTTACTTTATAATTTGGACTATTCCAAAGGGTCAATTTTATTTAAAACAGGTTATGACCATTCAGTTTGGAGGTGAGTCTCTATACTTTTGAGACACTTTTTTGTACTGATTATTTCAAAATATTTTTTTGTAAAAACACGAAAAGCTATTTATTTTTGAAAATAAGTAATAATCATGTTCACAGTGTGAATAAATAGTGTTTTATTTGGTATGCTCAAAAAATTTACTCATGTGCTAATGTGACAGTTTTTGCAAAGTCTCTACTTTTGAGACAGACTTTAGAAGGTGGTCGCCAAAATTCTTAAAAAATGCCCAATTAGCCTAGATGAAAACCATATAACGAAGGGTACGTCAAATTTAGCAAGCGGAGGCGAAAATTGCCAAATTTTATAAAATAAAACCAAACTCCAAAAGCTTCTGCGCTTAAAAAAGTCACGTGATCAAAAGCGCGCGAATTCGGAAATTCTTCTTCTCGAGTGAGTTGGAAACCAAGCAAAATGCTGAAAACGCTTCACTTTGGGTCTAATAAGATGAGAGTAAGCATTTGGATAGAGTTCTCGTTCGTTTTGGCTTTTCAGTTGAATTCGTTTCGGTTAACTGAATTGGAGAGAGAGAGAGAGAGAGAGAGAGAGAGAGCGCAGCGTCCTCGGTGTATTGCGCTCCCCTTAATGCGTTCACGGAAGTTGAGACGTTTTGCCCGACGGCCACGAAGCCAACCAATCCACCAACTTTTCCACCATCATCATCATCATCATCATCAGCCTACATGAACACCGTCATCGTTTCAGCTGGCGGTTCTTTTTCCTACCTGTCTCCCTTTTCTTATAGCAGATATTTTTTCTTTCTCTCTCTCTCTCTCTTCGGTGTTTCCCCATCCACATCGGGAGCAAGCCGTGCAGGAAGCCGGCCATTTGTTCAGGATGGCTCAGCCTACTTTTGCGCCCAGGCAGGTAAGGTAGACGACGCCGACCTAAAACACCTGGGCTCCCCGTTTGATTAGTATGCAGCGGGCAATGAATTCTAAAAAAAAAAAAAAAGTAAATAAATAAAGATTAGATAAATAAAAAGCCTTTTCGCGACAAAATGCCAACACTAAGGAGAGGGGCTTTCTAATTTGATTATTTCTGTGTTTTTCAACGCGTCTTGTTGATGTTGAATGAAATCAAGAGTTTGTTGGTACAGATTTTTACATGTTTACATGATGGAGTTGCTCGCTTTTTGAGTTATTATCCCGCCAAAGTGACTTCCTAACATTATACGATTAAATTTTCATTGAGTTTCATATATCCCTCTGATGCTTCAAGAAAACAGCAGTGTTAGCTCATTTTTGTTCCAGCCACTGTATTCAGATTCCTTCTTCACATCTTCTTCAGTTTCTTATGAAAAATATCCAAGAATCATGCGTAATATTAAGGTTTAAGTCTAATAAGTTATTGGTAGTGATGTCAAGATCCGGATCTTGGATCCGAGATCCGAAATTCGGATCCTGTATCAGGAAATTGTGTTTATGCAAACTTTTTCTGAAAGCAGTTTATATATAAAAGCTTTTATTAAGTGTTAGCCTAGTCCTCTTAAGTCCTAATTAGTCTTAATACGCATCCAGCGAAAGGATCCGAAATCCGGATCCGATATCCGAGATCCGGATCCAACGGACATCACTAATTAGAACGCCTATGAGCTTTATAGCATTTTGCTTTGTGTTGTAAAGGAAATCTTAAAATAGCAAAAGGTGGGAAAATTTTGTATTATGCTATCTCAAATTGGTCTATTAAAAATGAAGTTGAGTGGCCTTCGCACCCATTTTCGAAGGCTTTAGCTTCAATTAACATTGACCGTCGGTATATGTCAACTTCAATTATTGTTTTGCCAGACAATTAAACAGGATAATTAGCACGACTGTCTCCGTGCCAAATTAATTGTCACATTTGTTAATAAGCTTTAAAGGAAAATTAAATTCAATGAAAATGATAAATTATTCTCACTGTTTCAATAAACGTGTAAACGGAAGAGTGTTTTCCATTTTTTATTTTGACTAGCATTGCGGGGATTAATTAGAAGTCAATTCTAATCTGTCAGGTTTGCTCTTTCGTTTTTATTATTTGATGTTCAAAAAGTTATTGCGTTTTGTTTTATATTAGCATACAAACGGCCCATTTCTTCATTTTAGAAAAAAAAATTAATATCTCTAAAAAGACTTAGCCCATTTCCAGGAAAAATACGTCAAATGCATAATTTAAGGATTCCTCCACCAGGTTTGTAAATATGAAACCGGAATTTGCACATAGATGGCCGTATTGTTAATGTAGTTACCACACTGGCGGCTAGCGACACGGCAGAACATGACGTCATGGCGAAAAATGGAAGGGAGAGCGCAGTTTTTCAGAAGTTTTTCTGCAGAAAAGACTTTCGCACAGGCCTTTTACTATCTGGCAGGCCGTGTTTAAATTTAACAAAGTTTTACCACTCTCGGCGCTTCGCGCCTCACGTCGGCCCTGCGGGCCTCATTCAATGAGGCTCATTGGTCACTGTTTTCCGTTACTCGCAAGGTCGTAGAATATTGTGTGAATCTCTTGTGCTTATGCTACTTGGATCACATTTTTCAAGCCGAATCCACATTACTTGTGAAATCTTCAGCTTTGGGTCTTTTCTGATGGCTTTTTCTACAGCACCAAAATCTACAGAGCGCCTTCGGCGTTCTGTCTACGACGTCCCCCTCCGGGGTTAAATAATTGATATATACCCCAACCTATTTGGTTACAGGGGGCAGTTGGTTTCCCCTCGGCCGGTTACAGGAACTTGCCATGAAGTCATGTTCAACCGTGTCGCTAGCCGCTTCTGTTATCACGGTCTATAGATGTACATGGTCATCGAGCTCCATTGTTAAAATGAAGCTAAAGTTTCTAGCTCCCAATACGGCGGGAACTCTATTGAAAAGTGGCGCTGCATGTACAAACTGCGCCTGCAGCGCCACCCTCTCAGCAGACAGAAACTTTATATAAACGTAGGAGTTGTGATAAATATATATTAAAGATAAATAAAACTCCTTTAATTAAAAGAAAACAAATAAATTAAAATAAATAATAGAAACAATGAAAAAAGTCACCAAAAGTATATGTTGAAGGACGAAACAAATGAAACAAAGGTCTTGTGGAGAAACTCAGATGAAATACAGAAGAAACACTGAAGAAACGAAGATCTAGTGGAGGAAAGTTACACGAACACAGGGAAGCACACAGTTACAGATGATTCGTAACACGTAGATGACAAACTTGAGATAATTATAACGTTTTCGGGATTTTTTTTCCCATCCTCAGTATTATATTTTTTGAATGAATGGAAGATATACGGTGATAATAAAAAACAAAACAATGTGATCTAATACAATGCGTGATATTATGTTTAGTTTGATTGTTTGAATAGGATTGTTGTGTGCAAGGGGAATGATATCATATTTTTAGTAGTAATTTCCATTTATTATTGATTTCTATAGATGGTTTGGCACACAACAATCCTGTTCACAACAATCAAACTAATCATAATATCACACATTGTATTAGATCACATTGTTTTGTTTTTTATTAATAGAGACTTTTTGCAACCTCAAACGATATGCGAAATACGAAAGGCGAAATGCAAAAGGTGACATTTCGTCTTTCTCCTTTCGTATTTCGTTTTGAGAGTTTTTGCACCCGCGAAATAAGAAATGCGAAAAGAGAAATGCGAAAAAGAGAAATTCTAGAGTTTCGATAGTGCCAACATCAGGTTTTTACTTCTACACTGCTCAGCTCACTCTGATATCTGATTCTCAGCATCATGGCAGCAAGGAGAACTAAGTACTATTAAAGTTTAAAGCTATAACTTGTGGTGGGATTTAACATTGTGTTAAACAACTGCGAAGCAGTTTCCCGTCGGTCGCTATGTTGGTTAACGTGAGAAACTTGCTGTCAGAGGTTGAGCGCAGCACGCATGCGCGACGACACATTTGGTTACCAAAGGTGGCAACGAAATTTTTTAGAATTTTCGTATTTCGTTCGACCAAAGCTGGCATGACCAAACGGTACATGGCAGTCACATGACCAAAACGCCACCTATCGCATTTCGCCTTTCGTATTTCGCATATCGTTTGAGGTTGCAAAAAGTCTCTATTATATCTTCCATTCATTCAAAAAGTTTAATACTGAAGATGGGAAAAAAATCCCGAAAACGTTATAATATATTTCACGTTAGTCATCTACGTGTTACGAATCATCATAGACCTTCTTCATCTGTAACTGTGTGCCTCCCTGTGTTCGTGTAACATTTCTTCACTAAATCTTCGTTTCTCCTGTGTTTCTTCTGTATTTCATCTGAGTTTCTCCACAAGACCTTTGTTTCATCTATGTTTCGTCCTTCAACATTTACTTTATCAATTGGGTGACTTTTTTCAATGTTTTATATTATTTATTTTAATTTATTTGTTTTCTTTTAATTAAAGGAGTTTTATTTATCTCAAATGTTATAGCTTCAATTGTATTTGGTGCCTCGAGGCCCCTAGCGGGGTTCTAGAGGCTTATATCAGCTTCCTTCTACATTGGCTATATTTTTAGTTTGGTACTAAAACTAAAAATATACAAAATTTCAGGTTTCTGTCCTTCATGTTCCTGAACCAACCCTCTCTAACATTTGGACGGTTTTGGAAGTCACTGTACGTACATAAGTATCGACGGAATTTTTTTTTCCTCAAAATTTCAACATATCTTTTCGAATCAAAAGTTTTTAAGTCGATTTCAGAAAAAAAATTTTGGGGTTTCGGAAACGAACACATAGACTTTCAGTCTTAATGAGTGGTGAGGCCAATAAGTTTGTACATCCACATTACGAATTATGTAACTGACTTTCGTTATCAGGGTGGTCTTATCATTTTTCCCAGGACTGCATCTAACAAAGCCAAGATGATTTAGGTTTAGCGTAAACAAAATCGGTTGGCATTCAAAAAAAAGTAACTTTAAGCATTGTGCAAATGTGAGAAGTCATTTGGGATAGAGATAAGCTTAAAAGAATTCGTTCTTATTCGTTCACTGAATTTTATTTTCCTCTAAAACTTCGCTAAAATGAAGTTAGCAATATTAATGGCAAAGATCGACTTCCTCAGGGCCTCCTCGTTCGTCTTGTTAGAATCAAAGGAAAAGGGTGTTGGGATCGGTAGTAATAAAAGGGGTGAATGATTTGGACGCAGGACGAAATTCGTGGAAGAACCCTGGAAAAGAGGCAGACGGTTTCCTTTTCCTCGGAGCCGTGACGTCACCCAACTTTTCTTTTTCCTCCTCTCACCTGGCGTTTGCTCAGGTGTGCAAAGAGTTGAGCAACACTGCTTTTGCTCGCTTGCTTACCTTTACGTTTTCCCCCTTCCTTCTCTCTCTCGCTCTCTCTCTTCTTCATTGTTTATCGTCTGCTGTAAACATCATTTGAATTTTTTAAACTTTCTTTTGATTTTCCATTTTATTTGCTCAAGAAACCCGATCCGTTTTCGGGGGCCCGTATTTTCGAGGGAAGAATAAAATATCGCAATACTTCCGTAATGGCTCTTTTAAGTTTCTCTCTCTCTCTCTTTTTTTTTTGTTTTCTTTTTCCTTCTTCGTTTCACTTCTTCCTTTTCGTCGATATTAATATTCATTGGACGAATGGAGAAGTCAAGTTACGCGAAACCTTCTTTCGTCGTCTGACTTTTGTCTTTTCGATCGCTGGAGGTTGCGCCAATGGTGAGCGCGGAGGCGTTGTTGCGCAAACGCTGTGTTAATAAATAAAATGAAATAAAATAAAACAAAAACAAAATGAAATGGCAAAAGTGAAATGTATATGATTTAGGAGTGGAGAAAAGGCATATTACAACAGTAAAACCTCTCTATAGCAAATCTCAACGGACTGAAAATTTAAAAGTTTGTTCTAAAGGAGGTTCGTTATAAGGAGGTGCTCAAAAAAAACAACAACAACAAAACCCACTTTTTTTATTAAAATAATGACTATCGCCTCAGTATTTAGCTACGGCACATTTTTGGGTTGAATACTGCGTCGATTCTTCTTGGCATCGACCATGCTTGATGAACTTCGCTTTCCTGTTGCGTTATGCTGGGTGCCCACTTAGCGCGACGTTCGCGCGATTCTCTCGCTTTGTGAAGCACGCATGCGCAGAGTGACGTCACGAGGGCGATTCTGTGGCGCATGCCAGAGCTTTTTGATCGCGCGACTCTATCGCACCCAATCAGAAAACAGTTTCGAATCACGTGGCACATGCAATCATGGCAGCACCTATTTCGAGATGGTCGGATACCGCTACGGAAAATTTGATTGAAGTTATCGCGACAAAGACTTCATTTTTTTTGCTAACCCTTGCAAAATATGCAAATAGCTAAGCATTCCAAAAATAAAAAAAAACTCATTCTCGTCCATGTCGATTTTGGAGGCACGAAATCTTGAAGTGGGAAGCGAAATGATCGCGTAGATAGCGCATGCGCATTCAGTTACGCGGCCGTCGCGCCAAGTGGGCACCGAGAAGCGAATTGATCGCCTGGCGTTTGTTGCGCATGCGCATATGACTCAAAGCGATAGAATCGCGCGTTCGTCGCGCTAAGTGGGCACCCAGCATTAGACTTGATGGTTGTGAATCCAGCTGTCTGATGGCTTTTTCAACTTCATCCCACAAATGCTCAATGGGATTAAGGTCTGGTGATTGTTGGGATTAAGGTCTGGAAATCTAAACAAAGTAAACTGTCCATGTTCCTCAACCAGCTCTCTTACAGTAGCGCTCAGAAAATAAGGCACGAGTACAATTTTTGGCTTTTATTCTAATAGGACTTGCGAGGTTTTTCAACAAGTGGTAGATGACATGAAAATACAACTTTATACAGTCAGTGACAAAAAATTAGCACCACCATCATTTTCACTGAAATTTTTTTAATGAAACGAAATTCCAAATGCTCTTTTGGAATACAGACACTTAATATCTTCAGAAACAATCTAGCTTCATAAAAATAAATTGAATGTCCACTTGTTTTACTCAGGTGATATTTCTGAGTGACAAAAAATTAGCATCAGCTACAAAAAAATGGTTTCGCCCTAAAGCTAGGCTCAATTAACTCAAGTAGGGGTGATATATTTACTTTATCATGTAGTAAGAGCAATTACTACAAGTGAAAAACTTAATTAATAAACATACAACAAGATGGGACGTGATTCAGTGCTGTCAGAGTATGAAAGAGGTCAAATGGATGCCTTCAAACAAGAAAACATCTCTATTCGTGGTGAAATTGGGCGTCGTTTGAAGAGAAGCCCAAAGGCTATTTCCAACTATTTGAGAAATCCTCAGGAATATGCAGTTTACAAGGGTTCTGGAAGACCTCGTGCCTTTAATGGAAGGTCAGTTCGTCAGATTGTCAGAGCTGCATCCAACTCGAGTCAAACAGCAAAACAAATTCGTGATGAACTGCAGCTCGACACAAATCTGCGAAACGTTCAGCGTGTGATCCACGACTGCCCGCATCTTCTGCGACAGCACATCGAGAGGAAGCCACCACTCACTAACCGTCATCGAGAAAACAGACTTCAGTTTGCCAGAAAATACATGGATTGGACTTCAGAATGGCAAAATGTCATATTCACAGATGAAAAGAAGTTCAACCTTGACGGACCAGATGGATTCTCATACTATTTTCACGATTTGCAAAAAGAAAACCAAGTTCTTTCACGAAGACAGCTTGGCGGTGGATCTGTAATGATCTGGGGAGCAATCGGTTTCCAGAAGAATTGTGACTTGAAGTTTCTCAGTGGACGAATCAATACACAAGGGTATTTGTCAATGCTGAAAGACATTTTCCCTTATTTTGGACCAATTATGGCTGGAAATGATTGGGTATTTCAGCAAGATAATGCTCCCATCCACAAAGCACATGTTGTAACACGGTGGTTTGAGGAAAAAAAATCACTGTTCTGCAATGGCCAGCTATGTCACGTGATTTGAATCCCATTGAGAATGTTTGGGGGTTGCTATCACGAAAAGTGTATGAAAACAATCGTGAGTACAAAAATGCTTCTGACTTGAGATGTGCCATCATTGATGCTTGGGCAAATTTCGATCATTCATTGATTAAAGGATTAATTACTAAGATGCCTAATCGTATCTTTGAAGTAATTTCACAAAAACGCAAATCCACCACATATCAAGACCATTCAGAGGATTTTTTTGGAGCTGATGCTAATTTTTTGTCACTCAGAAATATCACCTGAGTAAAACAATTTTTTTTTTAAATTGAAAAGAATTTCAGTGAATATGATGGTGGTGCTAATTTTTTGTCACTGACTATAACTCCTCACTACCGCGTAGCCCTGTCAACCACGTGGCTGGAGAATTTGCGTATGTAAACCGTTTAGTTGTAACGTACACAACCTTCCGTAACGGAAAAAGTGGCACAAAGAAGTATTGAGGAGGTGGTCAAAATGAATCGGCCGAGATCAGCAAATTACTTCGTAATAAGGGGTTCTTCGTTATAAAGGAGTTCGCTAAGTAGAGGTTTTACTGTGAAATGATTTCTATACAAACTAGCACCTGCAATATATGGAGTAGCTGCTCTCGATCGTTTGTTGAGCTGATTTCGATATTGATTTCTTATTTGATCAATGTTGAGAGGACGTCCATTTTTATTACAAAACATAAGAGGTCCATAAGGTTATTTGTATGGGGAAAAAGAATCACTTTTCTTTCGCACACCTGTTGAGGACTGAGTTTATCGATCAAACCCACGCTAAATGAACTTTAATTAACATTTAGCTTCACTATGGAGTTCCTTTTCGAATTCATATTGATTCACCTTTGATTCGACGATACAAGGAAACGAATTAGCATTGCCAAGCCATTCTTCAGTCAAGTTGGTTATTTTGAATTGCTTGGTTGTTAGATGATGTTAATCGATTTCGTAATAATCCTTTTGACAGTTCCACCTGTTGGAGGAAATGTCAACACCTGCGGAGGTCCTTTGTGTACTTGGATTTAATATTTCTGTATTCAAACTTCTCAAATGAAACTTTTGTTTTAAAGTTGAAGGTCATTTAGGTTTTAAGAGTTCTCTTTATTGAGTGTGTTTTAGATTCTGTTCTCCTCCCTTCTTTTTGCATGTCTGCCGTCGATAATAGATGAGATTGCACTTACTCAAGCGGAATAAATGCGAATTTAAACCCGGTGCATAAATTAAGAAAAATTGGATTCAATGGTTGATCAATTTCCAGTGTTTTCCTTTTGCGGGCCCCCATAATTTTAAGGATTTTTTTTTTGTTTTAATTTATTTTATTGTTTGAGACGAAGAAGATGCGCTCAAGCAGAAACACCAATTTTCCTGTCGGTTCCCATTGGCGGAGTTAATTATTTCTTCTCACCGACCAGTTCGATTCCACCTGCACAGGTGGACCTTTTGGCCCCTCTTTTTTATTTATTTATTTTATTTTTTTTTTACTTCTTCTGTAAATCTTTGATTTTTTTTAAAATTTATTTTTAGGCGTTCGGTTGAGGGTGTTTTAACATTAGAAACTTTTACTTGGAAAATTTTCTCCGAAAGTAGTCTTAAATCGAAATTATCTAAAACCCTATTAAAATAACTTTTGAAAGGAATGACCTAGAGGCTTGAAAATTTCTACACACACAGGCCCTATACAGAGGACGGAGCGAAAAATATAGCGAATCCTCTAGGGTGGACCAAACCATGTGTTTTTGTGGTTTCCCCAATTGACTTTCTTTCATGTCTATGGAGTTATGATAGCGTTTGAGCAACTTGTGACGTCAGAGTTTGACTGTTTGACGTCAGAATTTAAAGAACTCTATTAGAAGTATAGCGAATCCTCCCGCTGCTGCTCTTAATATTTTGATGCCATAACATTTGAAAGGATTGACGTAGAGGCTTGAAAATTTCTACATACGTAGGCCCTATACAGAGGACGGTGCGAAAAATATAGCGAATCCTCTTGGGTGGACCAAACCATGTGATTTTGTGGTTTCCCCAACTGACTTCCTTTCATGTCTATGGAGTTTTGATTGCGTTTGAGCAACTTGTGACGTCAGAGTTTGACTGTTAGACGTCAGAAATTAAAGAACTGTATTTGAAGTATAGCGAATCCTCCGGCTGCTGCTCTTAATATTTTGATGCCATAACTTTTGAAAGGATTGACCTAGAGGCTTG
>JAHWFO010097967.1:0-25875 GCA_023313115.1 Rhysida immarginata | reverse complement strand
AAAAAAGTTACAGCCATGGAGGCATTACTTTTCAGCCCACCCTCGTATAAATGACAGATAAAAGGGTTCATAATCTTTGCAAGAAGTTGGCAACGCGATGATGATGGCCGATCCCAGCTGCCGTGTCATCACGTGACTGAACTGGCCAATAGGGATCAGTGCGGGGATCCAGCAAAAATTCTGTTCGGTTACCGGTACCGGGACTGGAGACACTTCGTATCTCTTTAATAAACGATTTGCTTGAGTAGCTTTCAGGACATGCTGGAGACAACACTGTTGTAGCAGTGTCCACGATAGCTGAGTGGAGAGCCTAGTGATGTCAAGATCCGGATAATTCAAGATCCGGATATCCGGATCTTTTTTTCGGACCTAGGTCCGAGATCTGAGATCCGGATCTTGGATCCGAGATCCGAAATTCGGATCCTGTATCAGGAAATTGTGTATATGCAAACTTTTTCTGAAAGCAGTTTATAAATGCTTTTATTAAGTGATAGCCTAGTCCTCTTAAGTCCTAATTAGTCTTATTACGCATCCAGCGAAAGGATCCGAAATCCGGATCCGATATCCGAAATCCGGTCCGATATCCGAGATCCGAAATCCGGATCCGGATATTTCTAGATCCGAATCCGGATATTTTCAGATCCGGATCCAACGGACATCACTAGGAGAGCCATTTTTGTTATTTTTAGTGTCGGGATCGCTGCATTTTTGTTCATTATAAAAGTATTCATTAATGAAATGTAAATTTAATTTTCTTGATTTTTTTCCCCCTTCTCCATCGACAACTGAAGTTTAATATTTACCCTTTAAGTAGTCCGCAACGCTACTTTCTCAGGATCGATACTTTCCTTATGGTCATTTAACATTCATGAAACTTCAGTAAACTTAATCATCTCATTCTCTTTATACTTTGACGTAATGCTATGAATTATAAAGATAAAAACAAAATCGATAGCATTTGCATTAGATTTGCAGACTTTTTTTTATTCGATATCATTATTATCATCATGCTCATCATCATCATCCGTACCATCTTTGTTATCTTAAGATTTTTATAAATTTAATTAGTTTTTCGTCTTCGAGATTTATCTTTTAAGTGTTCTAATGCTGTATTTGCCGCAAATTATCTGCTGACGGCTCCTTTTAGAGATAAAGATTATTTTTAATTTATATTTACTTCTTTATTTTTTAATATTAGATGCAGTTGTTGATATTATTATTAAATAAAGTAAGTCAATTTATAATAGGAATTGTTATCAGAAGGCAGAATGGCGAATTTGAGTTTATTTTTCGAGAAGGGGGAAAAAGTGTTATTTTCAATATTTATAATTCCGTTTACTATTTGCTTTAGTTTTTATTCGGGTATACGTTTTTTTTTTTTTTTTTTTTTAAGAGTTGCTCTCGGAGAAAGGCCTCACGCAACACTATGCAAAGTTGCTAAAAAAGTTACAGCAAATCTTTTTCCTCTTTAAATTTTGTTGTTCTTGAAAAAAAGCAGGGGAAAAACCTTAGGAAAGTGTAAATACACACTGAGAAGAGTCGAAGAGACCCACACTTGACGACGAAAATACCCACAGAAAAGATACCCCCCCAAAGATGAAGATAGAAAAAACGCAACAAATATATCTATCTAAATTAAGTCTCTATGGATTTACCCCCTCACCCTTTCTAAAATCTTTTTGAGACATTACATCTTTAGCTCCCCCCCGAACTTAATAGGTTTTTAAGGTTATATTTCACCGAAGCTTTTATTAAATCAGAGTTGAGGGCTTTTCACTCTATTAAGAATTTATCTTATCGTTGATCTGATTACATTAATAAATCAATAACTCTTTCGATCATGAGTATTTGGTAATAATTTCACTTTTGTCTCTTTCTTTTTTAATATAGTCACCATTTAAAAAGTCTTTGCAGCGTTGTTGCCTGGTTAATATAAACAATGAGTTGAGAAAATTCGTATCAAGACCTGACGCATAACTAAATTTTAGAGTGGTGGGTGCATTCTCTTTTTAAAGTACTTTCTTAATTGAAGTGCAATGTAAAGCTCCAGGTAAATATTTGCTGCTGAAATGGTGACTTCAGTATAAAAAATAAAAAGAGAAACGAAAAAGAAAAGGGAGTCCGAAAACTTTGTTGTGGATTAGGCTGCATAAAGTTGGGGGAAGTATATAAAAGAGCCTTTTAAGAATGTAATGCCGCTCAGAGAAATAAAAACATTACGCTCAGCCTGTGTAGCTGCGAAAGAGTTGTAAGGAACAATGTTAATTTTGATATTAAAGTTTTTAATTTAAAAGTAAGAAAGTGGGTAATTGTGAACTTTACTAATTTACGTATGAAACTATGCATGAAATCAAACACAAAAATAGAGATAAATTGAAATGGTGGAATGGTACATTCGGACAGGCAGTGGAAAGGGATGGGGACTATGTCGAAAAGTGAATAGTGCATTACATAGAGGAGAAATGGGAGTATCAGATACAATAAGAATTTTGAAAATCGGTTAAAAAATAAAAAAGTTACAGCCATGGAGGCATTACTTTTCAGCCCACCCTCGTACATTTGTCTTTAAAATTTCTAACTCGATGTTATTGGCCTCACCGACCATAGCATTAGCACATAATACGCGGAATCCCACTAGACAGTCAAACCTATTAAATCTAGCGTGGATTAAATATCCGTTTAAATACTTTTTGTGTCGTTCGATGGATCTCTGCTAGTTCTTTGTTGGATACATTATTGTTCGAATTAGACGATATCCAGCAGGTTCTTTGTTTTTGGTCGTTTTGAATTTAAATTTTAAATTTAAATTTTATTTATATTATTTCGTCCACTTTCTTTAAATTTATTTTCCTAGTTAGGGTTTAGTTTGTTTTTGGATAAAAAGTTTCAATTTTATTTGTGTGGTATTTTTTCTGTTTTACGTTATAAGAATTTGTTTGTAATTTATGTGTTCGAAATAATTTTGTTGTGACCCCCAGGGACTTCCTAGTCGGTCTAATATGACCATACATGCTCCTGAGGCTTACTTTTACTTTGTTTTATAAAATAATGTTAAAAAACTGTATTAATTTTTTAGTGAAAAAATATAATTTTTTTTTCCTCTTCGGAGGGTTGGGGGGGGGGGGCCAATAATAACTCCAAAATGGCTCATTAGAACCAAGCAAGTTATTTCTGAAAAATGTCGTTTTAATATGAGCAGTTGAATTTATTATTTTGGTTCATTGGTATGAACGGCACAGCAATTTCTTCATTTTTAGAAAAAAATTTAATATCTCTAAAAGAGCTTTACCAATTGTCATAAAAAATATGTCAATTACAGTTTAATGTATTTCTGAGACTAGCGGTTAAAACTAGTGATGTCAAGGTCCGGATAATTCAAGATCCGGATATCCGGATCTTTTTTTCGGACCTAGGTCCGAGATCCGAAATTCGGATCCTATATCAGGAAATTGTGTATATGCAAACTTTTTCTGAAAGCAGTTTATAAATGCTTTTATTAAGTGATAGCCTAGTCCTCTTAAGTCCTAATTAGTCTTAATACGCATACAGCGAAAGGATCCGAAATCCGGATCCGATATTGAGATCCGAAATCCGGATCCGATATCCGAGATCCGAAATTCGGATCCGATATCAGAGATCCAAAATCCATATACGGACCCGGATATTTCTAGATCCGAATCCGGATATTTTCAGATCCGGATCCAACGGACATCACTAGTGATGTCAAGATCCGGATATCTGGATCTTATTTTCGGACCTAGGTCCGAGAATTGGGTGTTAGTCAGAAATCCGAGATCCGGAACTTGGATCCGAGATCTCTGATCCGGATCTTGGATGCGAGATCTGAGATCCGGATCTTGGATCCAAGATCCGAAAAAATCGAATCCTGGACAGGAAATTGTGCATATGCAAACTTTTTCTGAAAGCAGTTTATAAAAGCTTTTATTAAGTGATAGCCTAGTCCTCTTAAGTCCTAATTAGTCTTAATACGCATCCAGCGAAAGGATCCGGAATCCGGATATGATATCCGATATCCGAAATCTGGATCCGATATCCGAGATCCGGATACGGACCCGGATCCGGATATTTCTAGATCCGAATCCGGATATTATCAGATCCGAATCAGAGATCCGGATCCAACGGACATCACTATTTTTAACCGCTAGTATTTCTGAGTGTGTATTAATTTCATTTGATTCTCCTCTTGGCCGTATCGGAGGAGTTAGCTGCACAGACGGAGTTTTTTTTTTTTTTTTTTTTCAAAATTTCAACATATCTTTTCGTATCATGAATTTTTAAGTTGATTTCAGAAAAATTTTTTTTAAGATTTGAGTTGGGGAAACGAATACATAAGTCACCACTCGTAGTAAGTGGTCGACCAAAAAAAGTTCATTTAATGGAAAGACGAACGCAACGAACGAGTGAAATGGAAGTGACGTAAATTCATTACAGCAGTCTTTAACACTAAATAATCTGATTTGAGACTCTTATCCTTTTAGTAATCAAGAAATCTTTTTATTTCTTGATAACCTCTCCAAAGCGGCGGATTAAAGATTCAAACTCGCGAGCCAAGAGATTCGAAAGCTATGGAGAATGGCTACGATCGAAACGATCCGCGATTTTAATTTTATGAATTTAAAAAAAAATAAATTAATCTTTGATTTTATAAAAATATTTTTAACAATGCAAGAAATAAAAAGCTTCACATATTCAACTGATTCGAGTTTTGAAAGTTCCAGAAGAAAACGCAAAACCATTTCTTATTCTTTTAAAAATGCTAAGAGCTTTTGGAATCTGAAAGTACTACGGAGTGTGCGCGGTGTGCCAAATTGTAATGCGATGATTATCAAGCGACATTTCCCCACTCTTTTGTTTATTATTCACCGGGATTATGTTTTTGTGGCCTATAAACGACGACAGATTTCCAGGAACGCGCTAATAAACGATTCCCGAACCTTCTAGAAGGGGAAAACCGAGCTGGAACGAAATTTAACTCCAGAGGGAATGGCAATGAGTTTTCTCGGGTGTGGGAAGGATTAAAAAACAATTAATTCGGGAATTTTTGAATTTCCTATCGGGATAACCGAATTAATAAAATATGATAAGATTGGTGGCGTTTAAATAAGGACCTATTGGTACGCATTCCGGAAAGAGGGTTATTGGAAGATTATTTATTTATTAGATTTGACTCTAGTGTATATAGAAAGGTAACTTAATAACCGTCGTCTTTATGTTTTCCAGGAAAAACCGATTCGAATAAAGGGCTGGTGTCATAAATTAACGTGATTTATCGGATGAAGGGATGAATGGATTACTAAATTATCGATTTGAAAGAAGTAGATAAAGAATTAAAGCTGAATATTAATGGCGATTTTTTTTCATATTTACTTTAAAAAAAAAATAACTAACAAATTTACGAACAATCCAATAAAATGCTGAGACAGTACGTCCAGTCTCATGGCAGTTTATATAATAACAAGAAATTAACCTTACCCCCCCCCCCACCCTGAGGAGGGTGTAGGGAAGTAGCAGAATCTTATTACCTCGAAACATTGATTTTCTCGAACATAGCATTTAGAAAATGAAAAAAGAGCTATATCTTACGTTTCTCATCATTTCCAATGGAATGACATATGCCGTATGTTACCATTTGAAAATGTTGATAGGCCTAAAGACCATGTGACTTCTACCCTCACAATTCCGACCCCATTGGGGCAATTGGGCCCAAATTTCATAGTAATGTATATCTTGCAAGAGGAATCTGCATACCGAATTTCACTTTTTTACATCTCTATACAGGGTGGTCCATAAGTCTGTCCCCCCCTTTTATTTTTTGAACCGAAGCAGATATGTCAATTTTGATGAATTCAATGAATAGGAAGTTGTGGGTGGCCTATCCCATGGTGCACTTTTCATCATCCCAAATATGCAAATTAGAACACATTCAAAATTTATCTCAAAAACCGTAAGGGATAGAGAAAAAAACCCAATTGCAAACTTGTTCAGCATAAAAAAAACAAACAAAACAAAACAAAAATCATCCAAATCGGACCAACCAATCACCCACAATCAGAAGATCATGTTGACCATTTCCGGAACATTGTAGCTTGCTATCCTGGAATTAGTCTGTCTTCTGTGTGGTGAAACATGCCTTTTATTTGCTTTTCCGCATGAAAGTGAATGCGAGTATGGTAATTTATGTTAAATTTTTGATTTGCATGCTTTACATGGTGGAAATATCAACATTCAGTTTTCCTTGTGCAGTGTGACTGTTTGTAAGCTACAAACAGTCACCGCGTAATTGTGGATGATTGGTTGGTCCGATTTGGATGATTTTGGTCAGCCTTCAGGAAAGTTCTATATGCTGGCGACCCATTGTGTACGAAGTTCTTTGAAACCTGTTGACAACGCAATTTTACATAAATTTGAATAAATTATTTCACACCATTAAATCGATTCTAAATCGATGTTGATATTGTTCCATGTACATTCAGTAAATCTATTTTGATTAGCCTGCAATCCTCTGTATGCACTTTTCACTGTGTTTTTAGCCAAATTACTTGGTGTCCGAAGTTTATTGACGCTAGGGTTGTAAATATACATTTATGTAAAATAAGTTATGTATATCACTAAATTAGGTTAGGTTAAAAATGATTGTGTTTGTCCTTTCTGACCTGTGCTAATAGCCTTCAATTCGCATTTGGCCAACGTGGGGGCTTATTGGCCAATTTTCATTGGAATTAACCTCAACTGAAAGGATTCGCGGCTCGATGCAGAGAAGAGCCCATATATGTTAGCATTTTGAACACCTCTACCACGTAATGTTGACAAAATAATTAAAAAGTAGCTAGAAGTAACTTTTGGTTTTATGCGGATCCACGTTGATCTCGTATTTCAATATGTGTTGATCGTTCCTAAATTTTTGACTTCTTATGAAGCACCACCTTGTTGAAGTGTAATATCTACAACCCTAGCGTCAATGAACTTCGGACACCTACAGAATTTTGGATAAGTACAACGAAACTAATTGTAAACAAATGAAAATTACTTTATTGAGTGCACAGAGCTTTAGTTCAACTGTCATATAGCATTTTAACATAAAAATTAAATAAGCGACTTTTTGTAATGTTCCGTTTTCAACACGTTGCAATGAACTTCGTACACCGTATCGTTTATTGCACATTACCACTGAGTGGCGTCACCTTTCCGACGAATGATGCTCCGAAGTCGTTGAGGCATGCTGGACATTAACTTCTACGTTGTTTCTACTGGAATTTTGTCCCACTCTTCGGAAATACACGCCCGCGACTGCTGCAGTGTTCGAGGCTTCCGCTGTCTGACTTTTCGCTTTAAAATGCGCCATACATTTTCAATGGATGACAGATCTGGGCTGCAGGCAGGCCAGTCAAGCACCCTGAAACGCTGCTGTTGTAGCCAAGCTTTGATGTTCCGAGCAGCATGAGGCTTCGCGTTGTCCTGCTGAAAGATGCTTGGTCTTCTATTGAACAACGTTTGGTGGGATGGACTCAGATGCTGTTGAAGAATGTTTATATAGGCAGCAGAGTTAATAGTGCTCTCGCAAAAGTGGGTTCTATATGCTGGCGATCATTGTGTACGAAGTTCTTTGAAACCTATTGACAATGCAATTTTACATAAATTTGACTAAATTATTTCACACCATTAAATCGATTCTAAATCGATGTTGGTATTGTTCCATCTACTCAGTAAATCTATTTCCATTAGCCTGCAATCATCTCTATATACTTTTCACTGTGTTTTTAGCCAAATTACTTGGTGTCCGAAGTTTATTGACGCAAGGGTTGTATTTACTATAATCGGTTTTGCCGTAACGAAACTTTTTAATTGAACCTCTTGACCTCCTTATAGTTCAACGAGAACTGTCAGCTTTTGTCATTAGCGTTATGCTTTCAAAAAATAAGATTTAGAGATGGATGAGAGAATACTGGAAATGTCTTATTTGTGTTATATGTAATCCTTTTTACTCTTTGTGAACGGAAACGTCATTTCAGGAATTTTCTTGATTCATCATTTCCGACGTTCATCCGGATTTGACCCCACGACCCTTTGAAATGAGTTGCGACAAGAAGGAGAGAACTTAGCTCGCGACTTTCTTTTTAGCCTGTGCAAATTTAGTAAAAATATTTTTACGTTCTAGATTTCTAAAGAGATATTTTTTTCTAATGCAAACTTGGCTCACCATAAATCGAACCTATAACTTACGCTTCATTTGGGTGTCGTGATTTATAGGTTTGGTGTGCGACGATTGCTCAATTGACACCGGAAGACTCATCTTCGGTGGACGATGGAAACGAACCCGATTGCAGACTGAAGAGGAGCAAAGTTTTTTTTTCATCGCTTATAAACTTCCCCTGAATCACGTGATGCCCAGTCGATAGAGAGTAAATGGAAGGGAAAGAATATCGTAAAAGCAATCCCTTCTTATAGTGAGAAGAAATAATAAAAAGAATGGTTTTTATTTCCCTTAAAGATTTTAGTATCAGTCTTTTTGACAGATTGTTTGAGTCTTTCTGAAAGATTCTTTCTAAATTGAAAGAAAAAAGGGACATAAATATTTTTTTTCGTGGCAGATACTATATCAATTTAATGAGTCCACTGACTTTTATTAGCTTTTAAACATATCTAAAAAAAAAGCTGGATCCGTGTTGTTTATTATATTTGAAGGGCAGGATGATGGTAGCATTATAATAGTGGATGAAACAAAAAGGAAGTCAAAATACCAAATAATGGAATATTTAAAGAATACCTTTAAGAATTCAAAAGCGAAAGCTATTTGTAATGAGGTAAAAGTACTAATGTGAAATCAGCGGTTTTAATTCTTGACAAATTTGAATTTAGCTATTAATTAGATTTATGACAATTCGCAAGTTTTACAATGCTGCTCTGCCTTCTAGTGACAATTTTTATAACCGCAAGATGGGTACGGTCAAGCCATAGCCCTATATTTACTATCTAGGGGGCTATGGTCAATTGCTAATATTTCTCGTTGGTAATATTAAAAAACGCCAATACTTAAGTTAGAAAAAAAAATAGAAATGGGTCTATAGACTTGTTTTGTACCTGGATGCAGTAAATTCAAGGTAAAAGACAATTGTTCTTCCCCTTTAACATGGAATAGCTTTTTAAAGAAAACTTTTTATCAGAAAGAAATGGATTATTAAAACAAAGCAGGATGTAGAAAGCGATTTCGCTATTAACAATTAGTGATGTCCGTTGGATCCGGATCTCTGTTCTCTGATCCGGATCTAGAAATATCCGGATCCGGATTTCGGATCCTTTCGCTGGATGCGTATTAAGACTAATTAGGACTTAAGAGGACTAGGCTAACACTTAATAAAAGCTTTTATAAACTGCTTTCAGAAAAAGTTTGCATATACACAATTTCCTGATATAGGATCCGAATTTCGGATCTCGGATCCAAGATCCGGATCTCGGATTTCTGACCAAGATCCGGATCTCGGATCTAGGTCCGAAAAAAGATCCGGATATCCGGATCTTGAATTATCCGGATCTTGACATCACTATTAACAATGTCCATATATCTCACCCTGCAGAGCATCCGCAATAAACATTAGATGGAGGAAGATGAAAAAACTATACAGGGTGATTCAGAAAGGTAGGTCAAGAATGAAATACCATGTACAGTTTGTAGCGGGGAACAGTATTGTTCCTATAAACATGGGTTCGGAAATGCATCCTTACAGAGATAATGACGCAACTTGTACGAAGTAGGAATGGATGTGCGTTACCCGAACGGCAATGGTAGGGTCCATGTAAATTAGGATCTAAACATGTAAATTGTTCGTGTTCTCTCCTTTAAAAGAGAGGAACGAAACATCTAACTCCAATGTCGTACAGTGGATCGCTTGACTAATGCGGAGCTGGTGAACATGCATCTCGTCTGCGGCAAGGCACAGGGTAATGCTACTGAAGCCGAAGGAGATAATATTATTCATTCACCACAATTAACAGAAAAGATGAGATAATACATTACGTGTAGAATAATTTGGATAATAGAGTGGTCTAACTTCATATTCGTAATGAAATATTTTTTAAATGAAATTATGGTTGAGCGGTGTTATATTACATTGATATTAAAAATTAATTTTAAATAATCAATACAAATACACTGTATGATAACTTCTTTCGAACTAAATTCTATTAAGCGGTAGTTGACATAGGCAGTTGCAATGTTTTTTCCCCCCTAAAGATAATATTTTTTTTCCACAATGAAGATAATTCTTTTTTGTTTCGCACTAAAAGCACTTCCATTTTTAAGTATTCCATGTTGGAGGGCCGTTGACGTGCTATTTTCGTGGCAAAAGGCTCCTCCGGAGAGACAAGGACAAACCAAATGAAATCTTTATTCGTGTGACAAAGACCTACTTCAAAGCATTTGATAAAATTTTATATGGAGTTGGGACGTTTAATCTTGGAGAAACAGTTAATCTCTGACGAGCATGAAATCTACAGAACAAATTGAAATTGTGATTTTAATAATACCTTGGAAATAATAATGGCATCATTATTGGACGTCAGCTTCTTTTTCCATATTTTGAAGGAATCTTTAAGTATTATGCGATAATGAAGCGGACAAATCTGTTTACTTCATGGCCGTAAAGCTTCAAAACTATGAAAAGTAGATCAATAATTATTTTTTTAATTTAACATAGAAACTGCCTTTTATCCGAAGAAGCTGCTAATGAATACGTTTCAAAGGGCTTATAAAAATTATTTAATTCAGCTATAAATTTCAAATTATCCTAGGTAATTAAGCTTAAATTTCATTCTTATCGATGAAGGCCTGGCGTTCGATGACCAAATCCTCGTAAATGCATTCACTTAAACTTTCAGAGGGGAAGAAAAACAGGAAAACACATAACAAGCAAGTGAAGAAAACATTTCTTCTATAACATACAGTATGACCAAGTAAAGGCTGTATTTATTCCTCTATTTCAATATCATTTAAAAAAAAAAGACATTTGCCAAATTGCCTAGTCGCTCGCGGGACGCCAACAATCAGGCAGCGCAACATACCGGTTGTTCAGAGCTCGCTAGCGGGAATTCTATTAGGCCAAATGCAGTACATTTTGGTGTATATACTTAGTGGAACATGCAGTTTCCATTTCTGCAAAAAAAAAAAAAAAAAAAATACAAATAGTACCAAAAGTCGCCATAGGGGGCGCTTATTTCACGAAAACAATGAATACCTAATTGTCAATCAGAAACAATGAATACCGTACAAACCAACTTTAGTAACAACAATAAACAATGTTTTATTTTTAATTACAAACGTGTTTCCATATGACCACCAGCTGCATGCGCTACACGACATTTTCTACAGCAGCTCGCAGCATATCTGCATTAATTAGTCTGATATGTAACGTTATTTGATCCTTTAAGGTTGAGAGGTCAGGAACGTGTGCTTGATACACAAGGCTTTTCAAATATCCCCATAACCAAAAATCACAAGGTTCGAGATCAGGCGACTTGGGTGGCCATACCATGGGAAATGCACGACTAATTATTCTGTTGTCTGAAAAACGTTCTCGCAAAATCTGCTGCACCTGACGTCCGATGTGCATAAAAATGGTAGAATCCAGACAATCCTTTTCCTGCAATCGTGGTATCACAAAATTTTCAAGCATATCGGCATACCTGGCAGAATTGACGGAACAAGTTACCGGTCCACGGGGACGGATTTCTTCAAAAAAGTACGGGCCGATGACGAAAGAAGCAGTAAAGCCGCACCATACTGTTAGTTTCGGTGAATGCATAGGAGTTGGCAGACACACTTGTGGATTGGATGCAGTTGTGGGTATTGATATCACCATTCAAATAAAAATGTGCCTCATCACTCCATAAAATTTGCCATGGCCATGCATCATCCACTTCCATACGTGCTAAAAATCTCAACGAAAAGTCAGTTCGGGTACGTTCATCTCCAGGAAGCAATTGTTGAACAGGTGGGAGTGAGTTTATAGGGATAAAATGTCAATATCTTATGCAATATTTTCCTCACCGTCGAATATGGGATATCTGTTTGGCGTGCTATTGCGTGTGCACTGCTGGTACCCTGCACAGTCGTCATCTCCTGTTCCACAACAGCAGTTGCAACTTCTTCAACGTGTTGCTGCCTGATTCGTTTGCGTCCCATAGAGTTCCGGTAGATTCAAATCGTTCAATCATTTTCCGTAAGTTAGTTACGCTTATCGGTCCTCTTCGTAACGTTTTCAATCGCCGGAATTCACGAAGGGCAGCACTTGCATTGTCGCTCTTCTGATAAAACAACCTGACTAATAACGCCCGGTCAGGCAGAGTAAGCGTCATCGTCAGGCCATTCGTTCGTGAATGATGGGAAATCCTCAGCCTTGCCGTTTATTGTCATGATTGCTCAACACGGAACGCGCTTATGCAAATGTATTCATTGTTTTCTTGAAATAAGCGCCCCCTATGGCGACTTTTGGTACTATTTTTTTTTGTTGCAGAAATCGAAACTGCATGTTCCACTAAGTATATACACCAAAATGTACTGCATTTGGCCTTAGAATTCCCGCTAGCGAGCTCTGAACACCTCACGTTATATCTTGCCCTCCCGGTATAACTAAAAAAAAAGCGATTTTGTTGAAAGCGATATCGATCCGTGTGATCTTGAAAAAATTATTGATTTCACTGATTAAATAAAATCCAGTCTTTTCTGGTGATACCTTTTGTTCTTTGAGTTTGTGCATAAAATTGAGCGGTTATGTCCAAGTTTGGCATTCCCTTTCTTCAAATTAACGTTACTATATTGAAACTCAATCCAAGATGAACAGGAAGTTTCAAAACTTTTGTTTGAATGTTTCTCGCCACATCCCAAAACAGATTTCAAGAGGTTTTTTCCTATTCATTCGGCAAATAGCTGTCGACGCCTCCAGTACCTTTGAAGAAGCGCGTTGCGTCACTTGTGGCTTTCATCAGTCAACGCTTCTTCATCCTAGTTCTGGACATTTTTTAAAATAATGTTTTTAAATGTTAGGCTTTGCATATAAACGTTTGTGTATTCACGTGCGTGTATAAAGACTTACTATGAAGACATTTGTCACCATGGATGGGGCTCTTAGCAAATGAGTTATGCGTTCAATCTAATAATAAGGAACGAATCAAGTGGTGGAAACCTCGTTTTTATATCTTACTGAGCAATAGTTTTGGATGAGCAATAGTGGCAAGTGAGCAAGCAAGCAAGCTGTCGACGCAACATTATGTGTGTGTTTCTGCTTGTGTATATGTGTGTGTGAATGCAAAGTGAGTTGAGTTGGATTGAGTGAGATTGTTGCGTCGGTCGGTCGGGCACATTGCCCATCATCTGACTCTGCTGAATGTTGTTGCGTCGGCCGGTCGGTCTCGTGTGTGACGCACGAGCCAAAAACAGCGGGAGAAATCCCATGCCATTTAAGGTGTCGATTCGAAATGAGTTTTGCCTTTTATTTATTTCTTTCTTTATGAGGGGCCCTGCGCCGATTTAATTTTAGACATCCTTCGCTCAGCGTTTTCGCGATTTTCAAGTTCGACTGATTAAGAGTGACGTCACCGGCTCGTCTCCCTCTCTCTCTCTCTCTCTCTCCTCTTCTGACAGTTTCTTTTTAATTCTTTAAAGAAGTTTTTTAACGCTTTAAACTGTTATTATTTTGAGATTTCTATAAAAGTTTTCAGTTTCAAATCTTTTACAGTGATAAACAAATCTCCCTCCCCCCTCCCAAATCAAATTTTCTCACTTTATAAAAAAAAAATTATATCAAATATCGATTTTTGGTGATAGACGGAGAAAATTTGGATTATTGGGATGTTGGCTTTTTTCTGCAAACCTGGAGATGATATTGGTACACTTTTGCACGTATTACATTTAGAAATATTAAAAAGTCAAGAACATCAACGGGAAAACCCACATTCTGTAACATGAGTTTTGTTCCTGGATAGTCAAGTCCCACTATAACGAACTTCAAGGGACCAAAGTTTTGGTTTGCTATATCCGACCCGAAATCAAAACTGGTTAAACGAAATAATGGATTACTATCACCATAAACTGAAGTTCAGATCTTTAAATCTTGAAATACATATCTCTCTCTAAAATCTAGATTTATAATTATGAATGTGCATTTTATTCATACTTACTTACTTACTTACTTACTTTTCAAACCCGCTTATCCGTTAGGGTCGCGGGGGCAGCAGCCCTATGGAGGATCTCCAGCGATCGCGATCTTCCGCCATCAGGCGCATGTCCTCCCTGGTAATATCCAAGCGACTCGAACCCAGATTCTCCATGTAATCTAGCCACCTGGTTCTAGGCCGACCCCTTGGTCTCTTACCCACCGGCTTGGAAAATAACAACTGCCTAGGAAGACTAGTTTGCGGCATCCGTATCACGTGGCCATACCAGCGCAACTGAGATCTCTCAATGCGGAGAAGTAGCGGCTCAACACGTAAATATTCCCTTATTGTGCTGCTGTACACTCTATCTAGGAGGGTAACACCTGCCACACCTCTCAGGAATCTCATTTCGGCCGCTTGTACCCGCGATCGCACTCTTTCGGTCATTACCCAAGCCTCATGACCATAGGTGAGAATGGGGACAAAGATAGATTTGAAGACGGAGAGCTTGGCTTTGTTACCCAGCTCTCGTTTCGTTACCACGGATCGCCACAGTTCACGTCTGACACAGCTTGCTGCACCGATCCGAGCATCCAATTCTTTCTCCTGCCGTCCATCACTCGTGAATGCAATCCCGAGATACTTGAACTTCTCCACCTGTTTTATTTTTAATATGACCACCAGTGTGCTGTTCCAATAGCTGCATGCGGTACACGACATTTTCTACGGCAGCTCGCAGCATATCTGCATTAATTAGTCTGATATGGAACGTTATTTGATCCTTTAAGGTTGAGAGGTCAGGAACATGTGCTTGATACACAAGGCTTTTCAAATATCCCCATAACCAAAAATCACAAGGGTTGAGATCAGGCGACCTGGTGGCCATACCATGGGAAATGCACGACTAATTATTCTGTTGTCTGAAAAACGTTCTCGCAAGATCTGCTGCACCATCCTGCATAAAAATGGTAGAATCCAGACAACCCTTTTCCTGCAATCGTGGTATCACAAAATTCTCAAGCATATCGGCATACCTGGCGGAATTGACGGAACAAGTCACCGGTCCACGGGGACGGATTTCTTCAAAAAAGTACGGGCCGATGATGAAAGAAGCAGTAAAGCCGCACCATACTGTTAGTTTCGGTGAATGCATAGGAGTTGGCAGACACACTTGTGGATTTGATGCAGCCCAAATACGGCAGTTGTGGGTATTGATATCACCATTCAAATAAAAATGTGCCTCGTTCGTGAATGATGGGAAATCCTCAGCCTTGCCTTTTATTGTCATGATTGCTCAACACGAAACGCGCTTATGCAAATGTATTCATTGTTTTCTTGAAATAAGCGCCCCCTATGGCGACTTTTAGTACTTTTTTTTTTTTTTTTTTTTGCAGAAATCGAAATTGCATGTTCCACTAAGTATATACACCAAAATGTACTGCATTTGGCCTAATAGAATTCCCGCTAGCGAGCTCTGAACACCTCACGTTATTTCTTGCCCACCCGGTATACCGGTATATAGGAAATTCGACGGGACCAGATATTTCATTCGTTATATCCGAGGGTTCGTTATAAGCAAGGTTTGCTATAGCGGGCTTCGACTGTATTCTCCTTAAAAGCTGCTTTACGAATGAAAACAGTAGGGGAGACCGGGGCAGGTTTATACACTTTTTATTATTATTATTTTTATATTTTTAGTAATAAAACTATTTCACTAACTTTTCAAAGCCATTCATTACAGTAATTAAAATTTAAGCTACTGTAAGTTAGCCGGGGCAGTTTTACACAATGCTTATTGTATGTTTCCACACATTTAAAAAAATTAACCGACTTTAAAACAAGATTAAACAGAGTATAAAAAACCGACTTTAATGAAACTTTCACCATCGCCTAGCTATATCAGTCCATATCTTGAGAACTACTGAACCGATTTTGATGAAACTTGGATTTATCCCTAAGTTGAAAGATACTTACTCCAATAAAAAAAGAATTATTGCAATTCGATTTCTAGTTTCTGAGAAATACGTGGACAAACATACATACGCATCGAATTGATAAAAAAGGAGGTTATCAATTCGATGCGTATGTACAGGGTGATTCAGTCAATTTCTGACCATTTCAGTACTATGATGTATTGACCCATTAATGTTTACAAACTTAGCATTTGAGTATGATATTTTAGGCAGTTCGGAGTTTTTATTACCGTGGAAAAGTCTTGATGATATGCTCAATGTGACCACCACGAACGTTTTGATCAGCTCGCAGCCGAATGGTGAAGTTGTTCATAACTCTATCCAGGATTTCTGCATCCACAAGGGTGCAGCAGTCGACGATGCTAGGGTTCTTGGTGCTGTAGTGAACACACTGTCTTTAAGGAACCCCCAGAGATAAAAATCACATGGGTTTAGGTCAGGACTCGCAGGCGAACAGATTTTTTGGTAGGGGAATCGACCAACCTTGTGCGAACATTTTCGACAACTTCGGCCGTTCGAACACGAGCTTCGCTCCCGCCTTTTTTCTTGCCTTTAACACATCCAGTGGCACGAAATTGCTTGACAAAATCCATGATTGCTTGCCTGCCTGGTGCGTCTCGACACTTCTACTCCTTCCGGAACTTTCTTTTTACGGTTACAGGTGATTTTGTCTCGAAATACCATTCGACAACCTTGCATTTCTGCTCTGTTGATAAAGCGGGCGCCATTTTTCAACAATACGATTTTCATGCAGCGCCGTTGCAACAATACAAACTCCAACTATTTAGAAATTCGATATGGCGCTCATATTCTTTCAATTGTTTATCCCTAATGCACGTCATTCGAGTGAAATGGTCAGAAATTGACTGAATCACCCTGTATGTAATATTGTTGGAATTAGGAAAAGTTGTCTATTTGACTGTTCTCACACGCGACTGACTCCAAACTGTTATGAGGGTACATGGATGAACTTAAACATGTCAGGGAAATAAAAGGGGGGTTCCTCCGAACCCCCCAAACACTCTTCCCCCCCCCCCCCCAAGTTACGCCCCTGACTTGTATTTTAGAAGAGTATGTGGTTAAACTTTGGGATTTTGGAGGGCTGTTGTCGAGTCTTCTATATATGGGAGGCCCCTTGTTGAAATCTTCAGTATTTTGAAGGCCTTTTGGGGAATCTTCCGAATTTCAGAGGCCTGTTGATTAATATTACGGATTTTGGAGGCCTATTAAGTAATCTTATGGATTATTGATTTCTGTTAAGGGGTCTTCTGATTTTATAATTCTTTTAATAGTATTTTGGAGGCCCATTGCTTAATCGTTTCGATTTTGGAGGCCTAGTGACGAATCTTTTGAATTTTGGAGGCCTGCTGGTTAATTTTCCGGATTTTAGAGTTCTATTAAAAATCTTCCGAAATTTGGAAGTCCAATAAAGCATCTTTCGTGATTTGGAGGCGTGTTGGTTAATATTACGGATTTTGGAGGCCTTTTAAATAATTTTCCGGAATTTGAATTTCTACTAAGGGGTCTTCCGGATTTTGGAGTCCTATTATTAGTGTTTTGGAGGTCTATTGATTAATCTTTTGGAATTTGGAGGCCTAATAAAAATCTTCTGGATTTTGGAGACCTGTTGGTTAATCTTCCAGATTTTGAAGAGCTATTGGCGAATCTTGCGGGATTTGGAGGTATTGTCACGGAATTCCGTCATCAATGTGAATTCCGGTGACGGAATCAAGCGTTTTCCCTCTCGGGTTTTCTATTCGTCTGAGAGGAGGAAGGAGCGACGTAAAACCCGTCGCGACGTACGTCAAGAGCATCGTCATCAGGGAAGGACGAATAGGAGCTCGAGAGGCGATTTGAAAAGTCACGACGGAGGAGATCGAGGGGAGGAATTTCTGGTGAGAGACGCTACAAGGAGGACACGAGCGAAGGACCCATGGAGAGCAGTAAATACCATTTCAAAGATTGAAAGGAATTTCTCGTCCGGGAGCCTTGAGCAGGGACGCGCTCAAGCAACGGCGGCAACGACGACGAGTGACAAGGACGACGAGCTTCGTGCATCGTCGGGCGCGGCGGCTGGAGCGACCTCCGCTATACCGAAGTCGTCGGCGAAGGAGCCTGGTAGCCGTATTGCCGAGCTTCTTGAGCCAGCCGGAACCACCCGTATTGCGAGGCTTCCACGGCGGACCATCTCGACAGGCATCAATGTACTGGTAAGTGCGAGACTTTATGTAGGCTCGTACGCTCAGCAGTTTTGTGCCATTTTCCCGGAGCTTCGCTACTACGAACTCCGCTACTCCGCCGAAGTGCAAGGTTTATGGCCGAGCGGTTTATCTGCGTTCTTCTGGGACGATATGGGCTTCGTGCTCGTGTGTAGAAAACAGTAATGTTTTCTAAGCTGTGTCATTTAAGTTGGCCATTATTTATCCTAGTTCTCGCCAACCGTCTTCGGCAACGGGTTCGGTGCGAAGGAATGTTGCAATTGATTTATTAATATTATTGTGATAATTTGTGACATTTCTATTTGTTTTTTTTTTAATAGTGTTTGCCTTTCGCCGACCCGGTCTGCATTCGGAACTGTGTTCCTATCTAATTATACTTCCCGAATTTTGTCAATAAGAAATTAGTTTACTGATACGTGACTTTACTTATTGTGTTCTACCGAACTGTGACATTAATTATTTATTTCCTTTTGGACCGTGACTTTATTTAATTACGAACTTTGAACTGGATACAATGTGAACTATTGCAGTGACGTGTAGTGTATTAGTTGTTATTTATTTTGTTGGCTTAATTGCTTCAGCTACACGCCTGACGTAAAGCGACGTCAACGAGAAGAATTTACCCTATCTTTTGCTCGTGTTGTGTATTAATCTTATTTTGTAGGAATAAGCTTCATCACGTTGTGTTCTGACCTTTTTGAGCTGTTTAATGTTTTTTTGATAATTATTGCATTAATTGTATTTGTTCTCTGAATGAATCAATGCCTCTCTTATCGTGATTTGAAATGCAATGTAATTTACGTCAGGTAAAATCTTTATGTGACACGCCTAATGAGATGGAATTCTCCGAGCCCAAGAGGCTTGAATCTTGTTTGTATTTTTAGTAAGTTTAAGAAGTATTAGCTTACTGTTTTTGGATTTTTCTTTAGGCTTAAGATTTTGTTTAGCTATTCTCGTTTTTATTTTATTTTTGTTCTTATTTACAATAAACATGTATGTTTCTTGTTAAACGCCTTATGTTCATGAATGCCTTTCTTTCCACTGCGTGATACCTCTCGCTATACAGTTTTATTCATGACAGGTATCTTATTGAATCTTCCGTTTTTTGGAGGCCTGTTGGTTAATCTTCAGGATTTTACATGGGGAGGGGGGATAAAATGTAGAATAGTTTTAGTAAAAACAAAGAAAAACAAATAAACTTAAACAGATCAGGGAAATAAAAGGGGGGTTCCAGAATTTGCGTCTTTGCGAATTTGCATCTTTTGGTTCTTTTAAATCCAGAAAAAGAAACAATACAGGGTGTTTCAAAATTATGTACAATAAATTTAGTGACATATTCTTCAGGTGAAAAGAAGACGAAAATGTTGTATAGCAATTTGTCTGGAAACGATTTATTTACGCGATACAGCCAACTAAACCCGTGGCTCCAAATTACAGGAATTGTTCAAAGTGCCCGCCACCAGCTCGCACGCACGCTTCGGCTCGTTGCATGAGCGACCGTCTCAGTTCATGGAAGAGTTCGTCGCCAGCATTACGAACGGTTTGGCATGCATTTTCAATTCGTTTCGCAGATCCATAATGTTAGGAACTTGTGTGCTGTAGACGATCGTTTTCACATGACCCCACAGAAAAAAGTCCAAGGGATTAAGGTCGGGTGATCTTGCAGGCCAGGCTACCTATCCACCGATTCGAGTATGCAGCATTAAGGTGTGCTGGAGCGCCATCATGCATGAACCACATGTTAGATCTTATCAAAAGAGGAACATCTTCCAGTAATTCTGGCAATGCATTCTGCAGAAACAAAAGCTACGTTCGCCCAGTCAATCGTGGCGGCAACACATAAGGGCCAATTAAGTTATTTCCGACAATTCCACACCAAATATTCACGGAGAAACGCTCTTGATGCGCTCGAGCTCTGGTAACGTGCGGGTTAGCATCTGCCCAATGGTGCTGGTTGTGAGAATTTACGATTCCTGTCCGGGTGAAGGTTGCTTCGTCCGTGAAAAGTATCTGGCTGAGACAACTAGGGTCTGCAGCATGACGACGTTGTATCCATTGGCAAAATCGTTGTCGGTGTAGATAGTCCGTTGGGTTCAGTGCCTGAACCAGTTGCAGGTGGTATGGATGCAAAAGCTGACGGTGAAGAATGCGCCAAACAGATGAGTGCGGAATATGTACCATGGGTGCTTGTCTGTGGTTCATCATGTATGATGTCAATTTTCACATCCTCCTCATCCGGAGAATATGCTACAGCCGCCCTTGTCCTGTTTGACGGCCAAAGGAACCACGCTCCCTCAAATGTCTGTCGACAGATACAAATGTTCGGTTATTTGGCAAACGTCTATTCGGAAAGCGTTCTTGGTAGAGTCTTCTCGCTTCCACAGCATTTCCGTCCGCAAGACCATACATTAGGTGCATGTCAGTGTATTCTGCACTGGAATACGTGTACATGACTTTTTTTACGTAAATCGTAATGCGTATGTCAAAGCACGCAAACGTTCTGAAATTGCTATTCCTAGTGGATGTAGAGTAATGGAAACAAGCGTACACAACTAATGGAACAACCCTAAAGTAGGTTTAAATGGAACAAACCACGCTGGAACTGCTAAAATATCGTCCGCTAACTACCGTCCTTCCCTACTCTATCATATTGGATTACTCGCAAACAAATCGTTTCCAGACAAAGTGCTATAGAACATTTTCGTCTTCTTTTGACCTGAAGAATATGTCACTAAATTTATTGTACATAATTTTGAAACACCCTGTATATGAATCAAAATTAATTTGTATTTACATTTAGTCAAATAAATATCGTGAATTTTTCATTTAAAAACGCGAAAAAAAGATATGAAAAATTTTTTTCCTTTAAGACGGCAGTAATGTATCTAATTGCCATATAGAATTTTGGCGCGAACTGTTAACCAGTTTGTTAGCAGGTGTTGTTTTATTAAATTTCTTATGCTGAAACGCTGGAAAAGGCCAGATTTGTAGAAGAACAATTTTTGGAATTTGCACCACGATAATGCGTCGTTCCACATTTTGATCCTTGTACGCCAATTTTTGACCAAAAACTCAACGAATGTCATCGACCAAGCACCGTATTCGCCAGATAGGGCCCCGTGTGACTTGACTTTTTCCTGTTTCCCCAGACACAAATAACTACTTCGTGGAAGACGTTTTAAGTCGGCCATAAAATAAAATTCGCAGAACGTGCTGAAGGCCATGCCAAAAAGTGCCCATAAGAAGTGTTTCGACGACTAGAGTATTCGTTGGCGTCTGTGTATCGCTTCAAATTTTGAAGGCGAGAATATAAATTTGGATAATTAAACCAATATTTTGCGTTTTATTCAATTACATAAGAGAATTAGAATTTGGAAATTCAAAATAAAGAACAATATGTATGTATATTTAAAAAAATGTAAACGGCTTTTGGTCATATGAGAGAAATGGACGCTGCACATCGGTGTCAGAAGCATGGAGGCAAGGCAACTGGATTTGTTCCGCTGATTATTTCGCTTTTCTTTTCTCGAGATATGAATCAGCGAAGGAGACAGAAGAAATTTTCTTTTTATTATTTTTAATCTTTTTCGAGTCCATTTATTTTCTTCTTCTTCTTCTTCTTCTCACCTCCTTATTATGGTCATAAACAACTTGCGTATCTGTGACAGCCACGACCGACCATTGTGTTTTGGTGTTGTTGTTGTTGTTGCTGTATTGACGTCGATGGTTTTTGAATTCAATCGAGTGATTTTGGTGGCGGATGAAGAACCTTGAAGTTGAAATCTGGAACCTTCCACCACGAGCTCATTTACTCTTAATCCTTGACTTGGCTGACGAGGAAACTCGAGTCTTCGGAGAAGGTTAAAGTACGCTTTTGAAAAAAAACAACAACAACAAAAAAACAAAAGAAATTTTAAAAAGCTCGAAAAGTGTATTGTCGACATTTGAGAGGGTGTTGAAAGCAATTCAGTTTCATTATTTAGTGAGATGAACAATTTAATTTATTTTTTTTTTTGCTTTGTCATTGGATTATTCATTGACAATTGTCCTTAATCTTCTTTATATATATACTCGTATTCTGTTTTAACATTAATATTCGGACTTTTATTTTATAGGTTTATTCAAAATGAATCGCATAATCTTCCAATAAAAGTTTTTGAATGTAAAATATTGATTAGGAAAGCAAAACAAAAAACAAAAAAACACTGATTCCACATTAGCAGCAATACGACTTTTGAGCGGTATCTTTTTAAAATTCGGAGATTTCCTATCGTCATATCTGTATATCTTGTCAATTCGGTTGACAAAAGTTTGGGCTAAGTGTGTTTTCTAAGAAAACAATTATTTAGAGATTTTATTGTTATGACACCTTTTTACTTCCTATTGAATATATCAAAATTGACAATTCAATAATTGATCTTTTAATTTGTTTTTAAGTTACATCCAAATAATGCAAATTACACTCGTCAAAAGTTTGGGGTAACAGGTAAATAATCATCAAGATATCAAAAGTAAAGGAAATTAATATGAAATCTGACCGCTATTTCACTTTATAACTTGATTTGTCATTGATGAAAATAACTTCTTGATGGTGTTTGGTAACTTCTATTTTAACAGCGGAGGCCTCAATTGCATTGATTAGCTGCATACGAGTTGAATACTGTTTGCCAGCATAAATATCCTGGCTCATAAGATGCCAAACATTTTCTATAATGTTGAGGTCGGGACTCCTTGCCGGCCAGTCTAGTGTACGAACTTTGTTAGTGGAAAATCATTCAGTAAAAATTCGTGCTGTGTGGATAGATGCATTGTCTTGCTGCCATACCCATTGTTTTTGTCTGTAGTGTCTCTTGCAGAAAAGAATGGACGTGCTTTGAAGGTCTTCTAAGTATTGGTTGCCGTATATTTGCCCTCAATTACTTTTATCTTCAGGTGACCCGTGTTTGAAATGGCACCTAATGGCATCACATCTCCTCCTCCCATTTGGTGCTTATTTCTGACCAGAGCAATTGGTTTGTAACATAACTGCACATGTTATCAGGTCCATCCATGGAAAAAGCGTTTTTCATCAGAAAATACCACCAACCCAAAATCAGTCTTCTCATGATGTGTTTCTGATCAAATTGAAGTCTTGCTATTTTATTTTTTGGTGTTAATGGCAGTGATTTTTCAATAGCTTCATAGTGAAAGTTCTGACGCTGCAATTCACGCTGCAATGGTTCTGGTTGAAGCCTTCAAATCAAGATTTACTTCGATGCGCGTACTGCTGCAATTTCTCTTCTCCCATGGCGGTTTATGCTAGATTTTGTCCGTCTTGTAAGTGCAGATGGCTTTCCCATCTTCTTTCCTGTCTTCCTGTTTTCATTTTGAATTGCCCTGATTACTGTATTGTAGCCAACATGAGTAATTTCAGCTTCTCGCTTGAAGTTGTTGTGTTGAGCATACAATGCATGAATTTCCTTCGTTTCTCATCAGAAATCATCTTAAGACACTTCTTCACATTCCAAAAAATCAATGGACAAATATTCATGCACTTTACTGTAAAAAATAGCAGTTATTTACCTGTTACCCCAAACTTTTGACCAGTTCAGTTTGCATACTTTGCATGTAACTTAAAAACAAATTAAAAGATCAATTTTTCAATTGTCAATTTTGATATATTCAATAGTAACTTAAAAGGTGCCATAACAATAAAATCTCTAAATAATTGTTTTCTTAGAAAACACACCTACCCCAAACTTTTGTCCACCAGTGTATATACGGAATCATTTTGAATAACCTGTATCTTGTGCTGAAACATTTGGCTTTTATGATGGCGTTCATTAGTCGTGGCATTAAATGTTTACAAATATCACGTCATATGCTCCTTGTTGGCCTACCACTCACTGAGAGTTTGGCCTACCAATTTTTTTTTTCTGAAATCGACGTAAAAACTCATGATTCGAAAAGATATGTTGAAATTCTGAAATAAAAATTTTCCGTCAATACGGAAGTTCGTATGTGACCAATTTTGTGCAAACTCCTCATAAAGGGCAGATAGCAGAACGGAATAAAAATTATACATACATAGCGGGTACCGTAAATTGTGCCTTGGAGTCCAACGCCTGTCGGCTGCCTCGATGAGTAGAATCAAAATGGCGGACGAAAGTAGAAAATTCAAGTGTTCGAATGCCCAATACGTAATAAATATATTTTGGAGAAAGGAGATAGAGAAATACATCATTGGACAGCAACAAGAAATGAATACGAAAAAGAAAAGACGGGTGAAGAAAACTTAAATGATGAGGAAACTTGCTGCCACGCCATTTTGAATGCTCACGACCGCGCTGTCCATGAACGAACAAACGGAAGCAAACGGCCGCCGACCGATCGCCGATCTTACCACGTGACCTGTTGGCGACCGGTCGGACTTTTTAGACACGCCCTAATTCGTACTTAGAGGTATTGATGTATTTTTAGAGAAATTAATTTTTTTTCTAAAAATGAAGAAATGTCAGAAGCATTTATTTCATCAACCCAAACACAATAAAACGACATGAAGGCCTCCTCTCATTGAGACGAATCTTTTTTGAAAAGAAACTTTTGCTGCGAAGAGCCATTTTGGAGTAATTAAGTTTTTAAGGACCCCAACTTACCCTTCCCCCCCCCCCCAACAGAATTTTTTTTTCTTTTTTGAATCGGTTTCATGACTTGGTGGTAGGCCTTTGCGAATGTACCATTCCGCCGTTACAATTATTTTTTGGACAGTGTTTATATTAGAACTGTAAGCTTGTCAGCGCGACTTTTCCGCATTCATGCCTTCCAAATGTGCTGCTGATTCTGTCGATAGGTTAGATTAGATTTAGGTAACCTAAACCTTTTTGAATCGCGACCTCCTGTTCTAAAAGTTAAATAACCTGCTATCCCCCACTAAGGGCATTTTAGTAAGGTGGTACATGGCGGAATCAAAAATCTCGAAATTTCCTATAAAAATAAGTACAAATAAAAATAAGCTTGGTGACCCACTGAGTTAGTGATAGTGTGAAGAACAGAATTACCTGTCAACACAACAGCGCCTCGTAATTTATCGCTTTATATGTAAAATTTTAGTCGCAAACTATAAAACATTACTGATGTTGGTGACGAGAAGTTTTAATTGGCAGTCGCCGTACAGAGTAGAATATAGCTACACTAAACTCCTATGCACTGGTCAACAAAAAAATTTTTTTTGGATTGTCAAGGGTATTTCAACAATTTCAGGGTAATTTTTGTGCGCAGAAACCAAAAACAACATTGGTTTTGTTCGATTGGCTCTAGTTTTTGAGATATAGTCAAACCTCGAAAATCAGGCATTCAAAAAACGCGCTCTTCGGAGTTCAAAGTATTCCCCCCAAGGAGGTGACAACCGTATACACTGAGTTAGCAAAACTCATGGGATAGTTACTTAATATCTGGTCGGGCCACCTCTGGCCCTGTGGAGTGCAGCAATATGGCGTGGTAGTGAGTCTGCAAGTCCCTGGTACACTTCTGGAGGCAGT
>JAHWFO010097963.1:0-18026 GCA_023313115.1 Rhysida immarginata | reverse complement strand
ACTGTACATCCACTAGGAATATCAATTTCAGAACGTTTGCGTGCTTTGACATACGCATTACGATTTACGTAAAAAAAAGTCATGTACACGTATTCCAGTGCAGAATACACTGACATGCACCTAATGTATGGTCTTGCGGACGGAAATGCTGTGGAAGCAAGAAGACTCTACCAAGAACGCTTTCCGAATAGACGTTTGCCAAATAACCGAACATTTGTATCTGTCGACAGACATTTGAGGGAGCGTGGTTCCTTTGGCCGTCAAACAGGACAAGGGCGGCCTGTAGCACATTCTCCGGATGAGGAGGATGTGATAATTGACATCATACATGATGAACCACAGACAAGCACCCGTCGTATTTCTTCCATGGTACACATTCCGCACTCATCTGTTTGGCGCATTCTTCACCGTCAGCTTTTGCATCCATACCACCTGCAACTGGTTCAGGCACTGAACCCAACGGACTATCCACACCGACAACGATTTTGCCAATGGATACAACGGACAGGAATCGTAAATTCTCACAACCAGCACCATTGGGCAGAGGCTAACCCGCATGTTACCAGAGCTCGAGCGCATCAAGAGCGTTTCTCCGTGAACATTTGGTGTGTAATTGTCGGAAATAACTTAATTGGCCCTTATGTGTTGCCGCCGCGATTGACTGGGCGAACGTATCTTTTGTTTCTGCAGAATGCATTGCCAGAATTACTGGAAGATGTTCCTCTTTTGATAAGATCTAACATGTGGTTCATGCACGATGGCGCTCCAGCACATTTCAGCCATGTTGTGCGAGCACACCTTAATGCTGCATACACGAATCGGTGGATAGGTCGAGGTGGACCGGTAGCCTGGCCTGCAAGATCACCCGACCTTAATCCCGTGGACTTTTTTCTGTGGGGGTCATGTGAAAACGATCGTCTACAGCACAGAAGTTCCTAACATTATGGATCTGCGACAACGAATTGAAAATGCATGCCAAACCGTTCGTAATGCTGGCGACGAACTCTTCCATGACATCAGACGGTCGCTCATGCAACGAGCCGAAGCGTGCGTGCGAGCTGGTGGCGGGCACTTTGAACAATTCCTGTAATTTGGAACCACGGGTTTAGTTGGCTGTATCGCGTAAATAAATCGTTTCCAGACAAAGTGCTATAGAACATTTTCGTCTTCTTTTGACCTGAAGAATATGTCACTAAATTTATTGTACATAATTTTGAAACACCCTGTATTTACGCTAAATTGTCCCTCCCTATCTCTGCGTCTCTCCCCCCCGTCCCTCTGCGGAAAATTAAGGTCTGTTTCGGACCAAAAGCCATAACTTTTTGTTACTAAAGAAAGAGTTAAAATTTTGCACAAACATAAAGTTGTTTCTGTGGAATAATATATAAAAAAGGTTTCTGTTTAGGTAGATTATGTAATATATTATACTTAGGGACCTTCGGGTTCTGAAATCAGTTCGTTGACTTTCAAAAGCTGCAGACTCTGCAGTGCAGAGTATCTTCATCAAGTTCCTGCCCATATTTGTTATACGGTTTTCTAATGTTGGTGATGTACGAATCGGAGGTGTACAGAAGAGTATGAAATATATTCTCATTTGTAACTGATAGAGAGCATTTCCTGGCATGATGAAGGCGAAATTTTTTGTATCTTGCGTATCTTCTGAAAATTTCCACTGTGAATTTGTTGTAGTGATATAAATGTTTCAACTCTTTATGTATTATTTGCAAAATGAGGGCAGTGTGCATTAATTGCCGATAACATTTTCACCGCAAAATGAGTGCAAATAAACTGAAATGGCGTGGAATCAATGAATAATTGATAATAAAAAAAAATATATATACATCAAACTGTTGTTATAAATAATCAAAATTTGACGCGCAAGCAATGTGTTTCAAATGAACATCAACAATGATTTGAGTTAATTTGATATTTGATATTTAAAAAAAAGACAATAAAAAAGGCAATGTTACATGCGTTGACAAATATGGCGCACAATCTGTTCCTTAATGCTACCTTTTTTGAAACGCTTTTACCTGAGTTAACATGAACAAATACGCAAACAAAAGATATTGTGCATAGCTACAGCATACTTTTGAAGAGTCTACATACGCTAGCTTCTTCGGCGCCCCCATGCAAACCTCTAAAATATGCGCCCTTTCAACCTTGGTTAGCGCCCCATTCTACAGTGCGCCCCCATGCGACGCTTATTTTGCTTACTGGTTCGCGCCGCCCCTGCATATACGTTTCATGCGTATTCGTCCACGTTAACACAGGTAAAAGTGTACGGCAAAAAATGAGTTCCCGTATTTAGATATAGATAAAGGAGTGAAATTCGATATGCAGATTTCTCTAAGCAAGGTCTACATTACTATGGAGTTTGGGCCGGAATTGTGGGGATGGCAGTTACTTGGTCTTTAGAACTTTGGCAACATATGGCATGTCATATATCATTCGATCGGAAATGATGAGAAACGAAAGAAGATAGAGCTCTTTTACACTTTCTAAATACTACCATGGATGAAGAAAAGATGGATGGGACACACCATTGCCTTCCTCAGTGAGTTAGATTTTGGGGCGACATCTGGAGCTTTGCGTAGTACTAAATATAATTGTCTGCTTAGATTAGGTTAATAAAATTAAAAACAGACTAAAAACAATAAAATAAAAAATATAAAAAAACTTTCTAAGCACATTTTTATCTTAAAAAGCCACTTTATATAAGAATTACTTTTTTACAAAATTTCTAGTACTACGCAAATCGAAACGATCGTGCAGAAGTTTCGGTTTAGTACTACGTAAAACAGAAACTGAAACAATTTTTTTTTTTATTTCCCAGACAGTTTTAGTTTAGTACTACGCAAATCGCCAGAGAGCGCCACTGAAAAAAAACTCACGCTCGACGCATAGGAGTGTCCCATCCATCTTTTCTTCATCCATGATACTACGTTCGAGAAAATGAATTTTTCGATTTAAAAAGTTGGGGAGGGAGGGTTAAAACGTGAGATAAAAGGGTAAAAATAGATGATCTCAGGGCTTCCGCTACTTTCCTATTACCTTCCTCGGGAGGATAACTTCTTGTTTATACTCCCTCCATTTCAAATTGATTGTCGGATTTAGAAAAATCTTATTCATTGTGGCTAATTTTACAAAATATTAACATAAACAATTAATAACAATAATAATTAAAAAAGTAACATTGTTCTAAAAATTAAGTAAATTTTATGAAACTATCATATAAATATTGTCAGGGATGGATGAAAGGGATATTGTCTATTTATTAGTATTAAACAGATTTTTCATTAAAAATAAAATGGAAAATTAAAAAAAAAAATTATGGACGCAATTTTAGGTATAGTGAGCTTGCTTCGTGCGATATTGATGATGATCGATTTTGCTCAGGAAAATCTGAGAGAATTTCACGAAAAATTTCAAGTCCGTTCGTAAGCTTTTCTTCTCAGGTAATGCTTAAAATTTCTGATAATATTTCAATTTTATAGATACACAGACCAACACCACCTAAATGAGAAGGTCTCTTCACGAAATTGTTATTTGTAGTTATATCATAATAAGTAGGCCAAATTTAGGGCTTATTATTGGCAGAAATAGGATTTACAATGCCCTACTCTAGGTGATGCAACTAAACAAATTATTTCGTGAACAGGCCTTGGTGTTGAATCAGGGAGGTGCAACTCATAGCTTTTTCCGTACTATCTGCGAAATTCAAGATGGCTGACTGGTCAGGCAACTCTACTCGCACTTAATGCATGGCCTTCTCTAATTACCATGCTTAATGTTAGCTGAGAAAAGCAGAGCAATCAGGACAAAAGGTTTAATTGTTTCAGTTTTCACGTCGTAGATTCACAGCGTACTTTCATATCTTTAATGCAATTACACAGAAATTTAATTTAATAAATAATTTATTTTTTTATGAAATTGATACAATTTATATTGAATAAATTATGTTTGAGAAAATGGACACTTATTTATGGGAAATAAAGACATATTGTACTTGACATCATTGTGTATGGACAACAAAAAATCCCAAATCGAATACTTATTTTTGGGCAAAAGGACGAGTTATTAATATTATTAATTGTCAATTAATGTTGAACAATTACTATCTTAGTTTAATGCCGTGCATACACAGCGCATGTTTTATTACTGTGATGTTTTAAAGCATGGTGTTATTACAAAAAAAAAAAGTTTAAAGAAGCTCAATGATAAAAATTGAGTTCACGAGAATCACAATTAATCATAGGAATCAATTATTTTTTAATCCTATTGAAAATCGCATGCGTCGCCCCCTAGCTATAACAGAGACCAAGCCTCTATTCCTTCCATACATTCCTTTAGTTTGCAAATGTAATCTACATTACATTTATTTGCTTTTTCATGCACTAAAATATTTCTTAAAATTATAATTACAGTGTCCTATTCTGAATCATTTTCCTCATCTGAAATTGATAACCTAATCCTTCCAGAACGTTTTCACTTTCTTTTTACCAGGATCACATGACCGCGCCTCAAATTCCGGCCTTTAAAAGAACCCGCCTTCAAACCGGGAAAATACGAAATGCGTTGGCAAAATCACTACTACTCCTGGAGCAGAAGTGATTTTCGTATTGGTATATTACTATGCTTACAGTAGAAAGGAAAAAAAAAAGTGAATTCAATTTTGTTTTTACATTCGAGCAATCTAAATATATTCATAAACTGTAATAACTTATTATTTCACCAATATCAAAATTAAAAAACAAAATACCAGAGTTTTATCAAATTTTTATAAAATTTTCAATCAATTGTGCATTGAGTTTAGCGTGTCGTATGCTATTTATGACTGACTGGGATTGCAGCGCCACGGTGGCGCCCTATCCGTTGACGGACACTTTTTTCAATAGAGTTTCCTCCTCTGGTATATATCTATCTCTATGTGTTGAATGTACCCAGTTTCAATTTCTGATTATAGTGACACCTCGCGACGAAATTCAACTTCAAACTTCAATCTTCCAAAACTGAGAATTCGTGACGATTTCTAACCGAAAAACCAATTACAGAAATTGAAGTTGATTCTAACACTAACTGAATGTAAACAAATAAATTATCTCAAATTAAAATATAGTTACATATACAGTTATTACACACTTAAAGAAATCAACGCACATTCCTTTCTAAGGTTTCCGTTTTTTCGAAGAAAGCTTTTCCACCTTTTCTTAAGTACCCTTCAAAAATCCTAATGGCGTCAGCTGGGAATGTTTTGAAGAAGCCTCAAGTAGTCAAAAAAGCTTATACGTTTTTTCACGGTTTTTTAACCGGCTCCGTAGCAGCCTCAGCATTATGCGGCACTGCAATCTATCTTTATTTTAAGGAAGACATCAATAGTACGTAAGTTTCTGATAAGTCTTACTAACAATCGCAGCTGTATGACTTCACTACAGTCAGTCCCACCCAAACAAGATACTAGGCAGCTGCCTAGGGCGCTGAGGTGAAAATATGAGGAATTAGGTTAATTAACAGTTACATTAAAGCACACGGGAGAAAACTGATAACAAAAGTAGGCGGTTTTGATTAGTTCATTCGCCCGTTCATAGAAAGTGTATGGCGTAGTTACTTGGATGATTATTACTTTGACAAGATAGCCAAAAAGTAATAATTCTGAGTTCATCTGCATTAGGCCATAGGGCAAATAATGTAGAGAGAATATGTCGGTTTGAGGGGCACACCCTCTCATCTATAAAAAAGAATATAATTGTATTGCCCTGCTTTTAAAGGACCACTTCTCTTTTCCTGCATTTTCAGTAGATGATGTAATTTTTTCTTGTCTGAGTAAAAAAAAAAATTAAATAAGGATCAGTTGATCGAATACATGAATATTCCTTGGCCAAAGTGCCGATCTAAATTCTATAAAGATCAAATCCAGTGTTATATTATGAAGTTCAGAAGTTAAACAGTTACATAACTCACAGAAACGAGGAACACTAGCTCTAGAAGGGCCTTGAAAACGACATTGTATACATGTATGAACTGAAAGGCAGCACATTTTAATAACGCATAAGGATGACAACAAAACAGTGTAATAAATGCAAATAAAGCATCGATCATGGTGAAAAAGAGGCAGTTAAAATTGAACGATTTTGACCTTCATTTTCTCTTCGAGATACCTTCCTCCACCATTTGTTACGGACAGTGACCTGACATTGCAGTTTCCATTGTAACAATCTTCTGCAAAGCATTGCAAGGGGAATATCGTTCCACACCTCTTTGCACACTTTCCATATGACTCAGCGTTGTGATCCAAGTTTCCAATCTCTCTTTTAAGGAGTCCAAAGCCACAGAAGTGAAAGGGGTGAGGTGTCTGGGGACTTAACCAATATGGATGAAAATGGCAAGAGCTGTGGCTCAATGCCTTATTGATGTGGATATGTACTTGATGAGGTTTGTACAGTAGAAACGGGGAATATCTTGATAGTAAATTAGATCCATTACTTTAACATTAATAACCACATTGTACAACCATAGATTCCATGAGCACAATATGCAGCTGCAACCATAAACCTTTTGGAAAACTTATTGAAAACCTTTTTCATTCCTTTGTTACCTTTGTGACAGTAATGAATAGCTTGTGGCTTATTACTGTCATTGAGGTATACCCAATCATAATCTAGGCTGACCACCCATTTCCATCTGCCATGTGCAAGATAAGGTTTGTAAAGTTTTATGGCACTGGTGAAGTGTTTGCAGATATGCTGTTCTGTCCGACGATGACCATGAGTATTATGCAGTTTCAAGTTTTCTTGAATGATGCATCTGACACTTCTTGGAGCATCTTTCAACTTCTTGGCCATGCGACGCTATCTATGTGCATTTTCTAAGGATGCCATAGTGATTTTATTGTGCTTTATTGTAAAAAAGTTGTTTGGCAATTTACAAAGTACTTGCAGAAAATGGAAATGTGAATTGCATTAGACACTGCAATGGGAAGAATGATTAGGTCAGTGCTTTGAAATTATGGTTTACGAATGTTTGTGAAGAAGATACCCATTTAAATGGACCATTATTAAGACAATACATGAGGTTTTTTTGGGTTTTTTTTTTGTTTAATTCTTCATTAATTGTTTAAAGTATTAATTTTTACTGTAGCATATATGTATGTCTGTATTATGTAATAAAGGCATTACAGTCTTGTAAAGTTCCAACAAGTCCTCTTTATTTATAACTTTGATAATTGTTCTCAAATTCCCAAAGTGAACATACTAAGCATCACCCATCCTCTGAAATCTCTATTAAAAAGGGTGCATATATACCTGTACCTTTCCCAAAACGTGTTCAATTTTGCTACCATTTTATGGTTAACCTTGTCATATTCAACAGTACTGCGTTTTAAATTGCGTGCAGTCATCACAAGGAATCATGCAAGAAGATAAAAATCGTTCATTGTTAACTGCCTCAACTTTCTGTATAACATGGATTCAATCACAAAAGAAAATGATAAAATAAATAACCTGTCAGGGTGATCCCAATCTAAAAGACCCGTTTTTTTTTATTTCTGTAGAGACAGAAAATTCAAATGGGATGACTAAGTGCGACTATTTTGTCTCTTAATTCAAGGATCGGCCTCGGTGGCTCAGGGGTTGCGTGGTCGCCTCTGATGCCCGAGGACGCGGGTTCGACCCCGGCCGAGGACGATGAGGATTTTTTTCAGGGGGAAAATCCTGAGATCACGCACTTCCTTCGGAAGGGAAGTAAAGCCGTTGGTCCCGTGTAGTCGTTTGCCGGCTGCACGTTAAAGAACCCTTGTGAGGCAAAATTTGCGGCCCCTATAACGCCGTCCTGAAATGACCTTGGCAGTTGAAAAGGACGTTAATACCAAACAAACCAAACCAAACTTAATTCAAGGATTGCCATTGCAACCAAGCACAGAGACAAGGGCCGTAAAACATAGCGACAAGAAGTCGCTCTCAGTGAGAAGTCATCTTACCTAGAGTTTCCTTCGAGAAAAAATAATAACCAGTATCAGAACAAGGAAGAAAGGTTCAGCGCAAAAGATAAATTGAACAAGGAATATTGCCAACATTAGTACATTTATAAACTGGAATCCAAACTCGACAAGCTGGCCAGGTGGCCGAGAGGGCTAGGGCGTAGGCTTTCTAGTTCTCGAGTCCGCCTGGCTGTGGGTTCGATTCTCGCCGTGGGCATGGATGTTTGTGTTTGTTCCGGACTGCATACAGATATAACTTGTGTAAAAGGCGCAAAATGACCTAAGTAGTCGACGCCTTAATTTCTAGACCCCCCCCCCCAAACTCGACATAAAAAGGCTAGCTAAATTAACCATCAAGTGCATTACACCAAAGACAACACATAGCAAACAAGAAACAAACAGAGGAAGGCAGATCCAACACCCACTTTTTATGATTTGAAAGTATAACGGGGTGATTTTATTAAGGGTTTGCTTTAACGGTCCCCTATATTTATTCGCATCAGAAGTATTGATGAAAACTTAAATATGAATGCATTTGCTGTAACGTAATGGCAAAGTTTTGAAATAATAACTTCCATTCATTCCAAAAACAGCTGTTTCTCTTCCCTTGTTAAAGTTGTCAATTAGCTTTAATTTGTTTATATTTTAAGTACTTTCAAAATGCTTTAAGGAAAAAATAAAGCAAAAACATTTCATATAAAAGGCACATTAAATATTGTTAATCATTAAATGAACGATCATTTAAAAACTTATAGAATTATTTACGAGGGCTCTTTTTTTTCAACCTTCAATGGGGCATAAAATGATAAGACAAGTTTAAATAAAAATGATTTTATTATCAGGAGCGAAGTAAATCAAAATTACTTTTTGATACAGGCACTGGAAAGATTGAGACATTGTCTTACCGGTGGACAGGTTTTCCAATATCCTCTTCATAGAAATTTGCTGCAGTGTCTCCACAGCATCTTGAAACTCTTCACCTTGAAATCTCCAGAAAATGCACAGACAATTCACTAATGGTAAACCTTCATCTCTCTCGAAGAACTTGATCAACTCGCTGAACAACGTCTACACTAGCAACAGACTTTGCGTTCTTGTACACTTCATCCATCTTTAAGTTTCCTGCACCATTCTCGCATAGCATCATCATTCAAAAAGTTTGCACCCTGTATGCGGCTCATTCGGTGATAAATTTTTGCTACGCTACTCCCTCCTGATGCTAATGATGCTACACAGTTCACATTTAGCAGGAGAATCAATGCCAACCATGTTAGGGGCCTGCAGCTCAGCTCCAACTGATGTGTTGGACTCGGCAGTGGTAGACGTTAAGGTGGAAGAGCTGCGCAGGGTGCAGATCCGCCTCTTACCATTCGGTTGGTCACTTAGTAGCGCGATCAGAGGTTGAAAAAGGAATAGTCCTCGTATTATGTGCAAATTGAAATTTATTTTATCCTTTTGGTTATTTGTGAAGCAATAATTTTGAATCTAATTTGAAGGTAGAACATTATTTAATAAGTGATGAAAATGATTTTTATCTTTATAGGACGACACAAAGTAAATCGAGCATTTGAAATATTGAAGTATGGGGTGCCAGAAAGGCCTCCTCCATTAATGTTTTATACAAATCATGTCCTCTCATATGATGGTACAAGAAAAACCCCTTTGTGGGTTGCTGAACATCTCACAAAGGCCAACACTGAAGGTATGAAAAGGTTTATTCTTATATAAAAAATTATATATATGAGGGGTGTTTACAAAAGATTTGGACTTATGACATTTTCCGTGTCATTGACGGTCTGGGCTTCCAGGTTAGGCTTCAATGGTTTCCACATGTTCTCCCTGAAGAGCTGTTCGTTGCCACTCCTCCGGAAGTTTTGTGTAGCTGCACTGTACCTTTCTCTTGGGGTGTCGACAGCTGGCATTAACTAGTAATACAAATGGCTACTACAGGGTTCATTCTAGACCTAAAAAAGGGCAGGGTGCTAAGGGCTAAAAAGGGCACGATGTTATCAAAAAAGGGCACTTAATTTTCAAAAAAGATTTTTTTTCTATTAAAAATGCACAATTCTTTTTGAAGTTCCTTAACCCTTTACAAAATTTTTAGATTTTTCTTTGCAAGCGCATTTTCAGGTATCGCGGGGGCGTGATCAGGATCAAAGGGCCGCAGCGTGTAAATTTTTCATCAAAAGGGCAAATGGGGTGGCACGCCCCGTAAACCCCGCCTAAAATGAACCCTGCTAAAATTGTGTAGATTAATTGTTTTGATTATTGTATATACACGTGTATAAGCCAACTCCTGATTTTTTGGGAAAACCTGCATGACTCGAGCATAAGCAGAGGCAAAAAAGGAAAAAAGACAACACTTGAGAGGAAAAAAAATTATTATAGAATGCATTTTTTGTGTAATTATAAGAAGATTAAATTTATAGTAACAAATTGACTGTGTGGGAAAACCATCAAACATAGCTTCTTCTTCATCTGACTCTCCAAAAAGTTGATGAAAATTGTCATTTCCATACTTGTCATCCACATAGTCTTCAGTCTCAGTTTCATCGGCCTCACTTTCATTACACATCATCGGTCATTCATAAAACTTACCTTCCTCAGTTCTGTCTAATGCATTCTAATACCACATTTTAAGAACAAACGATGAACCGTTTCTGTGGGATTACCTTAACATGCATCTTTCTCCTAATCTATTACAAGTTGAACGTGCTTTCCTTGAGCACATCCACCCTTGCCTTCTGAAACGTTACCGCACACGATCCTTGAAAGGCTTATTTAGGCATCACTGATTAATTAATGTACTGTATATTTATTACTGTATATTTGTACAATGTGCGGTAAGGTATATTAAATTTTCTACTCTAGCGTTTGGCGATAGTGTCGATGGTAGCCCATGTATCGATGTTTAAACGTTACAATATCGAATTTTTTGATTTTTTTGAATCCTCGATTGCAATGTTCCATTTTGAATTCATTATCTATTAAACAACTATTTAAGCTAACTGTTTTATTTTGGGATAAAATGCAGAATGCTAAAATTTCATAGAAAGTGTCGGCAGCCATCTCAACAATATGACCACCACAGCCTTTTAAAGACAGTGGAAGGGTTAATAAATGAATTCCAAATGGAATAATAAATCATTACATGTATTAAGTATTTTGTAAACTCCACTTATAAGAGCCCTCTGCTTATGAGAGGTTTCATCAACTCTATCTCGTGCATAAGCCAAATGTGGTATTTAGGAATAATTTTTTGGAAAAAAATCTCTGCTTATAGATAAGTATATATGATAATTAATTAATAGAATGTCAAGAGGACAACCTTTAAGTGAATTTGAAAAGGACCGGATAGCTGCTCTTCATGAAATTGATCTGTCAGGAAGATCAATAGCTAAAGCCACTGAGATGTTTACATACTGCAATGGACAATTATCTCAACTTAAAAGATAATTAGGGGGTTAAAAATTTTATTGGGCGATGAATCTACCCATTTGGGTGCATTTTGGTGAAAATCATGAAAGTTTGGCAAAAAGTGTGCACGAAACTGTAAATCGCGTCAAAACTCTGAGACTGTAACAAAAGGGCTGTTATAAAACGAGTGACGAGATAAAATGTCAACTCGAGCTGTGATAGATTGTGAAGATGGATATCTTCTGTTGGAAGAATAACAGTCGCCACTGTTATTTTTGAAGCAGAAAGATTTCTGTATACAGTCAATTCTCGTTAATCCGAAATTGGTTAATACGAAATTCCGGTTAATAAGAAGACATTTTGTGGCCCGTCCCCGAGAAAGCAATTACTATGTAAAATTCTCTGCTTTATACGAACATATTTTTACTAAAATACGGTTTATACGAAAGAAAATTTCATAATTTTATTGAAAAATAGTCCTTTTAGGAACAATTTTAATGATAAAATTTCAGATTTCGAAGTGTAAAGTTAATAAAAATAATTTTCAAAGTCATTTCATATGCGATTGCTTCTGAATTACAGTATTCGAATAAATGAATACTCGATTTTTTTATTAGTCGATTATTCGATAAAAAATATCGGTTATTTAGTCGAATTTTTCAAACTAACGAATCACGTGCTTTCAAACTAACGGGAAATCTGATTCGCGAAATCTGATTGGTTCAGCTATTCAGATCTGAAATCCTGTCACATGGCGCTCAAATAAACAAGTGCAATATCGGCATCGTTTCAAAATCAATTTTCTCATCGCTACAACGCAGTTATCTACAGTCAGGAATTTTATTCAATGTCAGCTTCAAGCAAAAGGAAACGAAAGGTTCTTCCATTAGATCTTAAGTTACAACGCTGACGAAACCGCCCTATTTTATAATCTTCTGCCCGAGAAATCTTATCATTTAAAAGGTGAAAAGTGTCATGGAGTTATGCATGCGTCATTTAAACTTTATTGTATTTTTTACCGATAATTTTGTACATGTATCTAATGTTTTTTTACGGTATCTTTCATAGGGAAAAGTAGCAAAGAACGGTTGTCAGTATTATTATGTACAAATATGGATGGCACTGACAAGAAAAAGCCGATAGTTATTGGCAAATTCGCCAGGCCACGCTGTTTTAAAAACGTAAAAAATTTGCCCGTTATTTATTTCAACAATAAAAAAAATCGTTTTAGCGCGAAAACAAACTGTTATTACAGATTTTTTTAGGAGAGATGAATAAAAATTATTTCTAACTTAAAGTATTCTATTTCCGTGCTTATTTCATAACACTTTTAGTATTGTTGGTTTATACGAAATACGAATAATACGAAAAAATTTCTTGGTCCCCACGATTTCGTATTAACGAGAATTGACTGTAATTGTGATGGTACCCACTCCCCGTTCAAGTAAGTTCCACTACCACATGTGTGGTTAGGGTCGGGGGGAGGATATATCAAGGGTTCGGAACCCAAATGAAAGGTTAACATGGACACTAAAAGCATAATATATATCTCAATAATTTATTCAAACATTCAACTTTACACGGTAACAACATAAAATTACAATGCGCTTATGACTGAGGGCCCTCTCGCGGTCATGGGTAATATAACAAATTAATCGTGATGCGTTGAGCAACGCTCATTTATACTATCTAGAGCTGATACCCTAAAACACCCGTTCATGGGTTGGCTTCGAGTCATGCACAGGAGTGCCCCTACCCCCCTTCAGGTGTGGGAGACGGGAAGGATACACAGGGCACGGCCGCGATCTATGCGTACAACTCGGAACCCCCGAATAAGTATTCCTCGTATTGCACCAGCTCGCACATGGTGCCTCCTTTTACGACCTGACGTGAAGAGGGGAATACACGGTAACCCCTCATGGTGGGTTTGAGCGCTATAGATCCAGCAACCACTGATGAACACCTGAAACGCTGCTGCGTTAGTGCTTTGTGCGGTTTAATTTCGCGCACAACTAAAACACATATGCAGATGCCCAAGATAAATACCCTCCATCTCACAACGTTAATCTACTGGGCCTCAGACAAGGCTCCACCATGCACGATACACTGGGTGCAGCTAATACTTAGGCAACATATATTACAGCACATTTTCCACAAACGGTGGAGATCAGTCAACAAATTGGTCCCTGTATATGGTGGTGCAATTAACTGGCGGCACGAAAACGAACAGCGGCGATTCACTCGCACTAATGAGTTTCGAAATCTTGGCGGGAGGGTCCAAGAGGTCGGGCGCTTAAATCACGTAAGAGTACCTTTCTAATCGGCGAACGTTCCGCGCAGGGAATTAGCAAAGAAAAATTGTCACTCACCATATGGGGCCGATACACAATCACCTGTGCTTCTTAGGACAAACTTGATTGAGTGCAGCACAACGTTCCCATGGCGCGGCAACCTCGACGAACGTTCATGGCTCCATCACGTCAGCGGCGCTACTTGAATAAAGCTGTTGCTCCATATTTCTCTTAAGAAAACTTATTTGAACTACATGCATGCTATTACTTAAGAACAGCAAACTCTTGTTACAGTTAAATATAAAAATTAAATCTCATAAACTCGGCATAACATTCCAGCAAAAACTTTATTAACCCTGGGGTTCGAAACAAAACGGGGCCGCAACACAACCATACTGCCCGAGAGTTTTTGCTCGAATGTCATCAAAACGGAAACTTAAACAAAACAAAAATTCAAATCTCATGCGCAACATCTTCCATGAATTCACTCACAACAATCCTCTGTTGGAAGCTGGTCTCATCTTCTAGGACTTTTACACGAAACAATCGCAGCTTCCAATAGAGAACTTTTCAATATGTTCATTGACACAGCAATCACCCCCTACAACAATGCACAACCACAACAATTTGCACACAAAGCAGGCAATTTAAATCAAACACTTGCAGGTAAGCATTATTTTTCCTATCTTAGCCTTATAAATAAACATTAACTATGCTACACATATAGACAAGTAAACAAAACGCAACCAAACGCACTGAACACCAAATCACTAGCGACCACGAGATGCTTATGCATAGCAAGTGAACAGCGATATTTCGCACGCTTTTTTCGCCGGACACATGTGACACCCTAAAACTGACATGGAATGTCACACAATATAAGACCTGAAATCAACCAGCATGCCTTCCCAGACACAAACAACTGAGAGTACTTTGGGACGAGAAATAATGTCTTGGACCACACAATGGCAAAAGGTGATTTGGAGCGATGAGAAAAATTTTATCTGGGTGGTCCAGATGGATATAATTTCTTTTGCCATGATTCTAAACAAGGATAAGGAAATGTACTCCAAAGGCCAGCAAGGAAGAGGTAGTATAATGACATAGGGAGCCTTTAGTTGGCAAGGCAGTCCTATTTGGTATTTTTTTTTTCCAGGAAGAATCAGTGTTATTCAGTATCACCAAATTTTAGAAATTCATCTACTCTCAGTTGCAGAGAATGTTAGAGGACCTATATTTGAGTTCCAATAAAACAATGCCCCAATTCACAAGAGATAGCAGACTTTTGAATGGTTCCTTGCTAATAGGGTATAAGTAATGAAATGGCTTCCCATACCTGATCTTAACTCTGTAGGAAATTATTGATGAAAAAATAGGAAAGAAAATTCCACGGCCTGGATTCGAATTAGGAACCTTCGGCTCATGCCTCCGACGTGCTAACAAATTCTGCCACGGCATACATGAAAGCATTACACTATTTACATGTCTTTTAGGCTTGGTTATACCAGTTACGTACTCCGCAATCTGTGACTATCTTTCCTAAGGCGTAATATTCATTAAAGAATTTTGGGGAATAGCGACATCCCTCGAGTGCTAGAGGATACAAAGCAGCGTTTGGAGAAAGTACCACTAAATGCCGCCAGAGCGTCGAAAGCAACATGCTGCAACCCGTTGGAAAATTGGAGATGCAAGCCGTGATAAGGTTTCTACATTTGAAGGGGAACAACTCCAAAAAATCCTTGAGGAGTTAGTGGGCGTTTATGGTAACAATGCCCAGACGAACCTCCGACCAGACGCTCCTCGATCTGTGATGAGCCACAAATTGTAATGTAAGTGGAGATGATAATCCTCTCAGACCGCTGTATCACTGGAATAGATCCAGATTTCTGTATCACTGTGGAATAGATGATAGTCCTCTCAGATCCAGACTTCTGCACGACAACACACAAGCACATTCTGCACATGAGACCATGCATGTTGCAGTGGAGCTGGGGTTTGAAATACTGTCCCATCCAAGTGACTTTTTCATCTTCCCTCACTTGAAGAACTCGCCTCGTGGATGGCATTTCCAAGATGATGACGACGAGGTCATCTTCGAGGTGGAGCAGTTCTTCAATAGCTGACAAGAGGTCTTCTATAAAAGTGACATTAAGCAAATTGTCTGTCATTGGGAAAAGTGTGGCCCTGGGAGGTACATATGTGGTGTTACAGATAGAGACAAAGACTTATGTAGACTGTGTTGATACAAGAACTGACTTTTTATGTCTAAATTATATTTATAGCTTATGAAATAATCAACCAATCAGAACAGTGGTAAATAGGTAGCGCTCATTGGTTCTGTCTGTCCTTAACTGACCAATCATAATGGCCGACGAGGAAACGGCACCCTCTCGTGACGAGGGGGCCGCTACAGTGGAAAAGGACTGATGCTATCACTGTGCAGCATCATTATATCTGTCTTCCGGCTGATTGTAATAACTTTATGCCCACCCCTTGTTTATTTATCATAGGCTGCATTGTTTTTAAATTTGTTTTCTAGGTACTGCTCATCGAAGGCGAGCTAAATTTCAGAGAGATCCAGAGTTACCTTCATTGTTTTCTGCAAGCACTGAAGATTTTTGGAATAGTGGCTGGTCAAGGGGTCATATGGCACCAGCAGCCAACAACAAGTTTAGCCAGGTAAAATAGAGTATGAATTTTTAACATGATAATGTTTTAAGGCTGGACATCTATCTATAAAAAATGTGATGCGAAACCGACACCAAAAAGTGTTACGGAAACAGTTTTGCATTGTTGTTGCACATTTAACCATTGTTGGTGCCGGCTTGAAGCAAACGCCGGAACTGAAAAGTCACCTGACCATTGTTGTCTAACAAACAATTTTTCTTCATATCTTTACTACGGATATATTATAACATATATTGAAAATGTGGTAACAGGTAGCGCAACTGCACCACGCTGTCTTATCTAGCCGTGTAATAACCGAATGTTTTGCTTTCAGGATTTTGAATGAAGACTAATGAATGCTAGCGTATTGGAATAAACTCTTTTCCATTCACAATTTAATTCATAAGTTATTATTTTGAAACATTTAGATTTTTTGATGGTTTTTGAAGTCTTCAACTTATCTGTAAGTTAAGCGCTGGTTAAATTTCTATGTGCTTTAAAGTGCTATATTTATTTCTACAGATTCCTTCCTCTCTATACGTGCCGGCTAAAAAGAGCGTTATGGGTGATGCAATAATTTTAATTTTTCGTCATACAAAATACACTCGTTTTGTGATTTTAGATACTGCGAAAAGCTTGCATGTGCCGTGTTTGTGGTCCCGCATTCAATTGTGACCACAGATGCGAGTAAGAAGAGCCACCTTAAACATAGATTCTGTGTTTACTTGACATAGCGACAGACTTGATACTCGCACTTATTTTTCCCTACTTATTCAGTATTCTAAGCCCTTATTCAGTATTACTGATGTACATGATTATGTAGACTCGTCCATTGATAAATAAATAAAAGGTTTATGTACTGTTTAATATATTTATATATTTGTTGCATCTAAAAACATTATCATGATTCAATGTTTCGGATTGCAGATTCGAAACTAAGTCACCTTTTTTAATTTAACTAACAATGTTTGTTTTTTTTTAATATGTGTTTTAAATACAATTTTAGGAAGCAATGGATGAAACATTCTATCTCACCAACATCATCCCCCAAGATATTGAAAATAACACTGGTTTCTGGAACAGGCTAGAGATTTACTGTCGAGGTTTAACAAACAAGTTTTCTGATGTGAGAATAATATCAGGTCCACTGTACCTTCCATCTTCGGAGGAGAATAAGAAGAAGTTTGTTAAATATGAGGTAATTTACCCATTTCTTCTTTTATAATTACTTCCATTTGCTTTATTCCCAAGTAAAAGGGTAACTGTATTTTTAGTCTCGTTATGATGTAAAATAGTGTTACCGTAAATCCTCTACTATAATGCGACTCCTTGTATAATGCGATCCCCATTTTTGACTCCTCACGAGACATAAAATGTGCAAAAATATACAGAAAAAAATTTTTATTTTTAAATAATCTGGATCTTAAAAATGTAGAAATGTAAAAATGCATTTAAGTGAACTTTCTTGTCTTTGTTCAAAATTATATAAAGTTTAAATTCACCAAAATTCAATTCATTTTTGGGACATTTGCCCCATTAAAACCTTTGGAAGTTTATAGCCTTACATTGATAGGGAAAGCTTTCCCACTCACACATCGACTTTATATCAATTTTCTTAACAAAAAAAAACAAGTAATCTTTATTCAGTTTAATATTTTCACTGCATAAGCTTTCTT
>JAHWFO010097949.1:0-14469 GCA_023313115.1 Rhysida immarginata | reverse complement strand
ATCGATTATGAAGATGATGAGTGTTGAGAGGCCAATTATTAACTACTCTCGAATCATTTTATATCAGGCATGCATTTGGATTCTCCTGCTCGTTATCAGTTTGTTGGGGCTGACAAATGTGGGAAATTTACATAAACCTACCTACCCGTTTTTTGTTATGTAGTTCAGGCTGAAAACCTTCCTCTTTTAATGAAAATTGGGGAGAACGACATTGTTCACAGGGCTGATTAACGTAGTAGCACGTGCTTCGGGCCTTGTGCCATTAAATATTTACATAATTTTTGGTCATCTTTTAATACGAGCGCTAAACCAACGATATTAGCATAGTGACGCTGCGATATTACCGATAAAATTAATTACTTACTGAGAGGCGCAGTACTAATCCAGTGCTACAGGCTAATTAGCTTAATCCGGCAATGAATGTTCATTAAATAAAGTCTGACGAACTAAAAAGGCACATTCATTAGTTTCAAATTGCACCGCACAGTTTAGATTCATATTTACATTGCACAATGAAAAAAAAAACTTGTTTAGAACACGCAGAGTCAATGGGGTAGAAGTGCTTGTTGGTCCTCCAGCGAGAATGAATCGCGTCTTTAGTGTCGTGTGATCACGTGGTTGCACCTGCCCTGTATGAAACATTTTGCAGAAGATGAAGAACAACTCCTAAACGAGTGGCAAGTTTTCTAACCTTAATATAAAACTTAAAAATGGAAGACAGATCGTTAAAAGCGATCGTCAGATCTATTTCATGGATCTAAACGTGTGAATGAGGGATTAATAAATCTCTTTCCTAGTTTAGCAAAAATATATGCTACTGTTACTGTCATTCCATCAAGTACTGCGGCAGTGGAAAGAGTTTTCTCTCAAAATAAATTAATAAAAACAACCCACAGAAATGCACTGAAAGAGGAAACCTATGTATTAAATTAAACGGTGATGTACATTTATTTAATGAAATTTCACCATTTGCAGTAAAAGAATGGCTTAAAATTAAACATAGGAGAATTGCCTTATATTTTGTATTTATGTTTTATTAAGGAGTAAACTATTGATTTCCTAATATAATGGGCCTATATACGAGGCCTGTGAGAAAAGTATCCGACCTAATTTTTTTTTGCGAAAACCTGATGGATTTGGACCGCGCGTGCTTGCATGAGCCGACCTTGAACCTTTGTGCATATGCGTGAATTTTTTCCCGCTTCTCAATAGCGTCAATTGCTGGCAATCAGCATTAGAGGGAGGTAGTGTGCTGTGCTCTCGTCGGTTTTTGATTTGAAGGAAAATGACGGAACGACTGGAGCAGCGTTACTGCATCAAATTTTGCCAGAAACTGGGCGACAGCCAGGTGGAAACCATCAGTCGTCGCAGTGGAAGCATTCCTCGTCACCACGACCAAAGAAGGCCCGCCAAGTGCGCAGCAATGTGAAAGCGATGCTGACTGCTTTCTTTGACTCACGTGATGTGGTGCACCACAGGGTCAAACAATCACCAAAGAGTACTACAGGGATGTCCTCCGTCGCCTACGTAATGCAGTGTGGTGCAAGAGACCGCAGTTGTGGTCGACAGGCAATTGGCGCCTCAAAAACCAAACTTGATTCAGACTTTTTTGGCGAAAAACCAGACTCCCGTGGTACAACAGGCTCCTTACTCTCCTGACCTGGCCCCCTGCTACTTTTGGCTGTTCCCCAAACTCAAGAGGCCATTGAAAGGAACGCGATTTCAGACAAGAGAGGACATTATGGCTGCAACGACAGCCGAGCTAAACTCCATTTCGAAAGACGCTTTCCAGGAATGCTTCCAACAATGGCGGCACCGCTGGGAGCAGTGTGTGGAGTCCCAAGGAGACTACTTTGAGGGTGATTAGGTTTCCAATGCTCCAGGTGTGTAATTTTCTTTTCCCCAGCCGAAGGTCAGATACTTTTCTCACAGGCCTCGTATATAATTTCATTCCACTTTGAGCCTTGCCCCTGCCTCTCGCCTCCCTTCCCATGAGATGCCTTGACACGGCATGATGCCCTCTTGCTGCAATTGTCACCCTGCCCTCTGTCGATTCTAGTGGGAGACTGTATCTCGTATTTTAGTTAACACAAGCCCACTGTTTCTTTCTTAGGCTTTAGTAATACTAATCAATCGAGTGTACCAATCAAAACAAACTAAATAGTACAGATGGGCATGCCCATAGTAAGCTATATTTCGAATTTCAACCTTCTACCTCAAAACATGTAGAAATTATGAAGGGGTACACAGTTACGACATTATAAAACCAATAAGTAGCTCCATTCTTCGGCTACTTAATAATATACAGGATGATTATAATTAAAGTTACGATTTCAAAAATCGATAATTTGAAAACTACTCGTCAGAATGACCTGATATTTTAGCAGAGCAATCGAGAGGCAATGGAATATTGTTTGGTGAAGGAAAAATATATAGATCTAAAATCTGCCGATAGATGGCGCTGGCAGGGTAATGTCAGGGGAAAACCAAAATTGGATTCGTGAAACACAGTAATGTTGTTAGCCAAAAGGAAACAATAGAGTTCAGGGGTTTACGATAAATTTATTAGTGAAAAGACAAGAATACGTGTCTACAGCGACAACGGTGATAATGCCAAAAAAACAGAGCGCGATCCTTCATAGTCAGAGTTATGATGAAGCATTCAAGCAAAGAGCTGATGCTCTGCATTTTTATGGCAGCTATGTTTGGGGTGCGCATGTCACGTATTAGTAATTTGCATATCTCCAGACAATGTAAACCCTGCCAGCACCATCTATCGGCAGATTTTGGATCTATATATTTTTCCTTCGCCAAACAAAATTCCATTGCCTCACGATTGTTCTGCTGTAATATCAGGTCATTCTGACGAGTAGTTTTCAAATTATCGATTTTTGAAATCGTAACTTTAATTATAATCACCCTATAGATTATGAGCACTTGAGCAATCGTGCGTCGACAAAGCAATTTCACGTGCGCGCGCTGATGTCAGTAACAACGTATTCCTTTTTGACAAATCGATTGTTATATGACATGCCATTATCTTGGTATTCTTTACACACACTGTTTTAGCACGTGGATTCAACTTGAAGGGGTCCACGAAAGATTCTGAAAAGTTGATACGGCCGAGCTAAGACTTTGATGAAAACAGAATTTGAAAAAGTTAATTGGTTTTCAAGTTATCGTGCAAACGGCGGACGGCCGGATAAACGTACAGACCAAGGGCGCATTCTTATAAGTAGCTTTTATGCTAAAGCTCCTAATAAATGGTTTTATACATATGTAACATAAATTTATAGCTTGTTCCTGATTTGTTCAAGTAATAATATCCATAATATTCATATCATTTACATTTATATTACCAGGGTTCGTACACTTTCCTCATGAAATAAAATAAGCACCCCCCAAAAAAATTTAAGCACCTCTAGTGCAATTAATTTATGTATTATCAGGCAAGTCTGATGCAATAGACAAAGTTTAAAATAAAAAGAGAAAGACGAGAAAAATTTAAAACATTTTATAACACATTTACTGATACGAGGTAGGTTCAAAAAGTTCCCGGACTTTGCTTCGGAAAAAAGATGCATGAATTTTTAAACCGAACTGCCACTTTATTAGGTACACCTCACAAAATAAGCAAATTAAGTGACTGCCTGATTTGCATGTCACATTATCACAAATCAAGGTATAAATACCATAAAGGCACTTTTTATTTAAGCGTCAACCCATAGCAAAAACGGGGAAACCAGTCATCTGACTGACGGTAGGTGCAAGGCAGGCTGGAATGAACGTATCAGAAAATTGCGACTCTCCCGAAGTTTTCACGTACCACAGAAGGGTTTATCAAGAGTGGGTCAAGGAGCAAAAAATATGTGGCCACTGTGACTTCTGTGGACGGAAAACCCTTGTTGACGAAAGCGGCCACAGGAGACTGTGAAGACTTGTGTGCGAAACCAGAAAGTCAACAATCGCACAAATAACTGCTCGTTACAACTCAGGTAGCCAGAAGACAATATCAGAACGGACAACTAGTCGCACCTTAGTTCGAATGGGTTACCAAAGCCAAAGACCATCTCGGATAACAATGTTGTCAGAGAAGAAAGCGCGCCTCCTGTCGGCATAGCAGCACAAGGATTGGAAAAAGGTTGCCTGGTCTTTAAGCACTTTTTAAGGTTTATAAGCACCGTATGAGCCCTGATTACTTAGAATCTATTACAATCGCCATAGAAGTTTTCACTTCGGTCGTGTGGTCTTAAGCACCAACCCGTTTTTTGTTTTGCTCCCCCCCCCCCCCTTCCAATTTTCATCAACAATTTAAACATCTGAGGTTTGGCATGTAAAAATCCTCACAAGACCATTCATTATTTACTCTCTAACGAATATTTTATTGCTAATCCTAATAAAGAAGGCAAATACCTTGTCGGATCTTTTGATGGAATATTTTTTTTGATTGGTGCAGTTTTAGAAATCCTTTTATAAATTTCGTCGTCGTCATCACTGCTGCTGTCATCCATTAATTTTGAAACGAGCTAAGAAATCAAACATTACAAACAAAACGTCATATAATCAGAGCTAGAATAATGTTAATATAAAAGAGGGTGTTTTTGAATTGAGTACAGATTTTTTGGGAGATGATAGAAGAGGTCCTTAGAAGTATTTTTTGTCATATGAACATGGAGTCCTTGCAGCTCCGTTTACTTACAATACTGCATTGAACAATCAAATGACTCCAGGACGCAGTGTGCGTTGATAGGTCTAGATTATTTTATTTTTAACAATTAACACAAGCAATCTACTGGAATAACTTTTAACGTAATTGTTTGCAAAGAAATTTCAAGGTGCACGTGCTTGTTTGTTGAAAAGTCTTAGGACAAACTTCGTCAAGGAGATTCCACGGTATCCAACCCCTTTGTAAAATACGATTAGTCCTTATGGAAATGAACTAATCGCATTCTGGGAAAGATTTGTTTTAAAAAGTTCACTTGATGTACTTTTTACATGTGTAAAGTTAAACAAACAGTAGGAATCGTTTTACATGGAATGATTATGCTGTGTCTCGGTGCTGCTGGTACCATGGATGGTGCAAGGCGTTTGTATGCTGAACGTTATCCCAACAGAATTCTTCCCAATTCACGAACATTTGGTGCAGTAGATCGTCGTCTAAGAGAAACAGGCGCATTCGCTTGTGATAATCATCAGCGTGGACGTCGTCGGTGGTTACGCTCCCCTGAATTAGAGGATGAAGTTTTGGAAAGGTTTAACCGAAATCCATCGACAAGTACTCGTGCGGTCGGAGCTGCTTTGAATACTAGTCATACCACTGTATGGAACACTTTACATGACAACCTGCAACATCCGTTCAAGCTTCGAAAGGCGCAGGAATTATGTCCCAATGATCATGGTCCCCGGCGTGCTTTCGCGGAATGGTTTATGCAGCAACAGAATAGGATTCCAGACTTTCCTTCCATGGTTTTGTGGACAGATGAGGCAACGTTTACGCGAGAGGGAATGTTCAATAGCTACAATAGTCATCTGTGGTCTCATGTCAACCCATGTGCAACACATGTTAACAGTTTTCAGCATCGTTTTTCGTTGAATATTTGGGCTGGCATGATTCACAATGTCCTGATTGGGCCATATCTCCTACCATGCCGTCTTAATGGGCAAACGTACCTTGGTTTCCTTCTTGAAGATGTTCCACTAATGACCAGACATTTGATGTGGTTTCAACAGGACGGCGCACCTTCGCATTACACAAGAGCAGTTAGAGATTACCTAAATGAGACATATCCTGCTCGTTGGATTGGTCGTGGCAGACCAGTTACTTGGCCATCGAGATCGCCAGGTCTCACACCGATGGATTTTTTTTTATGGGGTAGCATAAAATCAATGGTGTACTCCGAACCCGTAGATACCGAAGAAGAACTGGTGGCTCGCGTTGTCGCAGCAGCAGGTGACATCAGCGACCGTGCAAATCAACTGTTTCCACGCGTACATCAATCCATCATAAGGCGTTGCGAATTGTGCTATGAAGCTAATGGCAGTCATTTGGAACAATTGCTTTAAAAGTTATTACAGTAGATTGCTTGTGTTAATTGTTAAAAATAAAATAATCTAGGCCTACCGACGCACACTGCGTCCCGGTGTCATTTGATTGTTCAATGCAGTATTGGAAGTAAACGGAGCTGCGGGGACCCCATGTTCATATGACAAAAAATACTTCTAAGGACCTCTTCTATCATCTCCCAAAAAATCTGTACTCAATTCATAAACACCCTGTATATAATTGAAGTCTTATAATTTGTATTCTAAAGTTAAAAGAATAAAGCGTGGGAGATTTTTTTTCAGAATCTACGTTAACAGTATGCCCTTCGTTTAAAAGCTTGTACACTTCTTTGCTGCCCATTGATTAGTAAAAACGTAAGAGAAAAAAGAAAATCAGCGCTTTAGACAAAAAAAAAGATGCACTGCTGGTATGGTTAACTCCCAAGGTGATCTAGAACAAGGTGGGGGTCAGTTTGCCGGAAGTGGTAATAAATTGCCTTACTGCACAAGCGTAATTTGACGTCACTGTATGACATCGAAACCAACACCCACTAAATCGAAACCTCCATAGGAACCAAAACATGGTGGCAATGAAAACAGTCGTGCGATAGCAACACTTGACGACTCGTTCAATTCCTTCACAATTCTCATCCTTTATACTATTTATTTTAATCAAGTAATAATGCCTTTAGGTTAAATTGAACTATCTGACCAAAATCGCAAGCTTTCGTTTTGCGTTTTTTACCACTCTCGGCGCTTCGCACCTCACATTATGTTTATTTTGGGTTACCACTCTCGGCCCTTCGCACCTCACTGGTCACTGTTTTCCACTACTCGAATGCCTTCGGCGTTCTGTCTACGACGTCCGCCTCCAGGGGCAAATTACTGATATATACCCCAACCGATTTGGTCACAGGGAGCAGTTGGTTTCCCCCTGGCCAGTTACACCCCGTCCGCACTGCAAAAAATAAGCTAGCCTAAGTTGATAAGCTAGCTTAAACTGCAGTGCGAACGATTCTAGCTTTTGTTGGGCTAGTCCAGATTCTGATAAGATAGCTTATGATGTGCTAGATTTTTAAACTAGCTTATCCAGGTGAGCCACAAACGCACTGCATCATGGGATACGTTTTTTCCCATGATTCTGTAGTTTTGGAGCATTTTGCTTGCTTGGCTTGACCAAGGTTATAAGATTGTGCTACTTTGTACAAAAAAACATCTGCTCTTCTTGACAGGGTGCCATGACGAGTGAAAAATGACGAATGATTATTCCTGGATATATGGTATTTTCCGATGTCGATTAGAGAGGTCTGGAACTGTAGGCTAGTTTTAGAGCACTTCAGTGCGAACAACCTAGCCTACAACCTAGTCATCGCACGAGGTGCGGATAGTTAACATTAAGCGAACAGAGACAAGGACGATAACGTATTTCTCGTTATCATTAGGCCCACTTATCATTCCTTGTTAAGATTTTGAGATTGATTCGTCGGAACCGTTGTCAGTGCAGGCATTAGGAAATATTAATTTATAAAATAGTAAGTTTACAGCAGGAACTGGAAAAAAAATAGTAAGTTTACGGAAAAAAAAAATGGAGGAAGATAGAAAAAACATTTACCCGAGCATTCTTTGACGATACTGAAAAATTCTTTTTCATTAAGTTGCTTGAATTACTTTCTACTGGCACATCAGGTGACTTTACAGGCATCTCAAGTTTTGCTTGTGATTTTACAGGAGTTTCAAGTTTTGCTTGTGACGATCCAGGATTTCCGTTTTGAACCAACCGCTGAGGTGACAGAGAGGGCTCTTTATCTGAATTGTGGTTCAACATGTCACTTAAGTGGAGGGATAAAGCGGCTTTATCTGCTGTATGTGGGCTGCTAAAAGGAGTAAATAGATATTCGTTTCTAGCGGGCGTTTTAGGGGAAACTTCCGAATGCTTTTCTTTTGTAGAAATTTGGACTTCATCCAGACGGACGATTCCAGAATTATCTAAATAATTAACGACTTCGCTAGGCTTGCAGTCTTTCGAGAGAGAAGACAGGTTTAGTGGGGACTTGTCTTCTTTGCAATTAAAATTTTCTTTATTGGTTTCAATCATATTACTAAAGGCGTCTTCCAGATTCGTCTCTAGTTGATGGATTTCTTCCATCTTATCTGCAGGTTACCACAGTTTTTTTTCCCTTCTGCAATTTGTGATGGATTATTTTGGTCTTTTCTGTGCTTCTTCAAAGATAACTTGGTATAAACTACAATGAAATTAAAAAATAACGCCATCAGATTAATAGATCTTATCATGGAGAGGGAGACGCACTTTTTAGTACCAAAAGTCGCCATAGGGGGCACTTATTTCAAGAAAACAATGAATACCTAATTGTCAAATGAACAAATACCGTACAAACCAACTTTAGTAACAACAATAAACAACGTTTTATTTTTAATTGCAAATGTGTTTCAATATGACCACCAGTGTGCTGTTCCAATAGCTGCATGCGGTACACGACATTTTCTACGGCAGCTCGCAGCATATCTGCATGAATTAGTCGGATATGTGACGTCATTTGATCCTTTAAGGTTGAGAGGTCAGGAACATGTGCTTGATACACAAGGCTTTTCAAATATCCCCATAACCAAAAATCACAAGGGTTGAGATCAGGCGACCTAGGTGGCCATACCATGGGGAATGCACGACTAATTATTCTGTTGTATGAAAAACGTTCTCGCAAGATCTGCTGCACCTGACGTCCGATGTGCGGTGGCGCACCATCCTGCATAAAAATGGTAGAATCCAGACAACCCTTTCCCTGCAATTGTGGCATCACAAAATTCTCAAGCACATCGGCATACCTGGCAGAATTGACGGAACAAGTCACCGGTAAACGGGGACGGATTTCTTCAAAAAAGTACGGGCCGATGATGAAAGAAGCAGTAAAGCCGCACAATACTGTCAGTTTCGGTGAATGCATAGGAGTTGGCAGACACACTTGTGGATTTGATGCAGCCCAAATACGGCAGTTGTGATTATTGATATCACCATTCAAATAAAAATGTGCCTCGTCACTCCATAAAATTTGCCATGGCCATGCATCATCCACTTCCAAACGTGCTAAAAATCTCAACGAAAACTCAGTTCGGGTACGTTCATCTCCAGGAAGCAATTGTTGAACAGGTGTGAGTTTATAGGGATAAGATGTCAATATCTTATGCAATATTTTCCTCACCGTCGAATATGGGATACCTTTTTGGCGTGCTATTGCGTGTGCACTGCTGGTACCCTGCACAATAGTCATCTCCTGTTCCACAAGAGCAGTTGCAACTTCTTCAACGTGTTGCTGCCTGATTCGTTTGCGTCCCCGGCCTGGTTGCACTCCTAGAGTTCCGGTAGATTTAAATCGTTTAATCATTTTCCGTAAGTTAGTTATGCTCGTCGGTCCTCTTCATAATGTTTTCAATTGCCGGAATTCACGAAGGGCAGCACTTGCATTGTCGCCCTTCTGATAAAACAACTTGACTAATAACGCCTGTCAGGCAGAGTAAGCATCATCGTCAGGCCATTCGTTCGTGAATTATGGGAAATCCTCAGCCTTGCCTTTTATTGTCATGATTGCTCAACACGGAACGCGCTTATGGAAATGTATTCATTATTTTCTTGAAATAAGCGCCCCCTATGGCGACTTTTGGTACTTTTTTTTTTTTTTTTATTTTTTTTTTTTTTTGCAGAAATCGAAACTGCATGTTCCACTAAGTATATACACCAAAATGTACTGCATTGGGCCTAATAGAATTCCCGCTAGCGAGCTCTGAACACCTCACGTTATTTCTTGCCCACCCGGTACTTTTGGATCTGTTATGTACGTCTGTAAAAAAAAATCAGAGCAAAATATGTACTCCAACAAATTTTAAAAATTCAAACAAATCAAAAAAGTGTGGACACTCCAACTTGGAGTTATAATACTGTGGATAAGGAAAATTTGCTTTTTCAATCATGCCTCTATAACCCCCAATGATTGAATGGAATCGTCTCGTTTACATATCAGGTAATTGTACACATTTCAACAGTAACAACATTGACAATGGTGCCCGGCAAAGCTCTCTGTGTTAACACACAAAATCAAATTATTAAACATCACAAAGCGGGCTTGTCAATGCGACAAATTGGTGAAATGCTTGGAGTTTCAAAAATTGCGGTTAATAAACTGATCCAACAGTACAAAACAACGGGTATTAGAAAACAACTAACATAATTTTTAAAGCAACACATGTAAATTATGTTCTAGTGCAATAATCACCCGAAATAGGATCGTCCTATTTTCTTGGATGACGCAATCTTCATCAGACATTTTATTATTGCAAAAGCAAAACAAACTATCAACCTTCGTTCAACGATTCGGTTAATCTTCGGTATCTGCAAATTGAAATGTCGCGATTCCTGTAACCGGCCGGGGGGGAAACCAACTGCCCCCTGTAACCATATAGGAATATATATATCTAGAAACATCCGGATCCGGGTCCGTATCCGGATTTCGGAACCTTTCGCTGGATGCGTATTAAGACTAATTAGGACTTAAGAGGACTAGGCTATCACTTAATAAAAGCATTTATAAACTGCTTCAGAAAAAGTTTGCATATACACAATTTCCTGATATAGGATCCGAATTTCGGATCTCGGATCCAAGATCCGGATCTCGGACCTAGGTCCGAAAAAATGATCCGGATATCCGGATCCTGACATCACTAGTATATATCAGTTCGTTAAAAAATAAATTCACTTATCTTGGTCGCATGTTCGTTTGCGATTTGACTCGCGGTTGCGACTGTGCAGATACCGAAAATTTACCAACGATTCTGTTTGGAAGGAGCTTCGATATCTCCAACACCATCAGCGACAGCAACGTTTCCTTCTCCTCCTCCTCTGTTTCTAGTAAAAAGCAGCAGCCATAAATTATCATAATACCTGCTTGCTTTTAGGAAAAGCATAGCATTTTTATTTAGAGAATTAAGCATATTTCTGGCTGCAGATGGGATTATAAAACACGCACCTTAGTTTGCCACCTACGCCGTGATAGTAAGAGAGAGAAGTTATATTATACTACATACAGAGGATTCGGTTATAATATTAGAAATATAGAGAGAGAGAGCGAAAAGAGCAATACGAGTTCAATGACTAAAGTTAAAGCATTACCTTACTATTTCTCCGTTCAAAGTTTTAAACATAGCGCGCTGTTCTCACGTTGTCGCCATTAGGATTTCGTGATTCGCCTATCTCCAAGCCCTTCGTTTATTGGCTTTTCCCACGGTGCGTCCGCAAATGACGATGTGTGAATAGTGAACTCGTTCTCTCAATCGTTGAACCAAAAAAAAAATTTTCGCTCAGACTTGTCCAAACAAGCTCTGAAAATATTAGTTACAAAAAAAACTAATCTGTAATCAAAGAGCTAAATTTTAAAAGGGGGCATCCCATTCTCTCTCCCAGGAGTGTTATTGTTATAAAGAGGACACGAACGAATTCTCCTTAATAAACCCATATGCATTTACTTATTTTTTTCATGGTAATTTGAATGAAAATAAAGAAGTTATAATTTTATGTACGTCATTTTAAATTAGATTCTTGTGATCTGGCATAATGTTCGTTCACTTCATTAATAATAATAATAATAATAATAATAATAATAATGTAACAACAACGAGGAAAACCGACCAGATAAACTGGAGAGCCAGACCCGAAGTTGTCCCCCAACAGGCCAAAAGCCCAAAACGGCAAAAATAAAGAAGAACATACAATGTGACAAAAAACAACAATAACAATAAAAGCAAATTACAAATTAACCCTGTGACAACAGCAATAATGATTTAGCAAAAAAAGAAAAAGAAAAAAAAATTACAAAAGTGATATAACAAGCTCGGGGGAAACCACCGGATAAACCGGGAGGCCAAACCCGAAATTGTCACAACAAGCGGAAAACTCAAAAAAAAAGAAAAGAAACTAATGGACAGTTGTTTATTTGTTGCAACAACAAACAGCCTCAGTGAAATAAATTAAAATGTTTATCATTTAATTCGTCCAGGTTAAAATGAGCAAAATTCTCCATATAATTTTTAATAAGCTTGTCTATTGGATCGATTACGCGCAAATTTGTTCTCCACTTATGCAGTTGTTGAAACGCATACCCTTTACGGGTTCGTTTAATATCATTAAAATGAAAATCCTCCGAAATATCGGGAACAGACATTCTCCCATGATATATGCTAAGTAAGATGTTTAGCAAGTGGCGCTTGAAAACTAAATGAATATTGAACACATTATTGTGAATAAACGGTGGATCCCTCGTTTTAAGTCTACTTCGTATGAATTTCATTAAACCGGACACTTTTCGTTGTACATGTACGTAAGCCATCTTTTGTGTGTTACCGCCAACCCAAATCCAGGTGCAGTAAAGCAATTTCGGAATCACAAATGCTTTAAACAGAGTTACGAAAATACTCAGATCAGAAAAGAAGTGAGTAAGGCGCTTTATTAGTCCCACCCGACGAGAAATGTCTCGATCGAGTGAATCCCAGTGACTCAAAAACGAACAATTGTCCGCAAAAAAGATCCCCAGGTCCTTCATCACATTCTTCCTCACAAGACAACCTTCCGTCGTGCCATAATCGAAGTAAAAAGGAGCAGTTTGACGATTAAATGAGACGACGAATGCTTTCTGGACATTTAACAATAAACCGTTGGATTTGGCCCAGTGAGAAACGGCAGCGGATCGCCGCAACCGTGATCCCTCAGCTATTTGGACTTGCTTTCTGCGCGCCTCTCCATTGGCGTGCCAGAAACAGATAAGTGATAAAGTCAAGGTATATAAAGAGGACAGTGGGGCGGATGATACATAGAAGGCAATGCTAAAGAGACTGTCTTAAATAGAGTAATAAAATTTGTTGCAAATAAAAAAGATTAAAATAATATCAGAATTTATAATAAAAATGCTCAGAATGTTTAAAAACCATTTAAATAATAAATGTTAATTGCATTACATGAATAAAAAAAATATAATTGAATCAAGGGTGCGTGTAATAACAAAAGCTCATAAAAGATTTTTGTGATTAGTGTTAAACAGGGAAAATTGCATTTTAAAATAGGTGGTTTGAATAATTTTAATGAGTTTATGATTTTATTAACTGTACAAGTGTATAAAATTTGTTGAAGATAAACACACGGTTAAGATAAGCTTATACACAGTTTAGAAAGCTTTTAAAACGTTTCATATTTACTAATTTACGTTTATAAGTTCATTAACTAAGGAAGTCTACATATTAAGACTTTATGAATGGGTATTTCTGATAAACAACTACTGATTGCTGTTCTTGTTTAGAAAACTAATTTTAGTTGGGGTTTTTTTGGAATTTGTAAGTCATATACTTTAATTTAAATATTATTCAATGCAATTTCATGATTTGTAATTTTTTTTATTTTTTTATTGTCGGAAAGCCCATAAACAACAAATTACAAAACAACTTAAAAATTAACAGCTCATTTATTAACCAAATATATATTTTTTTATATTTGTAATTTAGAATTATAGACGCCCTCTAGGTTCTAACTCATACCGGACTTAGTTCGGCGTCGATGTATTTATTTATTAACAGACTAATAAATAAATAAATAAAATAAATAAATAAATAAATACTTATCACAGGTAATAAAAGAAAAATTTTTTATAAGACATATTTTCTTTTTTTTTTTTTTATTTGGCCAGTTGGCCATATCTTTTATCAACCCGCCTGATAAACTTTTTAAAATTTTTTTTTTGAAAATATCTAATTATAATATATATCACTTACATAGAGTGTTTTAAAAATTACTGGGCTTTCACTTTCATATGAAATAATTCTATTATCTGAATAATCAACGTCCTTTCGGCTTTTATTAAAATCGCAAGAGATATTTATAAGGTAAATGAATGCAAACGTTGTTTGTTTTGCTCCGTTTGTTAGTGGTGGGCGATTTTAATTTTAGAGAATCGATTTCTGTAATCGATTATATAAAATAATCGGTTATTAATCGATTACGAGGCTTAGCATAAATACATTGCAAATCACAAGAACTATAACAAAATGCCATGATTTATTGTGTTTCAATTAACACAATGTTTTTTAACAATGCATAAAATCAAATTACGAATATTTATTCTACAGTTTCTAAGTTATCATATCCAAGTAAAGACGTACAGTAATTAATAGTTTTTCTAGCCTCCTAGGATTTAAGGAGCTTCGTTTATTAGTCACTATGCAGCCAGTCTTTTAATCAGTATGTCGTAACTAGGGGGAGGGGGTTCGGGGGATTCGAACGAACCTCCCCTTTGATTTCCCTGATCTGTTTAAGTTCACTTGTTTTTCTTTGTTTCTACTAAAAAACTATTCTACATTTTACTCCCCCCCCCCCCCACC
>JAHWFO010097939.1:0-16149 GCA_023313115.1 Rhysida immarginata | reverse complement strand
TTGTAAGACATTTAAACATCTCAACTGAAAAAAATACTGATGATGTCCGAAAGGATGAAAATCGATTATATGACTAAGGAATAATAAACCAATTGTATTGTAAAATGGACGTTAGAAATTATAACTATATAGTGTTTACTTAACTTGTTGGTTTATAGCCTATGTTTATATTAAGCTCTGTTATTAGGTTTTGAGTTTCCTCTTTTTACGTAATTGCCTATTTTGTAACGGGCCCTTTGGATTCCTCTCTTTATAGATCTCTTGGGCTCATTATCACTGCCACTTATTGTTATAATTTATCCATTTGTTTTGCTGTTTTTTAGCCGATTTCAGGTCGCCTTCGTTGCTTGTTAGTTTTTTTGGTTTTATTTGGTTGTTCGATTTTTATTATAATGGTTTTGATATCTATTGTACTTCTTAATAACCATATTCCACTTTTCTCTGTTATGTCGTGTCCACTTGGCCTAAACTGTCGTTTTTTACCATACTGGCCTTGTTGGGCACTAGTGGAATTGTATTCTACTACTCCTCCCTTAAATAAATAAATAAATAAACATTAAATATTAAATGTTATAAACGAGTCTCGGGCCTCGAAGTGAGAAATAAAAAAAATATAGGAGCTAATACAAAAAAATATAGGATACTATTTTGATGCATTATAGGCCTGTTTATATTAATTAATGCAAACCCCATTTTTGTTTATTGTATATACAGGTATATACTATATAATTTGCTTTTTTTTTTTCAATTTTCCATTGATTTTTCTGTCGCCAGGCATGGAGGGGGGGGGAGTTCAAACGAACTTCAATTTAAAGAACTGTGTGTAATTCTGAATATACTGGTACATAACGGTGCTAGTTTCGTTTGAAATTCGTCAGATTGTTGTTTTACCCCCAACCCCCCTCCCCAGTCGTTGTAGTGCTAATTATTTTGTCTTGCACAATTTTGGGTGCTTTTTCAGGTCAACATTTGTTGCATTATTATAGAATATTTATGGTATTTTGTGTTTTGCTGTAGCCAATGTACGCTGTATTAATCTAACATAAGAAACATGTCCTTACTTTTTAATCATTGCCGCCAATGCAATGCTATGAGCACGTCACGTGATTTTGTTGATAGTTATTCCAATATTGCCAACTCAAATTTTGAGATCGCACTAGCGGTGTTGCTAAAACACGCCAAAAACCGCTAAAATTCGTCGAAAACACGTTAAGAAAGCGCTAAGTTGGAGCAAATATCAACAAAGATATGATAGTTTCGTTTATAAAAACAAATTATTAGCATTATGTGAACATATACATCACTTATTATACATAATACAATGAACATGGGTATTTTGGGCAGCAGCAGCATTGCCCATTGGCTTAGAGTGTACATTTATCCAGAGCAGAGCCAATAAAAGTCCAGACTGGAGCAGTTTTTTAATGTATTTGCAAAAATGATAATTTATCTGTTTGGAAGATGTTAAAATATCACTAAGATAGTACCATGGCGCTAAATTTTGCGCTAGAAAAATAAAAACGCGCTAAAATAGTGCCACCGCACAAAATTGAATATTGTTTAAAGAGGGTGCCACTCTCCCTCGTCATTTTACTTTTCTCACAGGAAAACGTTACTCATGATTACTTTCTTTCGAGTAACTGGCCACGAAACTCATGGGGATGTAATAGTGCGGGTTGTGATATATTTGCGATATTAACTGACACTCCCATTTAAACGCGATCCAGCTGTTATTTTGACCACCAAATGGCAAAACATCAAAGTCTGCTCTAAATAATCAGATTTACAACAGACTTCAACATAAAGTCCAACTAGTTATAAACATAAATGAAGCACAGATTGCTCGAAGTGCCATCTACTTCCAACACGCGCCGATAGCATTGGAACAGTTACAAGCGGCATAACCTCTTCAATTAAGAAACCATGCAGTACGTAAAAGTATTGATATGGCACATAAGTACTTTTAGGACGATTAATACGATTAATCGTCCTAGCTTTTATATCCCAGGCCATAGCCTACATGATAAGAGAATGCTGGAATCGCCATCTAGCTGCCGCCACTGAATTACACAATATATTTAAACACAATAAAAGGGCGGTCCTTTTGAAAATTAGCGATTCAAATGCAAGGGAGTTTTTTTTTTTCCGCTGCAGTTTTTCTGTTAATTGGATTTTGGATGAATAGACATATTGGTAATGTTTCTAATGCAGTAGCAGTTAAGACTATTTATTAAAATATAGGAGGATACGAAATATAGGACATTTTTGAACGATTTCTTCATAATATAGGAAATAAAGGAAAAATAGGAGGACTTCGAAGCCTGTGTATTGTTGTTTGTTCTAGTGATGGGTATATCGTATGGAATGTATCAATACACGATATATCGATACAGTATGAAAGATTATATGAATAATATCCATATTCTCTGAAAATATCGAAATTTTTGTATCGATACATAGGAATAAAGTAGAACAACACGTATGAAATGACCCAGTATCAATGAACTAGAAACAACATTCTTTATTCATTATAATAATAAATGTTTATTGCCACATCATAAAAATTGATCATGATTAAAGTTTCATTGAATTCAAACACTGGATAAAGGTTAACTAAAAGAAATACAATTCCACATAAAGAGTGCATTATCTCGAATGTACATTTTTTGGAGTATCTGAATAAAGAGTGCAAGAGTTTTGGAGTATCTGAATATTCAAAGATCCTATAAACCACGGAGCCATTGAAGATTCGAAAGTCGAACTGTACAGCGTGAGTATATGAAAAATTTTCAGAATTCATATACAAACAGTGGAATTGTGTTTTCCTGTTAGTATTTGTTTTAGTTTTTCATTGAATTATTTAAAGCAAAAATTTTAGATGCACGCTTATCATGTGGACGCTTTTTTTTCCCGCTTTTGAAAGTAATCTTTCTGATGGGACGGGAGAAAGCAGGGATGGATAAATACTTTAAGGCAACTTTTGCTAGTAAAGGAGATTTCTGATGGGATCCAATGTTCTGGGAATGATTGGCGAAGTAAAATTCTTTTAGTAGCAATCCTGCATTCATTGTACTTTCTCTAAAACTGGCCATTCTGCAAAGAACAGATGATTTATAGCAGGTTATAAATGGACCATTTCTTTATTTTCATTATAAATAGTCTCCTTGCAGAAATGAAGATATTCTTAATCTGTTGCTTTAAAATCAAAATTATTTTCGGAAATACATAAACTTAACACGAATAAGTAAATTAAATAAGAGTGATAACATGGTTACTTCAAAACAATAACTTAAAAATTTAAAAATGTAAACCGTTGAATGAACATTAAACGTGTCAGTATTTTGACTTTATATTGATACACGAAATCGACATTCGATATGTCGGTTTAAAAAATATCGATACGTTCGATACGATATACCCATCACTTGTTTGTTCAGCCCAGCAGTAAGCAGAAGCTGACGAAAACGGTTATTTCAAACATTGAGGCCTTACGAATAGACTCTTTTCAGTAAGATGGTGGGCGGGGCACACACTTGCGCCATAGCTGCTTCCGGCAGGCAAAAAATTTCTGTTAGTCCATTTTTTACATTGCTAGCGTACGTTTCGGCGGAAAATGTATCGCCTACAAGATTTAAAAAGGCTGAAATAAAGAAGTTATTATAAAAGTATATAATGAAGTAAATTCGTTGACCTCTTCTTGTAAGTTGCAAAAGTTCGAAAAATATATGAATATTTTCAGGAATATGGTAGTAAATTCAGGTGTTTTGCCCGAGCAGTCAACATATCAATGCTGTAGATATTTTTGAGGCAAAAATTGGCATGTTAAGTTCAAGTTAACTCTCTTTGCTATCTTTTATTTTGAAAGCATTTTCCAATACATATCTTCATGTTTTAAGTTTCAAGAAAGTGTTATAATGAGAGCTAAATGTTTAGCTTCTCAAAAGAAAAAGCATTCTCTGCGTGCATCTGAATTAGAACCCAGTGGAAAGATATTTGGAGGTATATGTAAATGCCCTATAAGGTAAGCAGTGGCAATTAATAAGTTAGTCACTTTAAGTAGTTAGTAATTTAATGTGTAACTATATTTGAATTGATATTTTCGAACAATATTCAGTTAAGAAATAACTAAATTTTGAATTTCATTTCGATAGAAAATTTGGAGAAAATCCCTTATCTTTTTGTGAGCAACTGAAATTCAACTCATTCTATCAGCAATATCTTTCTGAATATTCATGATATTTGCTTGGGCTTTTTATAAGAAAAAAGCCATTCTATACCTTTGGGTAATAAATTTTGCAAAAGTCATTTTATTGAGGCTTCCGCATGCGCAGTTAAACATTATTTCGTAAAAAGTGCGCATGTCTCATCAGATATTTAATATTTTTATATTGTATTGCAAGGTGTTGTCTCTACTATAGTTTGTCAAGTTTCCTGAAAATGGCATTACAATGGGTTGAAAATCCTGCACTTTTCTTACGAAAAAATTTCGATTCTTTTTAAAGAAACTATTATATCTCCATGAATATTCATGCTATTTTCATACAAATGCACACAGATATGGATATGTTAAAGAAGCCACGTAATTATTTTTTACAACACATTTCAAGAAAAATTTTTTACAGGGTGATTCCAAATATTATTTTTTTGTTCTGTTTGTTGTTGGTACCCTATTTGCCTTCGGGACAAAACCTTCGGTGAAATATTTGAGGGGTAACATGCTCTTTATACCCCTGAGGTTTCAGGATAATTCGTCAAGCATTTTTTTAGATATTCAACAAAACGTCGAAAACCTATGGTGTTCATATTATTTAGTTCAACCCCTGTATACTTTCCTCCTTTTCTAATGAAATGAAATTCAAAATTTAGTTATTTCTTAACCGAATATTGTTCTACAATTATCAATTCAAATATAGTTACACTAATAAATTGCTAATACTTAAAGTGACTAACTTATTAATTGCCACTTACCCTATAGGGCATTCACAAATACCTGCAAATTTTTTCCACAGGGTTCTAACTTAGATGCACACAGAGAATGCTTTTTCTTTTGAGAAGAAGAAACATTTGCTTCTCATTATAACATTTTCTTGAAACTTAAAACACGAATACATGTATTAGAAGATGTTTTCAAAATAAAAGATAGTAAAAATAGTTACATGCCAATTTTTGTCTCCGAAATATCTCCAGCATACGGATGCTTGACTGCTCGCCGTAACACATGAATTTACTAGACTTGATCCAGGGAAAGTTGGAGTGGGCAGAGCCTAGGAAGTTCTTAACTGGCCAATCAGAGAAAGGTTTGATCATGCGACTGATCATTCCTGGTTTACAGGTCTTAATTGTGAAGCGTTTTATAACATTATTTTACTTTTTAGTCAAACGTTCACGGAGAGAAATTTTTTGTTGTGACAACCTTATCTATTTTATGGTTAATCCTGTCCCATCAATATTTATTGTTGTGTGGACAAAACTGTTTTGATAGTGTGTTTTGATCAGAGAACAATTCTTTTTATTAATCTCATTCAATAAATATTGTTGTCAGAACAATACTCCTTTGTTAAAACACTAATACACTACTGCTAGAGCAACGATTTTTCCTTGCATAGATATTGATAATGGATATTGATGACACATCAATAGTTTTCTGCTCCTACAGCAATAGAGCTATGGGCTCTTTTACAATTTTTATTTTCATGATAATACTGGATATTGATAACGCATCAATAGTTTTCTGCTCCTATAGCAATAGAGCTATGGGCTCTTTTACAGTTTATATTTTCATGATTCCCTATTAAAATTAGTCTACGTGTTCTGTTTTTTGAAATGTTCTATATGTTAGTAGTATCAAGTTAATTTCATGAATTAATAGTTGTAACATAAATTAATAATTCTATTTCTTTTTTTTTGTGCACATCATTGGTTTAAAAAAAAAAAGGCTGTTGGAGCCAGAGCTGGTGATAGTGCTCCAGCATACAACCTTCAAATGGTTAGTAATCAGGACGCACAGGAGCCCCTGCCTTGAGAAACAAACAGCTCTTAACAGGTTGCATTATGCCTAGAGAAAAGGAAATTTAATGACCACTTTTTCTTTTAAGAAAAATTATTTTTAGCAAATACCTTCAGCAAACCTCCTTTCAGGAAGGCACAGCATTTTACTTGCACCCCTCTGAAATTGATTAACATTAAAAATAACCAGTAAGGAATACAAACTGTTGTTCACCGGAGTCGATTAGTGGAAAATTTTCCTATGAAATTCATTAACCATTTATGAGACTGTCCAAATAAACCATGAATCATATAGCTAAAATTAACTAAAGAGGATAAAAACGGAAATTCTCGAGCACTTTTCGCGACATCTAGTGAGTGAAATTTATAACTGTGGTCTGCTAGTAAATGTGAAATCAGATTTATGGAAAGAATTATAATATTTTTCATACACTTTCAACAATCTGCCCTTCATTGTTTCCAACAAACGAAAAACACTGATTATTAACATCCAAGATGGAGACAATGAAATGGTTAGGTGACTTTTCCGCTTCCAGACCATGTTATCTCGTTGACAGAGCGAGTGAAGTAATTTCTCGACCAATCAACAAGCAGATTATGATCAGCAACATCCGATATTGCTGCATGGGCATTCGTATATTGATGACAGAACAATATATGAAATAGTCTTCTTCCGATAATGGTGCTGCATCAATATTTAGTTGACGCTACATAAAACTACATATTAATAGTGAATTGTAATGGTGAAACTTTGATAGTGTAGTAAATCCAAAGTTTATTCATGATGCATCAAATTATATTTTTGTTTCAACAATCAAGCACTCATCAACTCCCTTATTGTTGCTACATCCAAAGCATTTCTCTCCGTGTTATAATGCACTTTAAATTAAAAATATAATAATAATAATAAGAATGCATTTAACCAAAATTTTGTTTTTATTTTTTTATTTTATTTAAAATTGCAAGCAATTGAAAAAATTACATTGAAGTCAATATATCATTATTATTTTATTCTTTAATAAATAAATTTTCACTTCTTTTGCCATTTCTTTTAATGAATTAGAAATTAATAATAAATAAATATATTAAAAATGAATTGCAATTAAATATTTATTTACTACAAATATTTTAATAAAAATTTAAAAACAAAGGTTCTCACCTCTTATGTTTATTTGCTGGCCATTAAAATGGCCTTTTAATGAGTTAGTCTTGAAAAAGACTGTCTGTTTAAAAAAAATCCAAGCTAGGGAGATTGCAGGAGAACGTGAACGTCATCCCACTCTTTAAACTTCGTGAAAACATTTGTAATTGTAAGATAATCTCCTTCTCGGTGTATTTCAGCAAATTACATGCCCGTGCAACAGAAAGTTCAAATTCATCAAAATTTTTAACTTGTGACTCTCTTACCCTCCTCTTCCCAGGCATCGAAAAAAGTGAAGGGTTTGGCACGCTTGCTTGCGTCTCTGAATTAGGCCTAGTTATGTCTGAATGATTCTTCGAACGGATGTCGCCGATACTTGTTTTGCTGTAGATGTTAACCCTATTAACGCAGAAGTGCTTTTATCAAGATCCTTATCTTTGAAATAGGAAAATGCATTCCACACATTCTCCCTAGCTTGGTTGTGAAGAGTTCGTTCTCGAATTCCAAAGATTTCAGGTGTTGTAGATGAACTACATTATGATCGCTGGTCAGTACATTATGATTTAACATCGAATGGTTTTGGAAACATCGATGTTTTCCGCAAATCGCGCAGCACTAGTTGAATGGATTGACGCTCTCATAGATAATGAAGAAACCCCATAATTCCTTGCGCGTCGATTGCCTGACATGATTAATCGATATCAACACTAAACCACGCCTACACCAACTTTCCCTGGATAAACTATACAATCCTGAAAATATTCATATATTTTTTGAAATGTTTAGTCTAGTAGCAAATTCATGTTGTATTCGGAAATGTACTGCAAATCAATACTTACAAGATGCTGGCAACAGTAAGCGCAATGTCGCTCCATGTGATTACAGTTAAGATGGTGATTTTGGTGGCTCATTATGTCTGCAATTGCTTCATATTTTCGTAACTTATAAGAAGAGGTCAACTAAGTTACTTCATTATAAATTTTTTTATCTTCTTTTTTTCAACCTTTTTAAATCTTGTAGGTGATGCATTTTCCACCGAAACGTACACTAGCAATGGAAAAAATGGACGAACGGAAGTTTTTTGCCCGCCGGAAGCAGCTACCACATAAGCGCGTGCCTCGCCCACCATCTTACTGAAAAGGGTCTATGGTTTACGAAAGGTTAAGCTGAATTCAACTCGAATAACTGGCCTAAGAGTGGTTTCCGAAAACCATGGAAAGCATTATGGGGGATTGCGCTCACATTTTGTTCCAGTTGCCTGGAAGTAACGCTTGAGTTCGCGCGTGCGGATGAATCACTTTGACCACGACTGACAACTGAGTTGCCAGATTTGCGACTGCCCTAATGTTTGAAAGTTCATTGTTAATGAGAGTTTGTCATAAACATGTATTCTGGAGTCATCAACTTTTGTCAACAGCATATGCAATTGACCTAACCTAATCTTATTAACGAATATTACGCCAGTAAGAAAGATAGTCCCAGCCTGTAAACTAGGTATTGCTCCAACCAGCCCTAAGGGCATGTAGATAGCGTTAATGCTTCCATGTCCACAGTGGCGCAATTGGTTGGTATGTCTGCACGGTGAGCAGAAGGTTCCTGGTTCGAATCCAGGCTGTGGAATTTTTTCCCCTATTTTCGATTATTTAAACATTTGAGGTTTGGCAAGTAAAAATCCTCATAAGAACATCCAATAATTACTCTAAAAAAATTACCCATCAGTTGTGAAATTTGCATAAATAAAATATTTTCACTAAATAAAAATATTTGTGCATGTGTATTATAATTTTCTTTTTTACATAAGAACTTTCATATGTCACCAATCTCATCTTTCTAAGTAAAATACAGCCGAAGTTGCCTCCCCTCCCTACGATTTTCGTCACGACATTCCTTTTGTGCTTTCTCAGATCAGTCCAGTCACATTTACCAACTTAAGGGCATCACCGCTTCTCGTCTAAAACTTTGGTTCAGCCTTTCGTCAGAAATCCGTTGCTCTCCTTCAATACTTATTTTTAAAAACAGACTCCTGAATCATCTCCTTAAAACCTCTTGAATTTTGCCCTTTCCCTCTTCCCTATCTCCTTTTCTTTCTCTCTCTCTTTTTTTTTTTTTTTTCCTCATTTGTATTTTTATCTACTCTTCGTTATTTCATGTTTTCTCTGCCCACCTAGAGACCTGCCTTGTCGGCCGTTGGGCCATGTTGGCTCTAGGTAGATGCTTGTATCTCTTTTCTTAAATAATAATAAATAATAAAGGTCTTTTCTCAAATTTCGAAAATTATAGATATATATAACTTCCATAAAAAATGGAAAAAAAAATAATATTTGGCATTCATTATCAGGTTCTTAGAGTAATTATATCGTGTGTCTCAAAAGTCGCATGCCAAATGGATTAATTGGTTGCTTTGATTTTGCAGGTGAAATAGTGAAGTAGAGGAATAATGCTGACACGAGAACAACGTGTAAAGCTGATACCTCTTTGTCGAAATCACCATAGAACATCTCGAAAAGCTGCAGACGAATTTCATCATTGGCACCCTGATATTCCCAAGCCCACCAGCTACACTTTTGTGTGACAGAAGAATATTTGGATTGTGTGAGACATGGTGCACATTTTGATCATGAATGATAAGCTTGCAAAACCGTTTGAACATAGAGCCAACATTCATAAACTTTTCATATGGCGCGCGACTTTTGAGACGCAGTATATACCAAGCTTCGTTTAAATCCAATAGATCAAGTGCCAATGCCTACCTAAACTGGCGTGGAATGACCAGCTTGTAATAAAGATGGTGCATGGTGCAGAAATGTTGGAATTATTTCAGGCTGTAATTTCGGAATTGCACCTTACTGGTGGAAAGAGGAATGGCGAAAAATTTCAGTTGGTGTTCTCCTGTTAGTTTAAGTTAGTTTCCAGTAAGCCTCAGAGGATGACTACTGTTATAACCACAAGGTTGAGTTATCAGCTATTGACAGTTCAAAAGTTCCAGACAAGCAATTAGTGTAGAAGTCCAGTTACTATTTGCTAAATAGTGCAGATCAGCAGTTCTGAACCATTTCACAGCCACATGCCACTGAAGCAAAACGATTCACAACTAGTTACCACTATGACAAACCATTGCCAATGTTCTTTCGGGCCCCTCCAAGATCTGCCGTTCCGGTACCACTAGTTTATTTCTGTGGACAGGGCCGTATCCCCTCCCACCCTGGATACGGCCATGTCTGTGGATGTTGGGCCTCATCAATCCTCTCTCAAGTCAATTTATACAATATCTATTATTAATTTTGTAAAAGTTTTTAATTAATTTTAAAAATAAGGAGTTTCAAATGACCTCTTTTTATAGAAGGAAATTTTCATATGCATACTTTAATTATTTCTGCATTTAGTTATTGGCTATTTTTTTTTTTCGTAATAGGCATTTGATGAAAAATTGATTAATAAGCAGTGGCCAGAAAAAAAGAAGAAAGAAATGTTTAAGAATATCATTGGATCAATCATTGGAGTAAGGATATTGTTTTTTTCACTTAAAATAGCAATGCTGTAAAAATGTTGTGTGGAGGAGGAGGATAAGGAATGATGTGTTCTTAAAAGGGCATTTCAGTTATTCCTGAAGAGAAAATTCTACTAAATGAATCTGGAAAATAAATTTTGTGAATAGAATTTGTAACTGGTGTGAGAAATAACTTATTACAATATGTGTCCAAAAACTTCTGTGAATGACTGATATCTAAAAGGCAACTTGAGTTAGGAAAGTGCTCATGCCGAGAAGCACCGCCTAACATTGAACACAGTAAACTGAATTAGATTTTCTTGCTGCAACCTGTAGATTTTAATACAACCTCTGACAATTATGTTCGGTGAATGACGTCACATCCTAATCTGTGCGAGCTTTACGCGAGTAACAATGCATGTGAATACAAGCCCTGTCATTGTTTAAGCAAGTTCAGACAGGTCACGTTTGTGCGTGCAATGGTTTAGCAGACGCTCGTTTCTTCAGTTGAAGGTGTAGCGTGTGCACGTAACTGTGGATAGTGGATCAAAGAGGAACACTGCCGTAATCGTGCAACAGTTTCTGGCCAACAAAGGGGTCGTATCCATAGCTCATCCACCTTATTCACCAGACTTGGCACTGCAGACTTTTTCTTGTTCCCACGCCTGAAACGGGCCTTAAAGGGATACAGATTTGCGGACATTCCAGACATTCAAGCAAATGTGACACGTGAACTTAAAGCCATCCCTAAGGAGCTTCCAGGACTTATACACCCGATCTCAAAAGTGTATTGCCTTCCAGGGTGATTATTTCGAAGGACAATAAAGTAAATGTGTCTCTATCTGTTTTGCATTTTGTTGTGTGAACTCATTCACCGAACTTAATTGTCAGAGGTTGTATGTATAAAGACTCGAGTGATGGTTCAATGGAGCAATGAATGAACATCAGGTTTTTTACATATTGAGGAAACTGCGATAGAGATTCGTAGAATGCTGGTGCCAATGTGCGCAACTTCCTGAGATAAGTTTCTTTAACATTCACCGTACTCCTGAGATCTGGTGCCTGTAGACAACTTTTTGTTTCCCCACCTCAAGGAAGTCCAGAAATAAATAAATGAAACAGTCCAAAAAGTGATACGGAAACAGTAGTTTTATTTACATCATCCTTGCAGGCTATCCTGTTACAAATTGAAGATCGATAACAGTTTCCCTTTTATATTAATAATATTGCCGGACCTAGTCAAGCACTCCTCTAAAAACACCGGCCTATTGGTGGGTACTTCTGACCTTTCGTTTTTCTTCCAGTCTGTTTAAGAACTCGATGGTGCCGTTCCTCTTGAACGATGTCTGGCCGTTTAGAAGGACGACGTCGTTTCTATTATGTTTTCTGATCTCCATCTCCTACTCCAAGTGATGAATACCCTATGCGCTTGAACCAATCTTAAACATTTTCTGCTCAGATTTATGTTCTGGTATATTTATACCAGCATTCCATAAGTCTCCGTTGTTCTTTTCCGTGAGTTCTAACAAAACTTGGATGTTCATAGCATATAACACTAATCTTCATACTTATTACATTCTACCGACTGCAGTAGGAAAATTTGTTTCAGTTTAGCATGTTCCACGCTAGGTGGTGTTTCTCGACATGTCTCTCAGTGCGCATGGCCATGCATGCGTTCTTAGCGCACGTTGCCATTTATTTATCGAGCTTTTTAGACACGCCTTATATTTTATTTTTGGAAGTAGGATAATGTCAATGCTACCCCCTGGATATATCTCGTATGATATTACAATTCATGCTCACAGATAACTTCTTACTTCGTTTGACCTCTTCCATGACAAAAGGCACAAATTCAAGTGTATTAACATTGCGTTATAATTGATTTTTATTTTTTCCCCATTGGACTATAACTGGGTTCCTATTGCACTATAACTGAATTCTCTCATTTTTTCCTATATATTCTTTGTTTTTATACCCTGTGCATATTTATTTTATTTGCACTCATTATGATTCCAGTTCTTATAATTCTTATCTTTATATGACAATTATATATTGTACCGATTCTCGCGTTTTATGATTTTAGAGTACTGCCTTAATTTGTATACTTAATCGAAATTTTATATCTTTATCATTATTATCCATTGAATTTTTACCTGTTGTGTTAATCTCTTTTGATATTACGTTGTACCTATCAGATTTTACTTATTTCATCCTTTTTTTTATCTTATTGATAACTTCATTGTTACTGTTCAGCAGTATTCTGGGGTCCTTTTCCCCGATTTCCAAGGTCTCGTATGCGTCCAATGAGTTCCTGTTCCTTACGGACCTAAGTAAACTGCAATCCTTTAACAAAACGTCGTGGCCCGTTTCAAGCATGTGCTTAGCGACCGTGGATCTCTCAGGACGACCAAACCTGGCGTGGGCTGTATGTTCCTTGAACCTGGTTTTTATGTTGCAGCATGTGGCTCCTCGATAGATCTTGGGACACTGGCTGCAACCTATTTCATAAATTCCCGCCTGCGAAAATGGTGGGGGTTTTGTTCCTAGGGTTTCCGAGAAGGTTCTTCAAAGTATTAGGTTTTTCTCCTGACCAGATCTTTAACCAAGATAGCCATTGACGACTGCTACATCGCACACATCCAAAATATAGCAGTCGTCAATGGCTACAGTTCTGACTTGGTTAAAGATCTGGTCAGGGGAAGAAGTTTTGTTAAATTAGTTAGAGATTCCACAAAACTTTTCAACGAGGATGCCAAATTCAGATTGCCCATTTCCTATAATAGCGGGCTCAACGTCAACTTACAGGCAATCTTTAAGGAAGCACAGCTGTCCATAGCATACAAAACTCCTAATACTTACCGCTTTGAAGAACCTTCTCGGAAACACTAAGGACAAAACCCCACCATTGTCGCAGGCGGGAATTTATGAGATAGGTTGCAGCCAGTGTCCCAAGATCTATCGAAGAGCCACATGCCGCCACATAAAAACCAGGGTTCAAGGAACATACGGCCCGTGCCAGGTTTGGTCGTCCTGAGACATCCGCGGTCGCTAAGCACATGCTTGAAACAGGCCACGTCGTTTTGTTAAAGGATTGCCCTTTATTTAGGTCCGTAAGGAACAGGAAGTCATTGGACGCATACGAGACCTTGGAGATCGGAAAAAGGACCCCAGAATATTGCTGAACAGTAACAATGACGTTATCAATAATTACGCAATCTAGCGGACCACATTCGACCGGGCCCGCACTGTTTGTTCTTTGTTTTTTTTCATACCCTTTTTATTAACTCAAAACTCACTGGATCATAAACTTGAAAAGCCAGTTTTATTGCAATGCGAAAACTTCAAAGATCTGGCACTTTATTTTATATAAGTAGGCTTCGGATTTGCATATTTTTTTCCCGAATAGTAATTCACTCAAATGATGTTTTGGCACTTTTAGCCCCTTCTGAACCTTCTAGCCTAAGTTTTATTGTGCATATAAATGCATATTTCGGGTTTTAGCACACATTTTTGAAGGGATGTTGCTTACAACTACAATTCATTTTTTAAGTCCCGCTCCTTTTTTTTTTTTTTTTTTCCCAGTATTGAGATTTTCAAGAATTCAGTTCAATAACTTAATGCAGATGAATGTTCTCATTTTCCTAAACATCGAACATCGAGAGGGGTTGTGTGCTCACTCAAAAATATGCTTGCTTAACTTATAGGGGGGGGGGGTACTTCGTGCGCTTGGTTAAATCGGTGCTAGTGTTTGATATTAAAAATTTAAGTATCGGTATTATTTAAATTCCGTGAAGGTATAGTGCGCTTCTTTAAAGTTATTCGAGGTAGTAGTCTACCGCTAGTAGACCTAATGTCTGGTATAAAGGTTACATTGTTACTCGGACTAAGATGGTCAGGTGACTTTTTCGCTTCAGGGCCTGTTTATCTAGCTGACTGTGATCAAACACGGACGGGACAGTGTATGACTGTTAGAAGGAAACTCACTTTATTTCTATCCGTGAATGGAAAAACGAAATCCAAACAATGAGCAATATAAAAAGAGTTAACACACACAGCAAACTTTAAAAAAAAAATGCGATTACAAAGTCATACGTAAAATCTAAGTATAAGGCGACGTTCAAAAGTCAAATTGGAGCGACACAAAGACACAAAATATATATTTAGGTTCTTAGTTTCTCTAATTTCCTTAGATAACAGCCCTTAAGCATCTTAACAATTTTCTTCTTTTTTTTTCGTTACAATATACGTTACAGTATGAAATATATGTTACAATATACAGTATTCACTACATGCAATTATATCTTCTTTTCTTAAATTTATTATGGTCTACACTTATTGATGTAACGATAAAATCCATTATTACCGTATTTGAAATAATTATTATTATTTATAATAAAATTTTATTATTATTTTTTTTTGTTTAGAAAAACGTTGGACAGTTATTTAAAAGAGAAGTTCACATCAAGAATTTGCCACCTCTTTTTCAACAATCAACTCCAAAAATTCCTAGTGTATTAGTTACAAGTGATGATATTGGATTATGTCGACTCTTCGGTGAAGAAATTTTCGACTCTTGATAGATGCCATGGATAATATAGTGAGATAGAAACTGAAATAATCATGAATTGACTATGTGCGACATGAAAAGCATTGACAGACTGAGCTCGCTTTAGTGTGCGATCTAACAGTTGTTTTAAATCTTTTTATGGAACACAACGAATTTTTAAATAAAATAAATTTTTAATAGATCATTTATTTATTTATTTATTTATTTATTGACGGAAATACCCATTTACATATAATCAAATATATTAATTATAAGGATTGTACAAATGAAAACGAAAATTATTTATTTTATCCAAAGTGTATACAAGAAATTTATAAAATACTCTCTAAACGCGTTAAGGCATTTATCCCACTGTGTAACAAGGCGTATAATTCCTTTATGCAAGAAGTCTTTCGGTTGCGTGTGGAACCATTCCAAAACCTCTTCCTTCAATTCATCGTTGTACTGAAACCTGTGGCTTTTCAAATGTTTCTTGAGATCCCCAAACACGTGAAAGTCACATGGGGATAAGTCAGGGCTGTAAGGTGGATGCTGCATTGCTTCCCAGTTGAACTTTTTGGTGAGGTCTACCATTGCTTTCGAGTTGTGAGGGCACGCGTTGTCGTGGAAGCACTCCTTCTGTAAGAAGTCCAGGGCGTTTGCATTTGATGGCCGCGCGCAGTGCCTTCAGTGTTTTCCCATATTGTGCTGCGTTCACTGTGGTGCCTTTTTCAAGAAAGTCCAGTAAAATCTCTCTTTTGCGGTCAAAAAACATGGTCAGCATCACCTTCCCCGTGCTGTTTGCGATTGCTTTTGATTTTTTCAGGGATTTTGTTGTTTGGACGAAGCGATCACTCATAGAGCTTCGAAGCGCGAGCTATCATTCTTTCTCACATGACGCAACACTTGCAACCTATTGTTCAATTTGCACGTGGGGTTTCGCAACTGTTCTTCTTCTTCTTCTTCTTC
>JAHWFO010097934.1:58420-143892 GCA_023313115.1 Rhysida immarginata | reverse complement strand
TTTTTTAATTATTTTTGTTTATTATATCTTATTTTTTATTAATTTTGTATTTTTAATTAATAACTATTATTTATTGATATTAAGTTAAAATTGATTATTTCTTGTATTTTTTATTTTATTTTGAATTAATTTTCTTTAATAAACAAAAGTTTAATAAACAGTTATTATTATATTAAAAATATCATTATTAAAAAATATTAATAAAATGTGTTTGCTTGACTAAAATAATTGTTTGAATTGTTTGTTTGTTTATTACTGTCGTGGATCCGAGTTAATATGACATTAGATTTAAAAGAAAAATTAAAATTAGATTTAAAAGCCGAGAGCACACAGTCAACAATGGCTTAATTGATCAGTGTGGGCGCGATTAGCCAAAGGTTCCTGTTTCAATCCCAGGGAATTTTCATTTTCTTTCCTACTTTTATTTATAATTGATTTAAACGCGTTTAAAAATCTGGAATATGGCGTTTAAATAAATCCTCTCAGACCACTCGACAGCTTTTCTTTAATAATTCTAAGATAGAATAGAAAAAATTATTTGGACATACGTTATAAGAATTTAAAAGTTGAATGATATTGGCACCTTGTTAGAACAGAAGTTAACACTGAAAATTAACCAAGAGTATAAATGAGTGAATAATTAACTAGGAAAAATCAAGAACAGCTGAAGGAGGGAGGTTATTTGTTCTTGATAAAATACAATAAGAAAGAGATTTTAAAAAAAGAACATGGTAGGGGGTATATGAAGGGGGAAAAAGTCAATGGAATGAGGGGTCAAGGTCAAGAGAGGAACCTATGACTTTACACTCATCTCTGTAATATATTGTTTTTATATTTTTATAATAAAAAGTCTTATCTATTTATATTTACAAAGTAAAAAATGTTGACAGAAATTCAACCATGTATTGTAAAGCGTCCAATTAATTTCATTAAGAAATAGAATACTATGACCAAATTATCCGACTTATTTTTATATTTGCGGCTTAAAACCATATGGTAAAACTCAAATTATTCCGAATGTAGGAAAAATTCCCGTTATAAGAACAATTAACTAAATTAGAAAATTTTTTATTCAGTAAATTAAACTTTTTTTAAAAAGACAAGAAAAAAACTTCAGTATATTTTCGGATAACTCGATAAAAAAGATCTAAAAATTATTTAAAAAAATTATAAAAATTAAAGCTTCATTTGGATTTATGTCCTCTTTTATGTTTTTACCACAGCTTTTATCTCTGGGGGTTTTGTATCTGTGTTTTACTCTGGGGGTTTTGTATCTGTGTTTTACCATGGTTATTAGAAGTTATAATAACCATGGTTTTACTCTGGGGGTTTTGTACTTTGGTTTTTTTTTTTCTCCCTTGAACTTTGGAGGTTTGTACAAGACTGAGGGTTTACCCTCTCTTACAATCCCCCATTTAAAATCCGCCTTCTCCTAAAGGCTGGTTTCCATTTAGCGTCGGTTCGGCGTCTCGTCATGTGCTGCATCCTTTTTGCTTTGGCATCCTTTTTGCAATCGTCGCCTCTCACTGAGATGCGCCCTGATTAGCATGCGAGCGCAGTCCATTTAGTGACTTTCAAGCGTTATCCTGAATCTGGTCTGATCTGATTGGTCGAGTCACTGCAAACAGTTGTTGCTCTCTCAAGGTGATGGGAAAAGAGGATATCAAACATTCCGATCACGTTCACACTTCGAATTTATTACTATATCATTTTTACTTAATAAATAAATGATTCATCAAATTTTTATAACCTGTTTATTAATAAATTCACGAGGGAAAAATCGCGAGAACCCGTGTTGGTGAACAGTAGCTACGGCAGCCATGATTCTCCACTTGCCGTTAAGCGTGCCCAGTGAACATTGCGATGTTGAACTTAGAAAAATGAGTTCTAGCTGACTACGATTATCGACTACTCCAGTCTAGTAACTGGAGCAGTGTTGCAGTGTAAACTCTACAAACAAAAACATTCGAATCCCACAAAATCTTTTTTCTTTTTTTTTTCTTTTTTTTTTACATTGTGTCACAATAATTTTTAATTGATTCTATTAAAAACTCGGGAAAAAGGCAACCCACTTTTGATAGATATTTAGCACAGAATAATTTTGAACGAAATGGAAATAAATATTCACGAAAGTTTTCAAAAATTAAATAAAAATTATTATTAAATAATTACTTTTTTTGTTGAATACTAAATATTTGAATACAGATACAGATTTTTTTTTTCGCCCAGTCCATTTTAATTTTATCTTAAATTTATATTGTAATCCACTTACGTTTGTAAATACAATAACAATAGAAATTTTAACTTAAAATTTTTTAATATTTATATAATAACAATTAATAATCAATCTGTTAAATAATTATTTAATTACTGTTAATTGAGTTTATTATATAAATATAGAATAAATTAGTTTTCAAAATAATTATAATGAGCCTACAGGATTTGCATACTGCTTTATTCGTGTTTCACGTAAGGTCCTTAGTGATTTTTATCTCTATTTTATATATTTAACAAATTATCAAAAAAACACACACGTTTAATACATTTAAGTAATCACAGAAATCAAATCAAACAAAATTTTTCCCATGAAATATTTAAAAATTGAAATGGTTCTAAGTGATTGTGAAAAAGTACTAAATCATTATAATTACCCAGAGCCTAAAATTTTCCACTCTTTTATTTTTGGCCGAGGCTATTTCTACGTACTTTAATTTTTAGTCTGCTGTGATCTTAAAAAGATATGTATACCAACATAGACAAAGCAATCAAAATAATAGAAAACAACCTAAAAACAAATAAAGTGGAAAGAAATATAATAGATGACATTATAGCAAGTTTCAAAATAATAATAAAAATCCAGAACTATTTTGAATTTAACAAAAAGTTTTATGAAAAAGAATATGGGCTGGAATAATATCTGAAGTAATATTTGAAATGGGATCCGGACGTTTGCCCCAATTGATATGTCCAACAGACATTAGCCCCAACGGATAAAAGCCCCGTTGTCTATATTTATAACTTTACAAAATCATCCATTTTCATATATACTGTAAGTATTCTGCTATAATGCGATCCCCATTTTTTGATTCGTCACTAACTTAGGAGAAATGAAATATGCAAGAATGTACAGAAAAAATCTATTTTTTTACGATTTGAAAAATGTATAACCTGGATATATACAATTAAAAAAACTTCAAAGGCTTGATTCATTATCACCTGTTTCTACAAAAAGTTCTTTAATACAGTACAGATGATGATTTATTAAAAATTAATACAACATTATTTAATTTTGAAGAAAAGAAAAAAAATTATCTTTATTTTAGTAAACAATAAAAACGCTTCCACATTTCACCTACAACTTGTGTACCCGCATGGCAAGAATATCTTGTGTATCTTTTACAAATTCGTGCCCAGTTCAATTCAGTTCGTTTAATGTATGTAGAAATAGCTCGGCCTCTGTAGGCCAAGTTATTTCTACGTACGTGAACTCCTCGTCACGTTGACCAATCAGGACAAAGCAACTGTACGTAGAAATAGCCGGCCCTCTGATGGCTATCTATTTCTACGTACGTACGTGGAAATAGACACTGTTTATTTTTATCTCATTATAAAATGAATAGTTTTTCTCAAAAAAAAAGAAAAATTAAACGATCACATTTTTTTTTATATTTAGATGTTTAATTGAAAATTCAGTGTTCAGAATTGCAAATAAATATCAAATAAGACAAGCTTTTTCATAGATTCCTTCTAAACTATCTAAAAAATAAAACAAATTTATTTTTATATAATATAATGAAAGAACCGCTAGGGACCAAAAAATTATTTCATTATAAATGGGATTGAAAAAAATTAACATCGATCAAAGAAAATTTTTATTTCCAAAACAGCTGTATGCTTTTTGCATTAAACTTTTAAATTATATAAAATTTATATAAAAGAATTATTTTTATAATTTACTAAAGTTTATTTTTAACCGACTTCAAAAAAAGGAGGTTCTCTGTTTGACCCGTATATATCCGTATGTATGCATGTTCGCGATTTTCTCAAAAACTACTGATCCGAATTAGATGGGGTTTTCGCTATTCGATTGAATATATTTCTGGGAAGGTTTTCAACTATTCAACTAAGTATGTAAAAAGGTTTTTTTTAAAAAAAACACACGCTTTTATCATGTTTTATTATTATAACTCATCAACAATATGGCATAATTTTGTAACAATAAACAACGGAGACATTTAATCCTCGTCATAACGAATCCTTTGTTGTGGCAATTGGACAGTACGTAGTAATGAATTAGTACCATTAGAACACGAAACAGTGAACCGATTTGAAAAAAAAAATTTTAACATGCATTTTCATCGGTCCTGCACATGTGTACCAAGTTTCAGCTCTCTATCTTCTAGGGAGGTTGGTTTAATATTGATTATAAGATTTGACCTAAACACTCTAATATTGCAAGTTAAATAAAAGCTTTTCATAATAATAATAAAAATAAGGTGGTTCTCTGTTGGACCCATGAATATTTTTCTGGGTAGGTTTTTTTTACTGACTTCAAAAAATGGAGGTTCTCTGTTTGACCCGTATATATACGTTCCCGATTTTCTCAAAAACTACTGATTCGATTTGGATGGGTTTTCGCTACTCGACTGAATATTTTTCTGGGAAGGTTTTTGACTCATGATGTCGGTTAGTTTTTTGTTAAAAAGTTCTTGTTTACAAAAGCATTTACAAGCATTACAATACGACCTGATATTTCTTAGAATTACATACAATTTTAAAAATTCAATATTCTAAATTTTAAAGTAATATCAAAATTCATCAAAATGATTAATTATTATTTATGAACATTTTGAAAAAAGTTTGTATTATTTTTAATCCTTTGTTCGATTCCAAATATAGATAGTTTATGTTTTATTAGCTATGTTCTCCCTCTTCCCTGATAAAAGTCTACAACACAATCGCATTGCCAAAGCTTGACTATACTCGCTCCAATCCTAAGCTTGCGCAGGATGTAAACAAAAAATCACCACGAAATCACCAAGTATCCCTGCGCAGGCTCCTGTGATTGGAGGAATCAATTTAGCTTCCCCCTGATACATATGGCTTGGCAAGGCCAGATGAATCCCTATCTTTCTATCCTTTAATCCTTTAATCCACTAATCCCTTGTGCTCTCAAGAGATTCAATTGAGTCTTTAGGGCTTTTTACTATTTATTAAAAAGAAAAAGTATCTATTTTAATGAAAAGCTATAGCAGGAAAAACATTTATATAAAATATTTATTTTATAAATTTATTTTATAAACATTATGTATGAAAAATAATTTATGAAAATCATCCGATATATTATTTAATCAAAAAACATTGAAACATTTTTTACAAGCTTTATAAAAGATAGACATTAATTTATGAAAATCATGTCATATTATTTATTGTAAATTATATATTAAATAATTATCAAACAAAAAATATATATTGAATTATATAGAGAGGTCCAAAGTATAGCAGGAAAGTGCAATTTTTTATTTTTGCTTTCCATCATAAAATCATCTCAGATGTTGGAATTAAAGCTTTTTTAAAAAATTAACAATGAATGATTGTTGAAACAATGGTATATGACGCTTTCTATTGCTAGGTAAACCTATAAAGTAACATCCCCAAGATGGCCGCGGATGCGAGTAACAGGTGTAGATGAGGAGTTTATGAAATAATACATTTCACAAACTTGTCTATTTATTCCTGATAGCAATTTATGAAGTGTATATTTCACGAAAAATTGTTTATAAACAAAAAAAAAATAATTATATGCTCTGCAGTAGCAATTTTTAATACAACTTTACCGTCTGTTTGATTCCATTAAAAAAAAAGAAGAAATTTAAGCTTAAGATATTCAAATTGGCAATAATGCAGTAATGGGAAATGTGAACGAACTATTTCTGGTTCTGAAAAATAATTATTAAAATTATATAGATGCCCTCCCGATCTCCGCCATCTTGGGATGTTACTTTATAGGTTTACCCTATTGCTATTTAAATTGCTATTCAAATAATCATTACCAATTTTATAAATATCGTTGATTTTTTGAATAAATTACACAAGGAATAAATCTTAAATAAAAGTCTTGGCTGTAAGACATATAAATGCCATGTACTGTATTCAGTTTGTCTCGGAATGTGCTATGATCGGTCTTAAATTGCTTTCCGAATAATCATTATCAGTTTTATAAATATCGTTGATTTTTTTCAATAAATTACATGAAGAATAAATCTTAAATAAATGTGTTTGGAGCTCCCACAGATACATGTTTTCTTTCCTGCATAACAATCTTAATCTGTTTAATCCCTTAATCCCATGATGGTGATTTCTGTCCTGTTGTTTGGCAGGAGAGTTGTCGATTTCTCCCGTGTCTATTTTTTTTTATATATTTCTTTAAAAAACGATCAATTTATGTGTAATTTATTATCTTTTTTAGCCCAATGAATAACATTTAACGATTTTAGTCGTTTTCAGAACTGATTGTTACAGTTTTAAGTCAGTTTTCCCGTTTCCTTTTGTGAACTACATTTTCGTGTGCGCCCAGGAACACAGAAGTTGCAAGGCTCAATCAGCCAATAGAATTGCACTTCACCACGTGCTTTTGTTTACATCCCACGCAAGCTTACGATGGACCAAGTATAGAGATCACATTGCTAAAACAATGCCCCTTAATCCGCAGATTAAATTAAGTCCAGATTTTAATCCGAAATGCGCTGACGGTCAGGCGTGATATATCGATAATCGTAGTCAGCCACAGCGCCATTTTTCTAAGTTCAACATCGCAATGTTCACTGGGCGCGCTAACGGCAAGCTGACTCTAAAGTATTTATAGAGCTTAAAAAATTATCACATCAACTTATATGCAAATAATTTATGTAAATTATTTAAAGATAGTAATAAGAAAGTTACATCTATTTCAAAGTTAAAATAAATAAGCTAGCTCATTTAATTTACTGCTAATCCTCCTATAATAAATTTATTAATTATTTATTTCTTTTATTTATTTTATTTAATTTATTTATTTATTTAAATCTATTTACTATTTATTAGTTTATTTTATATAACTTGCAAATTGTTATTTTACTTCCTCTATAGCCAACAGGTTAGATATTTCACTGTCTCGGTTATCCTCAATATACATTGATAGACTCACGGACCTAGCGAGAGCTAACTCGTATTAACTGTGCCCAGTGAGCTAAAGTGAGAATCGCGATGATCATGCTATCGAAACGCTATGGGGAGGTATCTTTGTTCAGGCGTTGTTTCACTTTCGGTTTTCGCTCTTTCTTCCTGCGCTGTGTCAGAGATTTCTTGTTTATTACTGTTTATTTCTTCTTTAATTCCAATACTAACTGTAATTTACTGTTACGTTGTTGAAAATAGACATGAACATGTTATATTATCGTGTTATAGCTCCGCGATACCACGATACCCGGGGTGTGTTTCGATAGACTCACGGACCTCGCGATAGTAGGGATTCCTCTCTCTGAATCGTTTCGATAGGTTTTCGTGAGATGGTCTCGCCCGTTTCGATAGAGCCAAGAACCTTACGAGAAAGGAGGCCCCGGCCCCACTAAACGGTCCGAGCTCCCGAGGTCGTACAGCTTCGTGAGAACCAATTCAGCTTGTCTAATGATGGCGGCAGCCCGTTTTGATCCTGTATGGGTAGATCGGGTATCGTGGTATCGCGGAGCTATAACGCGATAATATAACATGTCGATGTCTACTTTCAACAACGTCAACAGTAAATTACAGTTAGTGTTGAAATTAAACAAGTAATAAACAAGAAATCTCTGAAACAGCACAGGAAGAAAGAGCGAAAACCGAAAGTGAACACTCACAGGAATATGTGGTTCATATGACCCGCTTGTGAGAGTCCTATGATTCTTCCAATACGACCCATTAAAGAGAGTCTTTGGACACACATGTCAGTAAGAGTTGTTTGACCCGATTTGCCGAGCCGCCGTTTTCGGGTCAATTGACTCGATTGTACAAGACTTAAGACTCATTAACGTAATGTTCATTACACGCGTATATACATATTTACACATTTTTACAGCTACTTACACATTTATATAGCCATATTTACACAATTATATACGTGTATTTACACAATTTACATATGTATACACAAATTAACCCACACTCACAGCAATATGCGATTAATATGACCCGTTTGGGAGAGTCTTATGATTCTTCCAATACGACCCATTTAAAAGAGTCATTGGACACAGATGTCAGTAAGAGTTGTTTGACTCGAATTTCCGAGTCGCCATTATCGGGTCAATTGATTCGACTGTACAAGTCTTAGGATTCATTAACGGAATGTTTACTATACGCGTATATGCAGATTTTTACATTTTTACATATATTTTCACAGCTATTTAAACATTTATATAGTCATATTTACACAAATTTACACACATGTATACATAATATACACAAGTTTACATACGTCTACACACCTATTTACACAATTTTACACACATTTAAACACAAACGTACACAAATTTACACACAGTTAAACATGTTTACGCTTATGTACACCTCTGTACAGCTTATTTACAGAAGTTTACACACATTTATACATATATGTACATAAATTTACACACGTGTATATACAATATATACAAGTGTACACACGGATATACACCTATTTACACAAGTTTACACTTTTGTACACTTCTGTATAGCTTATTTACACATTTATACACACAAGTACACACATTTACACATGTATATACTAATTTACTCAGGCTTACACACCTAGTTACACAAATTTACACACGTGTATACTGGTATTTACATAAGTTTACATTTTTATACCGACCTGTATTTGTATTTTATCATCTCTATAGTCAAAATTCGCCAGCAAAAGATAGAAGTCCAAGCTTGTAGGCAGAAAAAAGGATATTAAAATGATAAATCTGTTGCTAAATTCTAAAATAACGATCGCCATGTACATAGAGTTGACAGCTCTTGAACGGTAGACAACAAGAGGATAAGAAACGACATCTTTTTAAAATTTTTAAACATCAATTTTTTTTTTTATAAAAGTCATTTATTTATTTAACAATACATTCATCCAGGGATGGATGAAAGTAAATCCATCCCTGATTCATCCCTTTCATCCATCCCTGATTCAACTTATAATGTACAATGCAATAAATTCATCATCACCTAACACAATTAATTTGCACAAAAATCAAGGGATTATTTTTATTGTAGCCATTACATCGTTCTCATTATAAATCTGCAAGATTCCTTTTCCATTCCTTTGGGTAAGCTAAATGGAAACTATGACGTATTGCTGAAGAGGAAGGCTCATATTAGTATCCTTGGCAGTCTGAAATACAGATAAAAGGATGAGTTTTAGATCAATGATTTACACTCCCTACAATAATGGAAAGGGAAACTGTGACATTTTATTTTAGTTAATATCATATTCGACCTCCGTGCTGAAATTAAGTCAGTCACCCTTCTTACTTTCTATAAGGCTCCGATATACAGCTTCCGGTGTTTAGATCCATTCTTGATACGAGAAACTAGCCATGTTGTTAGCAGTCGATAATAATGAATGCTGTTCACTGGAAATGCATTTCAGATCACAACGAGTAAATAATAAATAATCGTAACAATAATGAATAAGAAAACGGGTTAGCAAATAAATTTGGAACTATTAAATAAGTATAATTTACATTAGAAAAAAGTGTAGCTTACTTAGATCGCTGTTTTCGTTCAATTTTTCTTGAACTGGTAAAATTTGAAGGAGCAACACGAACAACGTTAGAGAATGGCTTATTAAACGTTGGGTTTTTGAGGGAGCCTGTTCTCGCCTCAAGAGTTGAAGAGATTATCCCTACTGATGGATAGTCTCTAGATAACTTGTACCATCCATACTCATATTAAAGAGTAATATTATTTCTAATAATTTTGTATTAATCTTCTTACTAACACGAACGGCGGAATCGTCCAGTATCGCTATCCGCCATGTTTTCGTAACCTGATTTCGTATCTCTACCGGAAATGATTCCCTTTTCCTATGATTGGGCTCGTAAAGCTGTGTATGGCGCTGTTAGATGAGTCGGAGGTTCCTAAACACTTGAAGATGGATGGTACAACTTACCTACGAAGTACTGTATTCTTATAATCAAGTCAGAGAGCTATAACCAAATAAAATGAGTCCTACGATCTGGAAATTGCTGTAAGTGCACATGTATACACAATTTATACGAGTTTATACATATTTATACACATACAAGTATAAACAAATCACACAAGTTTATATATGTCTATACACACATTTACACGTGTTTACGCTTATGTACACATCTATTTACAAAAATGTACGCACATTTATACACATTTACACAAGTTTACACAGTATATACACAATTTACACATCTTTGCAGCTTATTTACACAAGTGTACACAAAATTTATACATATATTTCCACAAATTTACACAATTTACACATCTGAACAGCTTATTTACACAAGTTTACACACTTGTATACCCCTATTCACACGAGTTTACATACGTCTATACACCTATTTACACAAGTTCACACTTTTGTACACATCTGTATAGCATATTTACGCAACTTTACACACTTTTATACACACACGTACATAAATTTACAAACATGCATTCACCTATTTACACAAATTTCCACACATGTTTACTGATATTGACACAAGTTTACATTTGTATTTTATGATCTTTACAGTCAAAATTCGCCAGCAGAAGATAGAACTTCAAGCTTGTAGGCAGAAAAAAGATTTTAATGATAAATCTGTTGCTAAATTCTAAAATAACGATCCCCGTGTTCATAGAATCGACATCTCTTGAATAATAGACAATAGGAAAAAATTTTTAAACATCAATTTTTTTTATAAACTCATTTATTAATTTAACAATACATTCAACTTATAATGTACAGTCAACAACAGGAAATAATCCACACGAGTTTAATACTTAATATTATATTTCATGCTAATGTGTTGTTTTAATAGCTTTTTTAATTATAATTTTTAAATTTAATAATCTTAATAACGTTAACTCTAATAAATGTAATATTAAATTATTAAAAATAAATTAATATTGAAACGGTAAAACTTAGAGTAAAATTCAAGTGTGGATTATTTTCGGTTGAGTACTGTACAATGTAATAAATTCATCATCACTTAACAGAACTGATTTGCACAAAAATCAAGGGAATATTTTTGTTGTAAACGTTCCATCGTTCTCTCTATAAACCTGCAAGACTCCTTTTCCATTCTTTTGGGTAGGCTAAATGGAAAATATCACAATGCTGAAGAGGAACGCTCATATCGGTATCCTTGGCAATCTGAAATACATAAAAAAGGATGAGTTTTAGAACAATGTTTTACACTCCCTACAATAATGGAAAGGGAAATAGCGACATTTTATTTTAGTTAATATCTTATTCGACCAATGTGCTGAAATCAAGTCAGCCACCCTTCTTACTTTTTATAAGGTTCCGATACACACCTTCCGGTGTTTAGATCCATTCTTGCTGCGAGAAAATTGCCATGTTGTTAGCAGTCGATAATAATGAATGCTGTTCAGTGGAAATGCATTTCAGATGACAACGAGTAAATAAAAAATAATCGTAACAATAATGAATAAGAAAACTTAAGATAAAATAAATTTGCAACTATTAAATAAGTATAATTTATGTTAGAAAAATGTGAGAAAAGTGTAACTTACTTATATTCCTGTTTTCGTTCAATTTTTCTTGAACTGGTAAAATTTGAAGGAGCAAGACGAACAACGTTGGAGAATGCTTATTCAACGTTGGGTTTTTGAAGGAGACTGTTCTCGCACTCAAGAGTTGAAGAGACTATCCCTACTGATAGATAGTCTTTAGATAACTTGTCCCATCCATAGTCATATTAAAGAGTAGTATTAGTTCTAATAATTTTGTATTAATCTTCTCACTAACACGAACGGCGAAATCGTCCAGTATCGCTATCCGCCATGTTTTCGTAACTCGATTTCGTATCTCTACCGGAAATGATTTCCATTTCCTATGATTTGGCTCGTTAAGCTGTATTTGGCGCTGTTAGATGAGTTGGGGGTTCGTAAACAATTGAAGATCGGTCGTACAACTTATCTACAAGGTACTGTATTCTTATAATCGAGTTAGAGAGCTATAACATAATAAGATGAGTCTTAGGATCTGGAAATTGCTGTGAGTGAAACAGCGCCTGAACAAAGATACCTCCCCAAAGCGTTTCAATAGCATGATCGTCGCGATTCTCACTTTAGCTCACTGGCCACAGTTAACACGAGTTAGCTCTCGCTTGGTCCGTGAGTCTATCGAAACACACCCCCGATCTACCCATACAGGATCGAAACGGGCTGCTGCCATCTTTAAACAAGCTGGATAGGTTCTCACGAAGCTGTACGACCTCGGAAGCTCGGACCGTTTCGTGGGGTCGGGGCCTCCCTTCTCGAGAGGTTTTCGGCTCTATCGAAACGGGCGAGACCACCTCACGAAAACCTATCTAAACGATTCAGAGAGAGGAAACCCTGCTATCACGAGGTCCGTGAGTCTATCGAAACACACCCATTGTCTCATTGAGTAAGTTTAACATATCCTCTGTAACTGGATAATTATCAAAACATCTGTCCATGATTTAATTTAAATCGTCAGTAAATAAATTTTTCAAGGATTGGCAAAAAAACTCTACGTTTTTGCATTTTTTCTCAGAAAATCCCTTAATCCCTTTTCAAGTGAAAAACCCCTACGCCGAGGGATTAATCCCTACACCTGAGCAACTGCTGACAACACTGAGCTTTAGTTGATTCTCCATCTGAATCGGCGAAGACAATTACCCAGAATCCATAGCGAAGTAGACTGCACCTGATTGGCTAGATCAAAAAGACGCCTGAAAAAGGCGCCTAAAAATCTAGCCATGCCAGATCTTGAAAAGACGCATGACCGAACAGACGCAGACGCTTAACAGGCGCTAATTAGAAAACGAGTGCGTTTTTTTAAAAATTCCAAAAAAAATACGCAGACTCCTAACAAACGCCAAAGCGACGCTAAATGGAAATGATCTTTAATATCTTTTATTAAACTTGATGAAAAATTTTTAAAAGTGCAATTCATTTAATTCCAATAAGTTGCTGCAGCATAGTTTAGTTAATGATATAAAAAAAAATGTTTAATATTATAGTCGAAAAAATTTTATTCCGACTCTTTATCTAACATGATGAGTTTGTAAATGATGAAGTTATAGCACAAACGGATGTGTATAACTCCAACGGCAATTTTTCGAAATCTGTCAAATAGAGCTTATTCATAAGCCTTACAATATGGCGGCAGCAGCTTCAGCTCCGAATCCTCTAGGGTGGCCCAGGGCCCCTCAGGAGCTACTTGTATGAATTTCATGGTTCCTTTTTATCTTTTTAAAGGATTGATCTAGGGGCTTGAAATTTTGTACACACGTAGGCCCTATACAGAGGACAGTGCGAAAAATATAGCGAGTCCTCTAGGGTGTCCGGAGGTCCCTCAGTAGCCGCTTGTACGAATTTCATGGTTCCTTTTTATCTTTTGAACAAAGAGTCCTAAAATCCTGAAATTTCGTAAATTTTAGTGCGGTTCTAAAGAAATAAAACCAATATTTAAGAAAAGTGATTTAAGCCTCTAGGGCCCCGCCGGGGCTGCGAGGCTCCAAATACAAATCAAGCTATAACTTTTGATTGAAAAGGCCTAAGAACCTGAAATTTATTATTTTTACAGTGCGTTAATAAGAAAATATAGACAATATACAAGGAAACTGATATAGGCCTCTGTATCCCCGGCAGGGTCCATGGGCTATTACTTTTGAACGAAAAGGCCTAGGATTTTAGCAGGCATTGTATTTGAAAATTTTGTGCCCTCTCCTCTTATTATAGTCACGAGCCGCTACTGATCGTAACAGTTTCATGCTAAAACCCTTATATCGTTGGATAACAATGCCTTAACTAATTTTTTAATACAATTTATATTTAGGCTGACATTCATCAATCTTACCTTTCCTCTTGCATTTTGTGCATGACCTCTTGGGCCCGTCAGAAATTTTACTAATCTCAGTGTGCTTGTATTTCCTTTAGTCTGTGTTCGGGTAAGGTGAGTTTTGTGTTATACCAATCCCACCCGAACAATTTTACACTCCGTTATTTGACTGTCGATTGTCGTAGATTTTCTTGTCTCATTCCTAGTGCCGGGAATAAACGGCTAAACTAGTCATTATACAAGATTTCCCATTTAACCTGACAAATCAAAATAACTCAAAAAATATGCACCATACAAAAAAAATAAAAAATACGTGTTTAATATTTTTTATAAAGCTATCCAATGATATCATACTTGGTCTCTCAACCCTACCCCCTGAGGGTGGGGGAGGGGGAAACATTAAAATCTTTAATAAGAACGTCTATTTTTAATGATATTTTCAGATTGTACATAACATTTGAGAAATGTTTTATTCTGATGCTTTTTAAATTGATCCAACCGTTTAGGAGATAAAGGCACTGAAAAGTCTGGAAGTTCTAAAATTTTGAACTCAATTTTATCGATGAAGACAAAAAGATAGAGGGTGGGTCTTAGAGACATTCCTATTCTACTTTTTTGATGGTCTTTAAAAATCCGCAGTCATTGTTTCAAAAATCCAAAATTTTTAGTACATAAGTACAGAGTCTGCTGACTGCCACTGCCCCTACTAAAGACTATTGTGTATACTAAAAAAAATTGGATTTTTGAAATTGTGACTTCTGATTCTTAAAGACCATGAAAAAGTAGAATATGAACGTCTGTAACACCTACCCTCTATATCTTTGTCTTCATCGATAATATTGGGTTCAAACCTTTAAAAGTGCCAGACTTTCAGTGCCTCTATCTCCTAAACGTTTGAATCAGTTGAAAAAACACCATGAATAAAACATTTCTCAAATTCTGTGTACAATCTGAAAATACCATTAAAAACATAGGGGTTCCTATTTAAGATTTCAAAGTTGCCCCTCCCCCCGCCCTCAGAAGGGGGTCAAATTTGGTATCATTGGATAGCTTCTTTAAAAATAGTAAACACGTATTTTTTTATTTTTTTGTATGATGCTTTTTTTTTGATGTACTGCCTGCGATGTTTTTACTGTCTATTATGTAACCAACAACAATACAGACGCCAAGAAATCATTGGATGAAATCCCACCTTATTTTCAAGAAACCCATCTTTCTTCGATCGCGTTGGGATGACAATGGTCATTTTAATAATGCTGCCATGTTTATTGGTAAAATAAAATTAACTAGAACGTCGAGGTCAGGTAAGTTGATAGATCAAACAACGGCCCGAACACAACAGCTGGCTCGTAGGTTTTTCATATAAATTTAGTTATCTAAACTGGAAGCATGGCTTCAATTTTCAATCTTCACTTTCATGTGAATTTTCATGAGCTTGCTGATAATTCAGAAAATAAGAATCCCCGACCTGCGAGCCAAGTGCCTGGCCTATCAAGTGCTTCCACTTCAAGTTATTTTAATGCGTAGCAGTCTTTAGGATACTTGGGAGATGGCCTTGCTGTAATGAACTTGCTGAACGTGTGTGGTGGCCCAGGCAACGAGCTATATACTCCGTATCCCTGTTTCGAATCCAGGTCGGCAAATTTTTATTTTCGTTTTTCATATTAATTTGATTATCTGAAATTGAAATATGGCTTCAGTTTCCCACCATCACTTTAATACTATAGCTGTGTGAAATACTACAGAGTGTCCAAAAAGTCCCAACCATTGGCGAAATCACAGCATTTGTTCAATATATCCTCTGTCAAATTCTAGACAGTCCGGTAGCGGAATTTCGGGTTGTTTGATACCCTGGGGCCATAATTATTTTTTATAGCATGCCAGCAGTCCTCAATTCTCGTGCGTAGATGGGCCACTTCGTGAAACTTCACACTATACACACTTAATTTCAGATACTCCCAGAATGAAAACTCTATTGAATTCAAATCTGGTGACTATTTCAACAGGTCCTCTGTCACCAATCCAGTGTTCAAGAAAGGTTTTTTGCAATCAGACAAAACGAAATAAATATTTGAATTTCGCCTGTGGCGCAGGAATTTTCGACATCTGTATATACTGTAGAAACATAACACAAATGAAATTCTAAGACTAGCCCACGCTGGAACTCGGGAAGTTTAGATAACACGAAAGAACATCTCGGCTTTATACTCCCCTTACGATAATGCCTGAATACTTTCGATAGTTTATTTTATATCTTATATATGTATGTAGCGGGTGGTAATAATTAAAGTTCCCCATTTCTGCGCGGGCTGCAGACGGGTAATTATTGCACGGAGAGTGATGAAACTTTGTGTATAGGCTATGCGGAGCATGGAGAAGAGAATTACAACGGAAAATTTATTAGTGCCTACCGTTGCCACCAGGGGGAAAACGGGCACCGTATTCAAAAGCGCAATGCGTTTGTGAACAATCAATCTGCAGAGGTCACCATGCTATTGAGGAAGAAAGAACGTACGTTACTGGTGAAGCTCTATTACCAAAATAGCAGCAATAGTGCAACAGAACTGCGAGAATATCGTCGTGGAAGAACATGACCCACGACCGCGATACACTTACGAAAGATGATGCAGAAATTCGAAGAGACTGTAAGGGAGTTAGGTGTGCTGCCCGTTCACCAGACCTTAATCCATGTGACTTCTGACTGTGGGGAACTCTGAAGGATCGTGTTTGTCATGGAGGCGTTCGGACCTTGCCTGAACTGAAAGCCAACACATTCGTCATGTTGCAGCCATTTCACGGGAGAAATTTCGTGCTACTGTTGAGCACGCTGTCCTGTGCTTCCAGTATGGTATTGACGCAAAGGGTGCGCATATTGAATAGTCCCTCTAATAGCATTCCAGTAGTGCATTACTACCGTCTATGTTCGATCTTGCAGCGGCACTTTTTCCCCTGGTGGCAACCGCATACACTAATAAATTTTCCGTTGGGATTCCCTTCCCATTACTCTGCATAGCCTGTACACAAAGTTTCATCACGCAGAAGTGGTGAACATTAATAATAATAATAATAATAATAATAATAATAATAATAATAATAATTCGACGAAATATATCCCAAAGGCTCGAAACATTTTATTTAATAGCATATCTCTTTTCTACTTTACAGTTCAATGGAGCTATAACTGCACTGATTGGTATAGGACAGCTAAGCCTCTTCCTGGTTTATAGCCGGGTTCCATCTGTAAAAGAAGACTAATGTAATTTATTTTTGTCTTGCTATGAAGGATTACTCTTGGTACAAGGAGTATATTCTAAATTAAAAGTACTTTTATTACAATGTAGGGGATAAAAAAATGTGAAATTTTAAGATACCAAATTTTATTATGTTGTATTTAACAATGACCATCTTACAAAGGAAATTATTGAGAACCAAAATTTCACTATCATTCAATAAATTGGTAATTCTTATGAAAATAAAGTGTAGCCTATTCCTCGAACAAAGACTCACAGATAATCGTACTAAGCAAGAACACCGCTAAGTAAAATTATATAGCAACATTGGAATTGACCACATTATCATAAAATTCATACATATGAAAAAAAATCTTAATGCACTATATATTCTTCCTCAATGAGTATTATGAAAAAGTGCATTAAATCAAGCACTCTACAATCCTCCTCACATTGTCCTGAAGTTTACCTTTAGGTTTGATTTGAATGAAAACATTTTTAAATCAGCAAAAATTATTTTAGGAGTTAAAGTTTTCAAGCTAACGACTTGTTTTAAATTTCATATTCTCAAGTGACGCCAGGTACCAATTATTGAAAAAGTAAGTATTTATAACAAATAACTAAAAGAAACACTGAGATGAGTATGAAACAAATTAACTAATAATTTAAATTCAAAATAGGTTAGCCTGAACTCAAAATTAAATTCAATATGCAATTTAATATATTCTTTAAAATACACTGCTCATAAAAAATCAGGGAATATTTCAAAATCAATATGTAGCGACAAAAAAGAAACGTTTGATTTTTGTTTATTAAACAATAACATCAAAAAAGCAAATGAAAAGTAAAGTTGATCGATTATGCAAATGAGATGCAAAGTTAAACTTTTATTTCATTGATCAATATTCATTATAAAAAGGCTGAAAGAATTGGAGTATTTGCACTTTCCCTGATCATCAAAGGGCAGATCCTCAACTTCCTTGCTCTTGCGATGTCCCTGCAACACGTTGTGCCCGAATCCTAAGCTTGGAGAGCCATGGAACGTCATTACCAGATTGCAAAATCGCTGTCAAGAGACTTACACAGTACAAATAAGACGAGGGTGGGGTCACCGGCCCATCTGCCATAACAGAAGAATAAAGCTGCTTGACATTATTGACAAGAAAGAATCGGTGCATCAATGAGACAGATCTGCGGGAAAGGTTTCTTGCTGCCACTGGACAACGGTTATATATCCCTAGGCCATACGAAATCAGCTCAACGTGTTGGACTGTATGCCTCGGTAAATCCGTAAACGGTGGGCTAATGCGCATCGTCATTGGACCTTGTCCTATTTTCTAATGAATCAAATATCAGTCTGCAGGTGACAATCATCGTGTCTTGATCTGCTGAACAAGGAAAAATGGGAGAATCCAAATTTCTTGGAGAAGGGGATTCCTTTGGTGATAGTGGAAATTTTGTGTGGGTTGGCATCAGTATTGTGGTCGTATAGAAACAGATGGCTGACTGCTGTCAGGTTGTGGAGATAAGATCCCGCACTTCATGCTGAAGTAGTTGGAAACAACTTTCTTTTCATCGACAATAATGCACGGTCCCGCTGTGCGCATTTCTTCACAGCATGCTTAGAAAGCAGGAATCAAACGCATCGATTGGATCTCACGTTATTCAGACCTGAATCTCATTAAACATGCTTGGGATGCATTGGGAAGACGTCTGGCAAATCCTTCCACAGCACTTTTTGAACTGGAAATCGCTTTAGAGCAAGAGTGGCAGAGAATCACAGAAGAACTGCTGGGAAATCTGATTCTGTCTATGCTTCATTGCTGTCACGTGTGTTTTGACAGTTCAGGGTGACATGCTACACAATGACGATAATTGAGTTTGCATCACATTTGCAAGAACAACTTTCTTTGCCATTTGCTTTTCTGATGTTCTTGTTTAATAAACAAAAATTAAATGCCTCTTTTTTTTATTTCTCATATTCATTTTGAAATGATCCCTAATTTTTGTGAACAGTATATTTGGTATTGGTGAAAGTTATTTCAACTATAAATCCGTTTATTTAGTCACAAAAATTATTCATTATCTGAGGAAATCATTAACGTCTTCAATGAAATATACAGAGTGCGAGTATTTAAATTGCCGATACCCTCTTGTAAGAAAGCGAGGGTAAAATTCCTTTCATACAACAAGATCGTACTCAAGTTTATTACCGTTTATTGTCTTTAGCTCCAGCCAATATTGTAAATCTACTGAGGATAATGAAGACAACAGGAGCTTTGCTACTTTCAAACAGGTCCGATAAGTGATATCTGCTTCTCTTCCTTCGGAATACCTGGTATCGCCGTAACAACGCTTCCTTCCTGAATTAAGAAACTATACACTCTTCCCTTTCAGCCAATATGTTCTTTTCTACACTACATGTGTTATTCACTGGCGACGCATTCGCTTTCACATATTTTCCTATTTCAGGACTACCATCGCATTCATCGTCAAATCGGGTCTCTTTTCTCTGATCGTTTCTCTTGAAGCCTCGTTCTGACTTTTTTTATCCACTGATATCGTTTGCGTCATTGCAGGATTTCTCGAGTAGCTTATCCTCTTTCTCCACTGATGCCTGCACAAAGGATGTAACATATTTCCAGCCCCTAATCTCATAATTGCCAATCTGAAATTTCTCTATCAAAGCTACTTCTTAACCCAGTATTATTTGAGACCTTTATATCTTGAGATGTGTGGGTCCTTTCATGAGTCACATACTTTTTTTACACTTGTTATTTATCTTAATCGGCTTAACTCTAGTAAGGACAAGTGGCAAGCGTTAAAACGTCTGTCTCGGGGTTCCGATCCTTACCATTCACCTTTTAATCAAACCGATCAAATAACACCTTCAGCTCTTACGGACTTTCTCCGAACCTTGCTACCCTCTTCCTCTGTTTCTTTACCTTGACCAAATCTAACCTATCCTTATTCTGTTTCGAGCTCTGCTCCTGTTTTTTTTGCCTTTCCTGCAACGGTGGACAAGGTTTGTTCGGTTATATTTCACCTAAAATCTACTTTAACACCTGATCCTCTAGATTTTCATTCAGAAGTCATTATAAATCTTCGTTTTGCCATAGCTAATCCTCTCACAGTAATTTTTAACCAGACTTTAAGTACTGGAACCTATCCTGAGGCCCTTAAGTTGGCGCGCGTTACACCCATTTTCAAGAAGGGCGACCCCCAACAATTTGCCAGCTATCGCCCGATTGCCGTCCTCTCAACCTTGGCAAAAATATTTGAAAAGCTTTATTTTTCGCGCTTGTCACAATACATTTACGACCATGGACTTATCAATACCTGCCAATATGGATTTTCCCCAAAAAGAAACGTGGAGACAGCTTGCTACGAACTTTTGGAATACGCATCCATAGGAATGGTTTCTAATAAGTTCGTAGCGGCAATATTTATTGATTTCGCAACGGCTTTTGACTCTTCATTTATTCCCCTGTTATTGCACAAATTAGCAACTTTTTATAACATTCGGGGTCCTCCTTATGCATGGCTCTAGAATTTTTTTATTTAATAAAGGTATTTTATGTCTTATTCTGGAATATCTTCTACCATTTTAACTAGAAATTCAGGAGTACCTCAAAGGTCGGTCCTCTCTGCCTTTCTATTCAACCTTTTTATTAACGATTTACCTACGATTTTTTCTACCGCCCCTTTTGTTAAGGTTATATTATATGCCGATGACGTCACCCTTTTATCTGCCAACCCTGATATTCTCTGTCTTTTGTCTTCTCTTAACGAGGCACTCGATAATTTAAAAGCCTGGAATGCTGCAAACTCTTTAATAGTAAATATTGATAAAACGAATGCGATGATGTTCTATCAGCGGAATAAAAGAAATGTACCTGAATATCTGCCAATCTTACTTACTTACTTACTTTTCAAACCCGCTTATCCGTTAGGGTCGCGGGGGCAGCAGCCCTATGGAGGATCTCCAGCGATCGCGATCTTCCGCCATCAGGCGCATGTCCTCCCTGGTAATATCCAAGCGACTCGAACCCAGATTCTCCAGGTAGTCTAGCCACCTGGTTCTAGGCCGACCCCTTGGTCTCTTACCCACCGGCTTGGAAAATAACAACTGCCTAGGAAGACTAGTTTGCGGCATCCGAATCACGTGGCCATACCAGCGCAACTGAGACCTCTCAATGCGGAGAAGCAGCGGCTCAACACCTAAAGATTCCCTTATTGTATTGCTGTACACTCTATCTAGTAGGGTAACACCTGCAACACCTCTCAGAAATCTCATTTCGGCCGCTTGTACCCGCGATCGCACTCTTTCGGTCATTACCCAAGCCTCATGACCATAGGTGAGAATGGGGACAAAGATGGATTTGAAGACGGAGAGCTTAGCTTTGTTACTCAGCTCGCGTTTCGTTACCACGGATCGCCACAGTTCACGTCTGACACAGCTTGCTGCACCGATCCGAGCATCCAATTCTTTCTCCTGCCGTCCATCACTCGTGAATGCAATCCCGAGATACTTGAATTTCTCCACCTGTCTCAATGAGGCTCCACTAACATGGAGAGCGCACTGAGCAGGCTGTCTTGAAAGGACCAGAACCTCGGTTTTAGCCACACTGATCTTCATCCCAGCTTCTTCACATTTGGCTGCAAGCCGGTCTAGTGCATGCTGAAGGTTCGTGCGAGAAGACCCAAGGAGGACAAGGTCGTCAGCAAAGAGCAACCTCTCCACCAGGCAGTCGCCCACACAAACACGCTCATCGCCTCGGCTGCCCCTGTCTATCCAGTCCATAAAGATAATGAACAAGATGGGCGACAGTACGCACCCTTGGCGGAGTCCAACACCCACGGTGAACGGTCTTGACTTAATGCCATTTATCCGGACACACATCTCAGGGCTTTCGTACAGAGACATGATAGCAACCAGTAATTGCCCATCCACTCCATACTCTTGCAACACTTGCCAGAGCTTCTCCCGAGGAACTCTGTCATATGCTTTTTCGAGGTCCACAAAGCAAGCGTAGACCTCTTTTGCATACTCCCAGGATTTCTCAAAGATTTGCCTTAGAGCAAAGATGTGATCCGTCGTGCTTCGGCCAGGTCGGAAACCACACTGCTTCCCTGACAGTTTGGAGTCGACTATTTCCCGACTTCTCTTCTCCAGACACTTAGCGTACACTTTCCCAGGAATGCTGAGCAAAGAGATGCCTCGATAGTTGTTGCAATCTCTCTGGTCTCCCTTTTTGAAGATAGGGATCACAATTCCTGTCTGCCATTGCTTAGGGGCCTGTCCAGATATCCAAGCAACCTGACACACTCGAGTCAGCCACAGGATACCATCCTGATTTAAGGCCTTTAACATCTCGGACCGGATTTCATCATCACCTGCAGCTTTGCCAGTCTTCAGGGACTTAATTGCCCATCTGACTTCTGTTTCAGTGATACTACCGTGACTATTCTCCGCTCCAAGGTGCATCTCGTATGTCTCAGTTGTTGTCGTCACCGGATTAAGAAGAGATGCAAAGTATTCCTTCCACCTATGCAATACGCTCTCCTCCGTTTTCAGAAGCCTCCCATCTGAACTCTTAATAGTTTGTGATGAAAGAGACTTCTTTCCACGGAGGCGGCGCACGGTCTGCCAGAACACCTTGTTTGCCGAACCATAGTCTGCCTCCAATTTCTCCCCGAACTTCTCCCAGGTCTTGGCTTTAGCTGTTGATACTGTCTTTGCTGCTGCTTTTCGCGCCTCAGTGTACCGCACTCGGCTCGAAGTTGACTTATTTGCAAGCCATAGCAAATAGGCTTCCTTCTTTGCCTTGACAGCTTCTTGGACTTCACCGTTCCACCACGCAGTCCTTTTCTCACCGCCCTGCGCCACACTCAGCCGCTTACGACCACAGCACAATGCAGCCGAAGTAATCACAGCAGTTTTAAACAACTGCCACTCCTCTTCAACAGTACCACGATCACTGGGAAGTTCTTTGAAACTTGAAGATATGTTATCTGCAAAGGTCTTCCTCACAGCTCTATCTTCCAATGCCTCCCATTTGATGCGCCAAGTTTGTCTGAACCTAGTATTTCGCTTGGTTGGCATGGATTCAGAGAACCGCAAAGTGCAGACAACAAGGTGGTGATCAGTTGATAGTTCTGCCCCTCTTCTCACACGAGTATCCAACACTGATCGGAATAAGTCAGCTGAAACAATTACAAAATCAATCAGTGACTTCTGGTCCATTGCATCCCTGTACCAGGTATACTTATGGACATCCCTGTGCTGGAAGAAGGTGTTTGTGATGGAAAGTCCATTGTTGCAACAGAGATCCAACAAGCACCTCCCATTCGCATTTAAATCGGGGTCACCATTCCTCCCAATCACGCCTTTCCACGTTTGGTCATCAGCCCCTACGTGTGCATTGAAGTCGCCCATCAGGATGACAGAATCTGCACTCCCTCTCCTGCTAAGAGCAGCATCAACTTCATCTAGAAAAAGTGGGTACTCTGTGACTGCATTCGGAGCATATGCAACGAATAGAGAGAGAGACCGTTTCCCTATCTGAAGTCTCAGGAGACACAGTCTTCCACCTAAGGGGGTCCAATCTGCAACATAATCTGCCAGCCGGGGACTTGTGAGTATCCCCACTCCCGCCTGGGCAGTCATGTTAGGGTCGACACCAGAGTAGAAAAGCTTCCACCCTCCTTCTAAGTCCACAGTTCCAGAACCCGGACGTTTCGTAGAGGTAATACCTATGATATCCAGTCGATACCGTTTGGCTTCCTCCACTAACTCTGATTCCTTTCCTGTCATGGAGAATACATTCCAAGTGCCAATTGACAGCACCCGATCCCGTTGTCGCTTTACCAGTTTCTCCTCCTGGGTAAAGGCATGCGCTGCCCCCGACCGCTTCCCCAAGCGCATAGCGAGTGCCCTGGTGGGGCTTCTCGGAGGCATTGCTCCGAGATAACAGCCGGGAGACTGTCGCTTATTTTTCGAACGAGAGCCTCTGCCTAACTCCCGAACGCGGGTGACTTTAACCTGCGCCACACCCGATGCAGTATGAATTTTCTTATTCGTAGACATCATGAGATATATATTTGTTTGGATACTCTTCGTCTCACTTCTCAACCATGACCTTTCTGGTAAGGGTGACCCTAAAGTAGCCATGCTACAACCAGCATAGCTCACAGAATCCCTGAAGCACCCAAACCCCTGACCCACGGTAAGGGGGCATCTGCCAATCCTTTATGATAATCAGCCTATCACTACTGTAAGATCATTTAAATATCTCGGACTGGTTATTACTCATGCTCTCACTTGGGACCTGCACATACACTCTTTTAACAAAATTGAATAAGAAGCAAGGTCTAATTTCTAGACTTATTATCTTCCATCTAACATTCTGCTACTCCTGTATTATTCTTGGATTCATTCTTCCCTTTGCTACGGTGTCATTTTCTGGGGATCCTCTACTTCTTTTAACCTCAAGCGGATCTTTAGACTCCAAAAATGGTTCCTCCGGACTCTTCTTGGTATTCCTAAATCTCTTTCCGTATCTTCTTATTTTCTTCAATGCGTATTCTAACCATATATCAAATCTATGTTAAGCAATCGTGTACGTTTATCTACAAGCTTTTAAATTCTTTATTACTGGTGTCGACCCCTTTAACTATTGTTCGAAATGACAAAAGGCATGCACATTTTACTAGAACTGCAAACGAAAAACGCCTACCATATATAAGACCAAACTATCGCCGTCGTTGCATTACATACAATGGGGTTAAAAGCTGGGCGCAATTGCCAACGCAAATTAGGTCTGCGTCCACATATTCTATATTTTGTAAGCTCTTGAAGACTTATTGCTTTACTCATAAGGACTGTAACCCCTGGGTATAACACCCACAAATTTGTTATATATTTTTGATGTTTTTTGCTTATTAACTATATTGTTGTCTTTTTACTAGCTTCATGGGTCTGTTTGCTATTGCCCATTGTCAGGGCTTTATATAAAACTAGATACTAGTTCAGTTAGGTATGAAGCAATAGATCTACCTAGTAATTTAAGAAAGTTCATTTTGCTATTTTATGAGGCATACTTTTTTCTTTTCGGGCCCTTTTAGTTGGTGCTGTTACTCTTTGTATAATTGTTTATTACTTTTGTTTATTTGTTTTGTTTGATTATGAAGTATATTAACACGTACGAGTGGTATACTTTTTGTTATTTATGAATTTACTTAGATGTGTGGTATTTATGAACTTACTTAGATGTGTGGTATACAAGTTTGTTTAGTATTTATTGTAGGCTAGTATTGAGTTGTATAAACTATAAATATTTGGGCAATGTTGTGCCCCTGCTGATCCATCTTAACTTTATTTTAAACTAACCCTACTTTTGATATTTGTTATGCTTATTAACCCAATCTGATTTCTGTTTTGTATTTTGTTTTTGAGCCCGCATTGATGTAACTTGTCGGTTTTTTGGACCATACAGATCTTTGTTGGGCTCTGTTGTAACGATTATTAACCTTCTTTAAATAAATAAATAAAACTTTTTCTGTCATTGTTCTTAGACACATATTGCGAGTTAATCAGTGTTACATTAAAGGATGATATAAAAACACTTCGACTTTTATAAAATATACTGCTTGCTCTTTTCTTAACTTGATACCTTATTAAGAGCTCAGGATCAGCAGGGGCTAATCAATTCGATTAGCAGCAAATATAATTGCAGGACACCTTCTACTAACATTATAGGGAAACCAAGGACCTAACCTGCAAAGATTAATTCTAATCGTGTTAATTTCATCTCAAATTTTATTATTATTATTAGAAACAGCAGTAGCTATTATTCAATCATATGTATTCACAATTTTATCTGTACTTTATTCAAGAGAAGTAACCTATGACAAATCATCCTTTTCACATTGTAGATCAAAGACTACAGTTGCAAGAGCAATAGGTGACCAGTTGCAAGAGCAATAGGTGCACTTATTTCAACCTACGGTATAGTCTATATATTTCACAAGGCCTCACCTATAATATTATTTTTAGGAAATATAATCTTAATCATTACAATAATTCAATGATGGCGAGACATTTCACGAGAAGGTACATTTCAGGGACATCATACAAATTTAGTCTATAAATTTGAAAGGTCTATAAATTGGAAAGGTCTATAAATTGGAAAGGTCTATATAAAAATTCAGGGTGCGTCTGTAAATGTTCATAAAACTTTGAACCACTTATCCTTTCGAACTCATACTTGCACCAGATGTTCGTTAGGTTCAGGGTAAGGTTTACATGTGCCGAGTTTCAGGTTGGCCCAAAGGGGAAAGGGTAAAAATAATCTTTTGTTTGATCTGTCTGTTTGAAATGAGCCTACGATATGCGCGGACCAACAATGTATGTCATGTCCTACAATGCAGTGCAAAGTTTCTGCAACAATAGGCCATTAAAAATTACTTTGGCTATGGTCATGGACAGCGTTGCCAACATGGCATTATTTTTTTCATGCGCTTGTCCTTTGTTGGACATCTAAATACATAAAACAAAGTAGGGTTAGTTACACCATTTATAACTCAAGAACGGCTGGTTCGATTTTATTGATCTCTGATTTGTTAGATTCGTCTCCGCCCCGAATAGCAGAATAACTATTAAAATATCGGTAAAATTCACGGAAAAGGGAGGGAAAGGGGGTTGAAAGTTTATTAACACATTAACTGGTGTTGCACTATTTACACTACATGATCAAAGGAGTTGGGACACCCCTGGGCCTGGACTGGGTTGGGTCCTGAGTTGGGACTGGACTGGGCCCGCTCATCAAGGTGGAGGGAAACCTCAATGCCGACGGCTACAGGACCTTTCTGTGGATAACGGGGCACTTCCAGCGCTGTGGGAATACTTCGGTGATGGGCCATTCCTCTTCCAGCACGACAACGCGCCTTGCCACAAAGCAAGATCCATATCTGACTGGTTTGACGAGATGCGGGTTGAAGAACTGGATTGGCCCGCCCAGAGTCCTGATCTCAACCCCATCGAACATCTTTGGGACGAATTGGAACGACGTGTGAGATCCAGGATGGTTCGCCCTACATCTGTCCAGGAACTGACCATGACACTCCTCGAGATTGGAGGTCATTACCTGTGGACACATACCGTAAACTTGTGGACAGTATGCCATGTAGGGTGGAGGCAGTGATAGCAGCTCGGGGTGGTCCTACACACTACTGATTGAAGCTTTTTGCGGCTTTATGGTAGAGCAACAGGTGTCCCAACTCCTTTGATCATGTAGTGTACTTAACACGTTAACTGGTGTGGCACTACAAACGTAACGTATTAACCTCTTTTAGGGAGGGGGGGTAACGAATTGTAGAGTAAATGAAAATAATGGAGAGTTAGCAGACTATTGAGAAACAGTGGAAAGGCGGCAGAGAAAGCAGTCCCTTCACTCGGTGCTATATCGATTTTTCCAGCACACTGCTTCAACTAAACAAGTGGTGAGTGACCCTGTGGGCGTCAATGCAAATGTGTCAACAGAAGGAACTGCGACTGCCAGATCACACCAAGTGATAAATGCACCTGTTTTGCTTCAAGACCTCGAGAGTAAAGTGTGATTTCCAACAGTTTACGAATTAGAAAAATTGATGGAAAAATTCCGCGACCTGGATTCGAACCAGGAACCTCGACTGTCATGGTCGACGCTTCTATCAATTGGGCTATCACAGATACACATTATTGCACACACATTATTTCTCCGGCACTATGGTAAACTCGCTCAGCTATACACAACATTCCAACACGAACCGGGGAGAACTGTTAGAGGGCCATCCATTAGGAACATTTTAAAAGATTTTTTCGGGTTTTCTATATGAATTTTTACTGTTTTAATTCTAAGCTTTTTAATGTGTTAATTTTTACTGTGTATTCCCATTCAGATATTGCAAACTTTCATCAAAAAACAGCCCGAGCAACGCCGGGTATATCAGCTAGTAACCTATATTATTGTACTTTTTTTTATTTAGTAAATAAGTATAGCATTCACCCAGGGCCAATATGGCCAAAGGCCGACAAATACAACATAATAATGTTAATCTTAAGAATATAAAAGTTGATAACAGAAAGGAAAAGGAAAGGAAAGGAAAATATCTATTAAATTTGCTTTGCTCCTTTAATCTTCTGCTTTAAGAACTCTTTAAAATGCTCGCACTGGAATTGTGTGTAATTGGGTTTTCCCAGGAAAATTCGACATTGCATCCTTAACATTTTAGAATATCAATGAAAGGCTATGAGTATTGAATTACAGAGGGTTGAGTACGTTAGAACTAACAATTTGCAAGCATCATAAGTCTATGAGAAACCCCGCCGCCATGTTCGGTGATGTGCTGTCTGCTGCCCACGGTGTCGAACTATGGTTCTGCAACGCAGTTTCCATTCAATAAGACTTTGCCGCAGAGAATTTAGGTCGATCTACGCCCACCCCTCTTCACAGGCTTTCCATAGCCCGTCCAATGTAGGGGGTCGTCTACTTCCAAGGGCGCGTTGGTTACGTGCATTTGTGTAGCGCAGTGGAATAATGTGTTGAAGCAAATAAACAAAATGACACTGACCAGCCAGCATTTAGTTTACCCACAATGTAATAAATTTAATGAAGTAAATAGTGAAATTGAATTAAAAGAATAACCAAACTTTGATTACAAGATGGCAGGTTTGACTAATTTTGTCTTAACCTTGAAAAGAAACCACACTATTTATGGTATAAAATGCAAATAAGATAAGCAATACACAATGCTTAATGATTAGTTACTTTTGCTACAAATCAAACGTGAATTTGTCAAGTAGCAAAATTAGGAATTGAATACTCAAATATTTATCATTGCTACTTAAATACAGAATCATAAATGCTTTTATTTGTAAACTGAGAATCTCTTTGACTAATTGACTTAATCCATACAAACTAGTAAATGATCAATTAAAGGCATCCAATAAATCTCTAAGGCATATACCATCACATAAACTAGAATTTGGTAATATAGTGAGAGTTAAAAACCTCTACATCCAAATTAATAAAGCCCTTGAAAGGCAATTGTAATATAAGCATACACTTTTGAATATTTTCACTTCAAGAATTACGTTATCAAAACAAAAGATGCTGATTCTATTAGTGAATAAAATGTCTGTAAGTCCAAAAAGTAATATGGTCACAGTCCGGGATAAATATACTTCTCAGTTGTTAAAATTAAGTTCTCTCCAACAAAAATCTTCATAACCGACACATACAATAAGAGTAGGAGTTGTAATATTGAATAATTAATTTAAAATAATAACTCCTTTTGATTAAAAAGAGAAAAAGTAAAATAAATCTTAAAAACAATTGATAATGAAAGTCACCCAATGTGGAGAAATGTAATAATGAAATGGACGGAAACAGGTCTTGTGAAGCTGGATGAAGCAGGTGAAACACAGGTGAAAAGAAGAAACACAGGAAGGTCTTGGTGAAGGTCTAGGACAGGGGTGACCAACCTGCGGCCCGCGAAATTAACTATTTACCGTAAAATTCATTAACAAGTAAGATTGTACGTGGTTAACGCTTCCTAAAATATTTGAATGTATTTGAATTACAAATTGTTGGCCCCCTGAAAACCTTCAGAAATTTATCTTGGCCCGAGACAAAAAAAGGTTGGTCACCCCTGGTCTAGGAGAATGTTATAAGAAAGGCACAAGAAATAACAGTAGAGAAAGAACTATTAAAATTGTTATCAACGTTCCTGATCATCGGACTTTCATCATAGTTCTTCCTCAAACGATTAGATATGCAGAACAACAAATTTTTTCTTTCAATAAAGCAGACTCTTTTCTTTATAAATGCCATATAATAATCACCTAACTTGCATTAATAAATTTATTTAAATATAATTAAAAAGACAGTCCTTGCTATAATGTGAGACAAGTGAGCGATCTAACATGCCACTCTAAATCTGTTAGAAATAAACTATATCTGCAGTTAACTGTTCTAAAACCTTTTCAAAATCTATTAGAATGCCTTTATTATAACTTCTGTAAAAAGCATTATTACGTTAAATGAGAAATCCTCCCAGGGGGGTGGAACTTCACACTTCTCGTGTCTTTCAAAATGGCGGAGTGTGCAGTCCAGGTCCGGTTCTAGAGAGCTATTAGCAGCGCAGATACTAATCTCTACGAACTGTAATTATCTCTTTTAATCTCCATAACCGAAACAACGGTAAGCTCTAATAGCTATGGTACTGCACAACTTCTCAAGAAAACAAATTACAGTCTTCTTATAAATCGTCTTCTTTTCTACTTTGGACAAATATACCAATATAATATGTAAATATAATATAAATAAAGATGAGATTAGTTCACTTTGTAAAAATGAAAACAAAAGAACTTTCAAATGATAACTTAAAATATGTAAAACGAAAATATAAAATATCTGATTGAAAAATTCGTATTTTGTGATTCTTCTGTATTAATTTAATTTTAGGGGTTTGTAATTTAGTCTAGAAACTTTTTTTAAAATTTGTTCGTATAAATTATTCCAATATGAAGCATATAATCTTTTGCTAGTTTTCACTCGATTGCTAATGTGAATTGAATTAAATGTATGTTGACATCACTTTTTTTTAATGGCAAACTAATTTTCCACACCTTACAGAAACTGACGTATTTTATAATTTGGAATAATAAACTTTTAAACGCAACATTTACTGAAAAATAGCTTCATTTGTATACTAAAACAATACAGTCGTCTGCTATTCAAGACAGAATTAGAGCACTAGATGTAGAGAGTAGCGACATCCTTTTATACCGCCAATCCTCGTCTTTCATTGGTTCAAGGGAGTCACGAGGCCCATTGGCAGCCATTGTTGTGGCAAAAGCAATTCCTCTCGCCGTTCGTTTAGCTTATTTTGCCATGCAATCAGTGCTGTACTTTAGTAGAATTCTGCCCCCTTACTGTATTCTATACAGCACCGATTCCCCTGCCCCCTCGCTACATGCTCTGAATGCAATATACATGTATTATCTATTTCAGTTCAATGCTCGTTTTTTATTTTAAGATTTTTTATGAATGCCGAGGTCTTACGAGATTTTATTAAATATAAAAATTTTCTGTCTAAAGAAAACGATGTTGAACTGCATATTGCGGAAAAAGAAGTAAAATAAATAAATAAATAAATAAATAATAATAATAATAATAATAATAATAATAATAATAATAATAGTAATAATAAATCATGAATGGATATTTATAAGAGAAAAGGACGAGACACAAAAACCCTGGAATGCAATAAATAGTTAATAAATACAACTGAAAAATTAAATAAAAATTAACAAATAACAAAATAATAAATATATAAGTATAATCAAAATAAAACTAAAAAATCAAATAAAGAGCTGACGTTTCGGATAGAGCCTATCCTTTATCAAAGCAAAAAAGGATAATTCTCTAAAAGCAAATAGAATATTAGAGAATTATCCTGAAGTAATAATAATCATAAAATAAAAAAAAAGGATGAAGAAAACTGTCCTGTGTTTGACAAAGGTGACAAAAATTTAGAAACGTGTATAAAAATATCAATTTAACAAACAACATCCACATTTATATACTCGAAAAACAGTCTTTGTATTATTTAGCAGGCTCAATAATAAGAGTACCTCAGGAAAATAAAAGATACAGAAATCTGACAACGGTGATTATCGGCTGGAATTAAATCTTTAAAAAAATTTACGGAATTGAATTCATATATTAATTTTGAAACAAAAGGTAAAAATTGTCTATTTGTTATTGTTTCTGAAATTGTCTTCAAATTAATTTACGAACTTGAAAAATGAATAAGAGTGCATGAATATATCTGGTGAAAGAAGTATACAAGATACCGCAAACAATATTTCTTAATCATCTCATTGCTCCGTTTACCCGAATTGTCATAATGTTTATGAGAAAAATTATAAATGTTTATTTTTTGAAAGATTTTTCTTCTTAATCCGAAAAAAAAATTCATAACTATACTGGCATGAGAAGCGCTGTCTATAAATTATATTTTTTAATAAAAATTTTAAGCAAATAAGTTATTATTCCATTTAATTCATAGATCACTTTTTCCTTCTTTATATCTGTGAAAAAAAATCTACAAACGAGATTTAATTATTATATAATTCAGTATTAATCAAATTATTCATATTTTAAAAAAAAAAGGATAATTGAATTAATTTAATAATTGTGATATTTTAATTATTTCCATAAGGGAAAAATTAGCAGCTAAATAGATGGAATGTATTGTTTTTTAGATTGATATGTTCTAGCGTTAATAGCGATAATATCTAAGTTTATTCTATTATAATGCTAGGCATATCAGTCTACAAAACAATACATTCCATCTCCTTAGTTTTAATTTTTAGTTGCTAATTTTTCCCTTATGGAAATCGTTAAAATATCACAATTAGACATAACTCTATTTTCAATTCTATAACATATGTATTAAGTTAATAAATTTATCTGGCACTGAGATGCTTTTTGTATTTATTTCTGTCTTATACAAACTATAATTCGAGTCGGTATATCATGGATTTCCTATAGCGCAGCATTAGGAAGATTGCTTTTTGCCACAACAATGGCGCCGAGGCAGGAGTTGTCGCTACTAAAGCTCTGGATAGGGATGCCAAGAGCTTTAAGGATGCCAAGTTATGTCAGATACCTGGTGATCAACCATCGACACCGATTGTCCCTGGAGTTTCACCTTGGTGATGCACAGCCCCCTTTCCACGCAATGCATCGCCAAGGGGTCTCATGCATAAGCGTTCATGTTGTTGCTGCGGGCCCTCACATTTTGCTGGGGGCAATTAAGGGCAAAGTGACCGATTTCCCCCTAGCAAAAACAGCCATTCCCGAAATTTCCGGTCTTGGGACCATTATTCCCCACCCTAGCCGTATCTCGGTCGTAGTTCAATGCCGCCACTGCTTTGGCTAGTTCGGCCACTGTCTCTTCCAATCTCTTGATAGAATCGCTGTACTGGCAGCCCGATGCTTGGTTTTTTGATCTACGGAGCCCTGACCCCTCCATTTCTTTTACCCTTTTTACTTGTACGACCGGGTTCCTCATCTTCATAACCAGTGCTATCTGCTTCGGCCACATTTGCCGATCCCTTTCCCCGTCGCTCTAAATCCTCCGAATGGAGGACAGCGGTGACCGCCTCCTTGAATGAGGGAGGTTTAGTGGCCAAGAGGATACGGCGATGCGCTGCCAAGCAGCCACTACTGAATCGCTCCAGCAGCATTACATCGCGAGTAGCCTCAAACGCAGGATGCACGCTCACAAATTGCTCCATGGCAATCTCGAGCCGGTCTGCATCTGCAGACACGGGCTTGGCGGAGCACTGGGCAGTTTCAAATAAGTCCCTAGCGACATCCCACGTTACTGGGCTGCGCCCAAAGACCTGCTCCAGACGGGTACGCAAACGCGCATAATCACTGATTTCAAAAATTTTATATTCAGCCACCTGCCAGGACGCATCGCCTCTGAGCTTCGAGCGGATCACTGACACCTTCACTTTCGGTGTCCAGTGTGCGATCTCGCCCATATCCTCTATTGAAACGAGGAACGAAACGATACTCATCCCCCCTTCCTCCCCCGTAAAAGCAGGAACGGTTCCCGCATACCCCACAAGCTCAGGGGGCGCACCTACTCAAGCAGCTACACCTCCTCCACTTGCTCCAACAGAATCCCCTTCACCAGGCATATTTGTGCTCCAAGACACTGCCTACAAGGTCCTCAGACTCTCAAATACTCTTAAACAACCTAAAACACTCACCCTGACTCCACACGGGCTTCAATTGCACACTCTCACGTGATGCCCTCGTTAATCCTGAAGGTGCCGAATTAGCGATGCCCCACGTCGAGCGCCAAATGTGACGTTGCTCCCCCCCCCTACTATGACCCAATACCCCTGTCAGTTACCAGAATAGTCACGGGAAGGGGCTTGTCAGGAGTCTGGAACATTGCCCAAGGGCAAACGCATTTGATGGAGCTGAAGATTAAAGGAAAACAAAACAGACACTCACACAAACTTAACCTCATACAGCGCTCTTTGTCTTTGTTTACGTAATTCCATTCATGTGTATACAAATAAACAGCGGGCAAAACACCACACCATAAACAAAAAGTTCAACAAATCTAAATTAGCTTAGATGGACTCCTCAATTAACTATAGATAATGTTTAATTCTAACATCAACAGTTAATACTATTGGCAGGCAGCTTCTAAGTGCAAACCCATACTCTGGATTGGTCTAATGATGATTGGTCCAGTGCAAACCCATACTCCAGTCCAGGACGATTGGTCTAATGATGATTGGTCTAACTCCGATTGGTCTAATGATGATTGGTCTAACGCCGATTGGTCTAATGATGATTGGTCTAACGCCGATTGGTCTAAATCCCGATTGGTCCAAATTCCAGTTAGTCCAAATCCCGATTGGTCCAATTTCCGATTGGTCCAATTCTCGATTGGTCCAAATTCCCGATTGGTCTTAAATGAGACTAAAATGACTTCAACTTTTTCATCCATGACTTCCCAACATTTACAAAATGCAAGCTGTATCTGTTCGCTGACGACGCGTCCATCATGACCACTGCTCGCGTTCCCGCTCATGTTATATCTCGATTGCAGAATGCCTTACATAAGTGCGAGAAATGGTTTGCTAAGTGGAGACTGAATCTAAATGTTGACAAATGCAAGGCAATGTTCATTACAAAGAAACTTCGGAAACCCCCGAGTCCTCTCTCTCTTTCTGGTAGAGAGCTCGAATGGGTAAAACATTACAAATATCTCGGAGTGGTGATAGATGCCAAGCTAAATTGGGGCGACCATGTCTCCTACGCCATCAACAAGGCAAAGAAGGCAAAGTTCAGTCTGGTAGCTCTTCTGGGGCGGAACAGCGCGCTTGGATTGGACTGCAAACTGTTGCTGTATAGGACGGTAATCCGAACCTTCTTGCTTTATGGTATGCCCGCATGGGCTACAATATGTAAGTCCAGATGGAAGGATCTCCAAACTTTCCAAAACGTTACCTTGAGGACCATTGCTCAACTTGACAGGAGAGTTGCAACAAATACTTCTATTACCGACGATTTTAGGATACCTCCCATTGGGAATCACGTCCAGGAATTGATGAAAAAGCTGCAGGACCATCCCAATCCTCTGGTTGCAGGTATTCTTGAACACCCGCTTACCTTCAGAAGCCTTCTTAGACATCGCAGGCCGCGTCACCTCCTGGACATCAATTTCGACGACATCCAAAAGGCGATATTTCCCGAATATTGGATCTCCTAGCTCCTCGTGTCCCTTGTCCCTCGTCAATCAACAATCAACACTATCGTCCTGATAGGAAAGGACTCCATCTTATCCTCTGGATGACTTAACTAGGTTTCATCTGGCTTCTCGCCTAGTTCAGTGTACTTCCTCTGGTTACTTTCTGGACGAGTATGGCAGTGAAAGCGTTGCTTTCGGACCACTCGTTTCGTTTTACCTGCACTGTTCGATGGTCGATTGTCGACTGAAAAAAAAAATCACAGACCAACACACCATATCGATCACATCCTACTCATAGATGGTATCCTACTCTTTGGTGGTATAGATTGGAGATGGAACGTTAATTGAAGGCGCATTCTCTTAAGGTCAGCGGTTTTTTATATCCTATTCTTTAAGGCTGTTTTTTCTACAGATCTTATTCTGGAAAAGCCCTTTTCAGGGCTAGCAGTCTGACTATTCTTTACTTATTATTTTAAATTTTATCATAATGCCAGACTCAGGCAAAGTGTTAAGTGGCATTGCAAGCCAAAAAACAAGTGATGGTAAATATACGTATGGCGAGATATATAAAGATGCCTGTAAAAATTACAGATTCGAAGCTTTTGATGCTATAATTAAGAATAAGCTAGAGGTTTTGCGCCAAGAAATGTGCACTAAATATGATAATTTACAAGGAAAAGCCGAGTTACTAAAAGGGAACATAACTGAAATCCACGATAAAATTGCTAATATGAATGCTGAAATATCTGTAGCACGTAATGAAGCCAACGAGAACTTTAATAAGTTGGAGCAGTTCCTCAATGATCAATTCTCTGCTCTGTCAATGAAAGGTAATCAGCCTACAGGTGAAACTTCTGACTATATAAGAGACTCTTGTGAAATAGAGAGTGTGAATCCTCAGCCTATGAAAATTATCCCCTCCGGCTTAAGGAGTAATGATAACGATGGCAAAGACCAGAATAGTACAAATCGCAAACGGCTATACAATGATACGGATAAATGGATACCTGCAAAATCCAAAAAGGCTAAAAAAGCGTTGAAAATTGTCAACAACATCCTTGATGTTGTCAATATAAATGATACAATCGCTGTTGCTTTTCGAGAAAGCAAGTCCGAACAGCGAAAAAATGTTGAAAAGCCAAATACCAAGAGCAGCTCCTATATTCCGCCAATCATAATACGTACTCACGGTCAGCCAATCAAGCAAATCCTGGGCGAGATTCAAAAGCATGTGGCGATTAACCAAATTACTGTATACCCAGGCAGAGCAGAGACGATCAAAATAAGGTGTCATGATGAGGAAACTCATAGTAAATTGGTGTCTGGCATTAAGGCTGAAAACGTGCTAAAGATTCAGCATCATCAAGTTAAATCGGAAAAAGTCCTCAAATACGTTATACGAAATGTAGACGTGACCTATAACCTTAACGATTTTAAGGAAGACCTAAAAAAGGTCAATTATTTTCCTGAGAAAGTGATCAGACTTAAAAAATCTAAAGGATCCATAGATATGCCCATGCTTCTGGTTCTTTTAGCGAACACAGAGCACAACAAGACTCTAAGAAATGTTACTCGCATAGGACCCTTAGCTGTATCCATCGAAATGTTCCGTGGAAATAAGAGACCATTACAATGCTTTAATTGCTTACGATTTGGTCATATATCTCTAGGGTGTACTGAAGCCCCTCGTTGTAACAAATGTGCTAAAGACCACTAGTCACGAGACTGCCCAAATATTAAAGGACAAGATCCTCCAAAGTGTATAAGATGCGATGGGCAGCACACATCCAGTTATACAAAATGTCCAAAATATCCGCAAGTCAAACGAGTCCCAACTAAAGTTACCCCGGAGACATTCTATGCCTCAATAGTCTCGAAAACGGATAAAAGATTTAACATAAATGACATTCAAGACATGTGCAAACAACTAGGCAGTATATGCCATTTGTATAATCAATTAGGCAAAAAATATCCACAAATGAGTGGAATTCTTACGAGCAAACACTGAGATTATGGCTGATCGACGCTATACTGTTATTAACAGAGGAAAGCTTCGTTGCGTCATATGGAACGCCAGGGGAATTCCCTGGAGGCGTATTGAGTTTTATAACTATTTAATTAAATGGGATATAGACGTGGCATTTGTTTGTGAGACACATCTAAAGCCGGGCCAGGACTTCAGAATCCCGGGCTACTGTGTCTATCGCAAAGATAGAATTATTACTCCCAATGTCAAAAGCTCATCTGGAGGTGCAGCAATTATCGTTAAAAAAGGCATTCGGCATCGGGAAGACCTCATACGAATGTATACAGGAATGGAGGTGGCTTCTGTTATTATCACGGATACTATTGTTGGCGATGTTAAATTCCTGGCTCTTTACAACTCTCCCAAGCATAAGATCGATGTTGACGAGCTCGATGAGCTATTCTCTGGGAGTATCCCAGTGGTAATGGCGGGAGATTTGAATGCTAAACACTCGCAGTGGAACTCCAAACGTCATAATCAGAACGGTGTCATATTATCTAGATATATACAGAGCAAAACTGATATCATTGCGATAGGTCCTGTAAATGACACGTATTACTGTGACCACTCACCTACAAGTGATGTCCTTGATATTGTTTTGCTGAAAGGCTTCTATAAGCCATTCGATATTTTTACTGCTGATGATTTATCTTCAGATCATAAACCGGTCGCACTGAATTTTGAAAATCTCAATATTGACTGCAGAGAACAAATGGGACTTAAACAAGATTGGAAACTTTTCAGAGATCTTCTCAAAAATGACAGTAATCTACTCAATGATGTGCATAGCACGGAGGAGATTGACATAAATGTTGAAAGGGTCACTACACGTATTACTGAAGCCATCAATGCTTGTGCTTCTCCAGTAGACGTGAAACGGCCTGATCATCTCGATCTTACTCCAGCAATCAGGTATCTAATAGATCAAAGAAACAGGGTAAGGAGGCAATGGCACCGAAAACGAAAGCCTTGGCTTAAAACCAAATATAACCGACTTACGAGAAGAGTACATGAGGAAGTAAATAAACTTCGTAACGATAGATGCAATGAGAAGGTGAAGAGTTTGTCAACCCAGGACAATTCTATATGGTGCATGATTCGAGCCTTACAAAACAAAAAGGCCATGAATATTCCACCGCTTTTAGACACTAATGGACATTTCATAACTAATGACCAAGATAAAGCACAGCTTATTGCTGATTCACTTAAAAAACAATTTGTGACTCCAAAGGATGATCGTCCAGAAGGACTAGAAATATCCAAAATAGTAGAAAGCAGCATAACAAAGTATTACAACAATAGCCATCATGTGGCCAAACATAAAATACAGGTAGCTGAGATTCAAAATTGCTTTAAGAAACTCAAGAAAAAGAAGGCACCAGGTAAAGACACTATCAATAACAATGCCTTAAAAAACTTACCGCAAAATGTAAGTAGTGATATCACTAAAATTATAAACGACTGTTGGGATAACTGTTACTTTCCGGATACATGGAAACAGTCTGTTGTTCTAAGTATCCCTAAACCCGGTCAAAATCCTGCAAACCCTGTAAGCTACAGGTCCATCAGTTTGCTGTCTTCTATATCCAAAGTCTTGGGCCAGCCTGAATTCTAAGAATTTCTGCACAATCAATAATCTCATCCGTGCAGAACAATTTGGTTTTCGGGCGGAACATTCTTGCCAGCTCCAAGTTTGGAGACTTACAGCGGATGTTAACACTCCCCTTAATCTTTCGATGTATTGCGGCGTCGACTTCTTAGATGTTCATAAAGCATTTGATCAGGTCTGGCATGAAGGCCTTATTTATAAAATGATAACTGATGGTTTCCCACATGATTTAATTAGTCTAGTTCACTCGTTTCTGTCCAACAGGTCATTTCAGGCCAGAGTTGGAGATGAATTATCTGATACCTGTGAGATAAATGGCGGTGTCCCACAAGGATCAGTGCTGGGGTCAGTTCTGTTCAATTACTACATACGTGACTTCCCTGAAATCTCTTACTGCAAGCTATATTTTTATGCGGATGATGCTGCTATACTGACATGGGCACGCCAGCCTAGTGTTGTTGTATCACGTTTGCAGAAAGCCCTTAAAGAATGTGAAATCTGGTTTAGCAAGTGGCGATTAAAACTGAATGTCGACAAATGCAAAACAATGTTTATCACTAAGAAGGAAAAGAGAAATCTTGACTCCTTAAAGTTATATGGCAAATACTTGGAATGGGTTGATAATTATAGATACCTTGGCGTTGTTATTGATTCAAAACTATCATGGAATATGCATGTGACTTATGCGATGAACAAGGCCAAAAAAGCAAAGTTTAGCTTAATTGCTCTGTTGGGTCGTAACAGTGCCCTCAGTCTTGATAACAAACTACTGTTATACAAAATAATTGTTCGTGTCATCTTGCTATATGGCATGCCCGTCTGGGCTACGATTTGCAAGACCAGATGGAAGGAACTCCAAACTTTCCAGAACATTGCCCTAAGGACTATTGCACAATTAGATAGGAGAATTGCTCGCAATTACTCCATTCATAATGATTTCGATATGACCCATGTCGGGAAATATGTTCAAGAGCTCATGAAAACCGTGCTGCCTATTATGGCAAATCATGATAATGATCTAGTCTCTGGCATTCTAAAACATTTTCTACATAGAAAAAGGCATCGTAATCCAAGACATATCCTTGATGTCAATTTTGATGACATTGATAATGTCATCTTCCCAAATTTCTGGGTTTCATAAATTCTTTCGTTTTTTCTGTGGCTTACTATGTAATATACTCCTAGTTCAGACAATCGTCAATCAAATTTTCCTCCACCAAGAGGAGGCAATTTTCTTTCATACTTTGGATGACCTTTGTGGGTACATCAGGCTTCTTTTCTAGTTCAGTGTATTTCCCTTGGAATATGATTATGAAGGGTGAGATTATGGAAGCTATGCTTCAAGTTCCACACGAATACCGATACACTACACTGTTTGATTGTCGACTGAAAAAATTTCCACTGAAGACGAATTAATAAAAAAAGAGAAAAAAGGATCAGGCCGACGCTCTGACTAATTAATCCATTGTTGATTGTAGGCTTTGGCTTAATTTTTCGTTTATCATTTAAATTTACTGTCATATTAACCCGGATGCACGACAATTATGGAAATGTGTAGTAATAATAAATAAATAAATAAATAAATAAATAAATAAATAAATAATAGAATTGGTTATTTAATGTGTAGGTTATTTTTAAATGCATTGCAAGTTTAAATTATAACATCAAAATTTTTTATGGCCAACGCGATCGCCAGTTAATTAATTCGGTAAATTAATATTAGAAAGGAAATTAAAACGACCCCTCCCCTTTTCCAAAAAAGAAAAAAACTTCAGTAAATTCAGATTAAAAAAAAAACAGATAAAAACCAAGGGGGGCGGGGTGCTCAAGAATAATTAAATCAGAAATATTTCATAAAAAATGCATTTAATAGAGTTTCGTTTATTTTCATTTGACCTTCTTGAAAAAAAATTCCATTTTTTAAAACGGGATTTAACCCTCGTATTAATCCAAGGATCACATTTACATCAACATTGTAATTGTGCAAAGAGTGCTCTGAATGCTTCTGTAAACTATATACATTCATTATGTAATTTATTTCCTTAAAGGAAAAAGGTTTTGAAGAATTCAAGTTAATTTTCTCGTTTTCAGTGGAAATTTTTTAGTCATTTTAGTCTCTTTTTAGACCAATCGGGAATTAGACCAATCGGAATTTGGACCAACTGGGATTTAGACCAATCGGGATTTGGACCAATCGGTATTTGGACCAATCGGGGTTTGGACCAAACGGGATTTAGACCAATCGGTATTTGGACCAATCGGGATTTGGACCAATCGGGATTTAGACCAATTGGCATTAGACCAAACGGCGTTAGACCAATCGGCATTAGACCAAACGTCATAGACCCTGGTGAGCCAACCAAACACGTGCCGTGAGATGAACCTCTACTCGCTTTTATACGTGCATAATTATTCCTTATAATGAATATAAGGCAGGAGCGATGTCTGCAATCAACGTACCTTCGTCAAGAACACGGGATTTCAAATATTCCAACTGTCGAATGCAACCAAGCGCTACGATAACCCCTTGATTACAAAAGGGGGGGGGCACAGGAACCCCTGTTCCCGTTCCTTGTGGCTGGCACGCTACAGATACTGGGATCAACGCCCACTAAGGCCACTTGATTCACTTCTATGGCACGAATATGCTCGCGACACGTGACCGTTTTCGTTCACTTAACCGCTCTCATGCAACTATGCATCTACCACTAAAACTATACTCTTGACTTAAATTAACAACATAATTAATCAGTACAAGATAACTGGCAAAAAAATCTACAGGTAACATAACAGTTCCATTGTTCTCTCAACAGAGCACACAACCGTTATAGCGAACTGTTTAATCACGGTGCTTTATGTTCAAAGGTTCCGACGAGGAAAACGGGGGCGCATAACACAATATTGACGACACTCTTGGAATTCAGGCTGGCCCAATGACTTTACAAAATAGGGTTCTGGTCACGGGGTAATAATACAAAAGAGTACACTCACCACTGAAGACCTCTAATTGCACACGTTGCGGGTTACAATACCCGATCTTTCAACTTACGATCCTTGCGGCTGGCGCCTCTCTGGCGATATTCTCAGCGGACGAGGATATGTGAATGTCATAAGCAACAGACGCTTAAATCAGCAAAATATCTCAATATTGCAACACTATGGCAGATAAGAGAGTACCGTATTTACCCGAATACAAGCCGACCCTGAATTTAAGAGACCCTCTATTTTAAAGAGCCTTCCTAAGAATTTTTTAAAATTTACTTGCCGGTACTATTCCATGCCATCCCTGTCTTCATCATCATCACCACTGTCTTCACTTGTGCTGCTGCTTTCTTTGTTTGGACCCTCTTCCCACAAAAGGTAATCTTCAGTGCCATCCATGGCATTGGATATGCAGCACTTTTTGAATCCGTTCATAATGGATTCACTGGAGATCCTCCCCCAAGCTGTAAGGATCCGTTCCCCCAGGGTGGCTATTGAGGGGCTTTTTCAGTTTTCCACCTGGAGTAAGGGCATGATCTCCTTCAAGAAGCCAGTCATTGTAGAGCTGCCGCAGATTATTCTTGAAGGGCTTGTTCACAACAACATCCATTACTTGGAGTTGTGAGGTCATGCCTCCAGGAATTATAACAAGGTCTGAGTTGAGTTTTGAGATCAGGTCCTTTACTTCTTGAGTGATGTGTCCTCTAAATGAATCCAGCACTAACATGCCCCTCTTGTTAAGCAGTGAGCCTGGTCTTCGATTCCAAACAATCTTCAACCAATCTAGCATCAAGTCATTGGTCATCCAGCCTTTTTCCTGGCATCTGAAGATAAGGCCTGAAGGTAACTTCTCTTTTGGCATGGTTTTTCTTATTATTAAAAAAAAATTCTGAAGCCTTCTCATTGCCAGTTGTTTTAATTAGGACACTTTTTGCACCTTTTGCGTTAACTGTCACATTGGACGGCATGTCAAAGTAGACGGGCGTCTGATCGGCATTACCGATCTGGCCAAGCAAATAATCATGTTCTCTTCTTAGTTTTATTACGTGACGCTGAAATGCGATAAGTTTTTCAGCATATGCTCCGGGAAGATGCTGTGCTAGCGTTGTTCGACGCCGCAATGAAAGTCCTGCTCTCTTCATCATTCTTACACACCAGCCCGTACTGGCTTTGAATGTCACGCCTGGTTGTAGATGTTGCCGCTTTAACTCTAGTGCCTTCATCCGTATTACCTCCCGCGTGATGGGGAAGCCTTCGTTTCGTTTCTCTGTCACATAGTGAATGACTTGCTGCTCCAAATCAGAAAATCTTTCCTTCTTAGGCCCAAAAATATTTGCGAGTTGAATTGGCATTCTTTAATTGATCTTTCATTTGACGCCACTTGCGAATGTTTGCCTCCGAGACTCCAAATTTTCTTCCTGCCGCGGAGTTATTCATGGCCTCTGCTTCATTTATAACCATTACTTTAAAGTTTGCATCGTAACTTCTGCGACAACCAGTTGTAAACTGCGAACGTGTGGAGCCGCGTCTTTCGACTGAATCTGTAGTCGGATTCATTTATCATAGACCGCATAGATTGCTTAGAAAATTACTGATCTGCACTCTGTCCGGCATAAGTTTAAGTTGCGCTGTAAAAAATGAAACAAGAAAAGGTATTCCTCCGCAAACTGATTGTACGAGGGTGGGCTGAAAAGTAATGCCTCCATGGCTGTAACTTTTTTATTTTTTAACCGATTTTCAAACTTTTTTGTATCTGATACTCACATTTCTCCTCTATGTAATGCACTATTCACTTTTCAACATAGTCCCCATCCTTTTCCACGCATTGTACCAACGCGTGACTAGTCGGGTGAACCCGTCGGAGAGGAATTCCGGGGTTGTTGTCGACACCAAGACCGAACGGCAGAACGCAACTCATGCCCCTTAGGGTGCTCTTTCCTCTTTGGGAAGTGGTGAAAGTCGCAAGGTGCAAAGTCTTTCATTTTTGAACTGCAGTTTTTCATCTTTGAACTGCAGTTTTTCATCTTTGAACTGTAGGCGCTGCAACCCCCTCTGATGTGTGGCCATCGTGAGCGGACGGGCGTTATCGTGCTGCAGAAGAGGATCCAAAGTTGCCATTCAATCCTCGTGTCGACGACAACCCCGGAATTCCTCTCCGACGGGTTCACCCGACTAGTCACGCGTTGGTACAATGCGTGGAAAAGGATGGGGACTGTGTCGAAAAGTGAATAGTGCATTACATAGAGGAGAAATGTGAGTATCAGATACAAAAAGAATTTTGAAAATCGGTTAAAAAATAAAGTTACAACCATGGAGGCATTACTTTTCAGCCCACCCTCGTATTAACTGTCGCTGAAAAAATTGCTTTACGCACTTACCGGTTCCTTCCAACTCTGCTTTTAAATTTCACAAAATTTACAACTCATAACAATTCGTTGTACTTAGCCGATGATTTTTTGGAATTATCATTTATAGAGAACTACTTTTCACCTAAGCGTCGGGAGACAGAAGTTTTAAGGCGCAATCAGCCAATGACGCTGACACGTGCTTATGTTTACATCCACATAACCTAAGCCGAACGGATTATGCTAATGCATTTACTGAAAGCAACTTGCGATTATGTTTAAATTAAAGTCGTTGTTGAGTCTACATTTTACAGTATTAGCTGTCGTGCATTTTATTTTCAGCTGCATATACGGCCATTTTTACGTTGGCGAAGTTTTCTTTGGCAGACGGCTGTGTACCATGCAACGTAAAAAAAAATTGACCTTGATCGGGAATAACGGTAATCCTTAATCTGCGGTATTAAGACGACCCCTATTTTTTGACTTCTCATTTTTGGAAAAAAAACCTCGTCTTGCATTCGGGTAAATACGGTATTTGGAGCTCGGTATAGTTTTCATTGTAGTATTTATCATTGTAATAACTAGAAAATACGGGCTCCGATTTTCCAACATGGCAGATGACCATTCCAAAAAACTCTCAACAGCGACAACATAGAGTCCGTTCAAAGAACAGAGGACACATCCAAACCCTCTAAAAACTTCTTAAAGAGCGACTTAACAGAAAAAAAAAACGTCATGAACAATGTTGAGGGATGCCTTCATCAGCTTATCGGAAAAGTAATCTTCAGTAAACAATGAAGACCTCAACAATACTTGAATGCTGTCGCTCTTCGCAAAACGACAGCGGCCAAGCATTTAAGTGACTATTAATTGTAAATTTAAATAACTTAAAAACTATTATTATAACAATTTTTTATACTACGAAATAAACACAAGCCGCTACATTAGAACCAAACCTACATTGACAGACAAACACTACCTATTCAACACGCAACACCAGAATTCAACCCCCACCAAGCACGTACAAACGTACATAATTACACTCCCATTCATTTCATGCTCAAAATACACGATCACAACAAATAAACATTTTAAATGGAAAAAAAAACACATTTCAGTAGCACCCACAAAACGATTCCCAAGCAAGACATCTACCACCCACACATAATCATATACACAATTTCTTTTTTTTTCTGCCGGGAAGTGTGCATTATACTGACATGCAATGTCACAAATGTATGACGTTTCTGACTAGGTGGTGTTGCCCTGGTCGTCTTTGAGCAACACCACCTCTACTCAAAGTCTGAGCGCAAAAATTTCATGCATTGTTACATCATCATAAAAAGTCATCTTTAATCGCATTTCTACCAATAATAAGCTCTAAATTATGACTTCGTATTATGATGTAACAATGTATGACGTGTCCGCGCTCAGGCTTTCTCTTTAGGGGTGCGTTCACTTATTCACTTGGAGTCACAACGAGTGACTCCCGTGACTCTGAGCCATTCGGATTCCGTTTCTTTATTTGCTCCGAGTCATTTGGTCTCCGTTTCTTTCTTCGCTCGGAGTTAACTCCCTTGACCTCCAACATCAGGGTACGCTTGGAGTCTTTCGGAGTTTGTTTCTTTATTCGCTTGGAGTGCGACTCGGGTTAACTCCCTTAACTCCTGCTTTCAAGCTGGAGACATCGGAGTCAAAAAATTTAATGAGAAAGACGACGCAACAATGAAGAGTGCCAACAAAGTTGTGACTTCAACGATGATTAATTTTGTTACAATGAGATATCGTTTGCGAGCGCGCTTGTTAGGAGCCGTGGCAACCACACAAACAAGAGAAGACTGGCGCATACGTTGTTTAACTATCAACATGGCCGCCTCTATCTTTCGAAAGTGCACGATCATAGCCTACCATAATTGGTTAGCCTTCCATTGTTGTAGGCTTGGCACGATACAAACGAAAATTTAGCTTAAATTGATCGAAAATTTGATTCAAGACAATTTTTTCAGCATAATTATTAATTTTTATATGCTCAATCTCAGTTCATCTTTACGCATGAGGCCACCCTAGTCTCTATGATAATAAATTAAAATTACAATTATGACCAGAACTTGGTTTTTATAAAAATATTAAAAAATAAAAAATATGTTATTGTTTATTCCTGTTAATAAAAAATAACTTAATATTAAAGGATCCCCATAACTTAAAGTGCCATGCTTTTCTGATGCCTCCGGAGGTTGCGAAGAAGGGAAAAAATATCTTGAATCGTTCACAAGTAGTGTTGCTAATTTAGCAGGGATGTGTCCAATTTAAAAGCTCATTTCAATATTTTGTGCATTATACATTAATTTACGAAGTAGTATAATATGTTTATTTATTATTGAATGATTCTAAATGGAGAAGATAAAATAATAAATAAAAAGAATAAATAATAACAAGTTCACCAATGAATAATGATGAGAGTTTTTGAAGAGAATTGAAGACTTTTAAATGAATGGTAGATGGTTGAAGTGCATTGTTTAATTTTTATTAAAAATGTCCAACAAAAGACAAGCGCATGAAAAAAAGGCTAAATTGGCAAAACTGCACGCAAATGATTATAACGATCAAAGTCTTCGATTGTTACGTCGTTGTGTTGACTCTGAGCCATGACGATAGTACTCTGATCACGTGATCACATTGACTCCGACTCCTAGGTGGTGTTGCTTTGAGTCGGACGAATGATTGTTATACGAATTGCTTAATTATTTCGAGCAAACAATTAGTTTTTTGAATTGTTGACGCCGGCTTGAAGAGATATAATAATATTATAAAAGCGTGTTTTGAAAAAAAACTTTTTTTTTTCCTCTTGTTATTATTATACGCTTTTATTCAACTTGTTTTCCTGTAGGTTTGTTTATCCGTCAAATCGTGTAACCAATATTATACCAACTTCCCAACAAGCTAGAGAGCTAAAATTTGATATACATACACAGGACCGATGACAATGCATGTTAAAGGAGACAATTTCCAAATCGGTTCACTGGTTCATATTCTAGGGGACCATTTCATTTCAGTCTTCTCTCCATAAGTCGGAGGAGCGATTGTTATACGAATTGCTTAATTGTTTCGACCAAACAATTAGTTTTCAAATTGTTGACGCCGGCTTGAAGAGATATAATAATAAAACATTATAAAAGTGTGTTTTGAAAAAACCCTTTAAGTGATTGTTACGCTACTTAGAAAGTACTCGAGGCTAACGAGAAATGCAGGCTCCGGCACTGAAAAGTCATCTGACCAAGATAGGTCTATTAACAATCCAACCTTCATTGTTTCCAACAAAGGAAAAACCACTGATTGTTAAAATACAAGATGGAAACAATGAAAGTTATATTGTAATAGACTTATCTTGGTCAGGTGACTTTTCAGTACCGGAGCCTGTCTTAGCCTCGGAAAGTACTTCATCCTCTTCGCCACTTTTTCGGATTTTGTCTGCATGCTGGAGTTCGAGTTTTGACGCAGTTGTTCCTCTGATGGCATGGCGAGGAGTTGTTGGAGCCGTGGCATGGACTGATGGACCATGGATTAACCTCTGATAGCGTGGAAAAGTGAGAAAGAATAATATGGAACCACATTATATGCCATGAGGATGATTTGCAGTTGGCTTTCATTATGGATTGGGATGATAATTATCCGTAGAACGATTGCTGTTAGAAATTTCTAGTGGTACGGCCGAAGAAAGTTGCGTTCGAAATATGTCGGCTTTCTGCCATTTCGATGAAGTCAAGATGGTCTGAATTTTGGATTGCCTAGAGAACATGAAAACGCTTTTCGTACTACTATGGTGGCTCTCAGAATAAGTACCTCCCGGAAGAAAATAATTGCCTCAAGAAAAATAATTAAGTGCTTGACTTTGACAGACTTTTACCCTTCGAGCATAAAAATAGATAGAGGGGGCAAAACCTCTTGTTCCATGGAACCAGAATTAGGTCACATGACATGGGCATACTGATACCCCTACACACTATTCCGCCAAACCTTTGGTGTGAGGTGATAAAAAGATTGTTCCTTCTAGCATAGAAATAGAAAGGGTAGGGTTTATTTCGCTTGGCATTAAAAATCTTCGAGCATAAAAATAGAGCAGAAACGAAATGGTATACTTTTGTTCAGTTTATGATTGCACGCAAAGATTTGAGAAAAAAATAAAAAGTACCTAACATGTATTAACTTATTTACAGAATTAGACGTAAATTCCATGAAATAATATTAATGAAGTAAATAAATATTAAGTTCAAAACAGCCAATCCAATTATGGCCAGTACAATTGTTTTTGAACTATTTATTTATTTACTTTATTAATATTATTTCATGGAATTTATACTAAATATACAATAGAATATACATCTAATTTCCATTAAACATTCAACTAAATAATTATTAACAGAATGTACGAGGATGGGCTGAAAAGTAATGCCTCCATGGCTGTAACTTTTTTATTTTTAACCGATTTTCAAAATTCTTTTTGTATCTGATACTCACATTTCTTCTCTATGTGATGCACTATTCACTTTTCGACATAGTCCCCATCCCTTTCCACGCATTGTACCAACGCGTGACTGGTCGGGTGAACCCGTCAGAGGGGAATTCCTGGGTTGTTGTCGACACCAAGACCGAACGACAGATTTCACCTCGTCGTCAGAACGCAATTCATGCCCCTTAAGGTGCTCTTTCCTCTTTGGGAAGTGGTGAAAGTCGCAAGGTGCAAAGTCTTTCATTTTTGAACTGCAGTTTTTCATCTTTGAACTGTAGGCGCTGCAACCCCCTCGATGTGTGGCGATCGTGTGCGGACGGGCGTTATCGTGCTGCGGAAGAGGATCCAAAGCTGTCATTCAATCCTCCTGTCGACGACAATCCCGGAATTCCTCTCCGACGGGTTCACCCGACTAGTCACGCGTTGGTACAATGCGTGGAAAGGGATGGGGACTATGTCGAAAAGTGAATAGTGCATTACATAGAGGAGAAATGTGAGTATCAGATACAAAAAGAATTTTGATAATCGGTTAAAAAATAAAAAAGTTACAGCCATGGAGGCATTACTTTTCAGCCCACTCTCGTATATGTTAAACAAATTTTAACATGTATTAAATGGGTTAATAGTGAAAATTTAATTTTAAACGAGTTCTTATTAATATCATACATTATAACATTTTTTATTTTTTCGAAATGTTAGATTAAATAATAATTTTTTATTTTATTTTACTTTTTGAGATTAAACAATTTTATCTTGTTTTTTTTTTTTTTATTTCAATGTTTTTATTAGAATTTTCGTTGAATATTTTGTGCTTTTGGATAGAGGATATCATTTTTTAATTAATTTTTTTATTTGTAAAAATTTGTGAATTAAATTGAAATAAATATTTACATAAAAGTAGGCCAAATTGTTTAAAAAAAATTAAAATTTTTTATTCTGAACCGATCATAAACCCCGTAATCTTTTACATTCTCATTTTTAAATATAAAATAACGTAATGATGACGCTTAATAAGAAATATTATTGTAAAGTAACATTAATTATGATTAAATAATAGGCAAACTACATTTAAAAATGAGCGGGATCAGTAACATAATCGAATAAAGCTAAAATAATATGTAATCACAAGTCCATCCTCTGCCAACAAGGGAATGTTTTGCCCTATCACAGCTGATCCACAAGGCAATTGATTTTGGTGCCACTGGCTTTGCTTTGCAATGAATAGGGTGAGCCCTCTATTTATTTTTATGCTCGAAGCTTTTACATATTCGCTTGATTATTTCCTACATGCTGGAATTCCGTAATGAACTAGTTTGAGAACAAGACTTTCTCGTTACTTGTTTTGGTTATATTCTCCGATCGACTCCTGCGGCGACGACAGAACGACGACAATGAACCTCAGGTCCGTAGACTTTATTCTGCTTGCAAACAGAGCATCATTTGCTTATCTTATACCGAACATCGCCATCCAAGAGCGCCAGCTTCGCTACCAGCTTTTCCTCCTCCGGGTCGGCTCAACAAGATATCCGCTACAGCCCCTTTGTCTGTTTAATTGATGTGCCGGAAGCGTTTCTTCGACTATAAGATAACCGAGACCTGTCTTTATTGCTACCTCATGGACCTTTGTTAAGAACATTTGGTCCCATTTCAAGTTTCTTCCTGCGGAATTGGAAAAGCAAACATAACCTCATGTTAACTTAGCGTAACTTGGAATTTTAGATTTAATAATATTATCTTTCCTTTTCTTGTTTATTGATGGTTCTGTATTAAACGGAACCTTTTAATGATTAGTTTATTATAACTTAGCTGAGATATTGTGCTGTGTTATTCTTTTTTATATTTTGCAGGTCGCCTCCCACAAAACTAAGCGATGTATCCTTTTCAGTTTCCAAAAGGCGAGCCATCTACTGTCCTTTGAGCGCGTTTGCTCTGTACCTTTTACAATTCCCAATTTGTTATTTACAGAATTATTTGTTCAGAGCATTAAAAAAAATGGAACGTGGTTTGGATTAAACAACATCTTCATTGATTACAATTAATACTGTAAACATGCATTGTGGCAGCAAATGGCAGATTAAAAAAAATACAAGAAGCAAGGAACAAACAAATTATTCCAAGCTTGAAGAGCACAAAAAAATGAGGCTATAAATGTAAAGAAAAACGTGCAAATGTCTATATACACATACATATACAAAAAATACGCATACACATATACCTTGTAAGTAATGCAAAAATCAATAAAAGAAGAATTTCTAATAGAAATTTAAAAAGGAGAACTTAAAAGAAGAGAGAACCTCGTGCGTGAAAATGTCGCATATTGCACGCTCAGTGAGACATATGGTTTTGTTTATCCACTCCTGCTGGGAAATGACCATTCACTTGGCAAAGGTAAAAAAAAAAAAAAAAAGAAGAACACCTCCTCGCAGCATTACCGGGCTTTGCAAAAGTTCTGTTACACTCGTGACGACCCTCAAAGAAATGGACACGACGATGTTCATGATGCAGTTAGACATGTTTTTATTGTGCCATCATGTAGAATAACATTGTAATTAGTCATTTAATCAATGTAGCCACCATCTGCATCAAGAACCCGTTCCAGACGAGGCCGAAAAGCCTTGCAAACTTTGCGAATCTAGTCCTTCCTCATTCTGGTCCACACACGGTTGACAGATGTTTTTAGCTCGTCAACGTTGCTGTGACGGACCTTGCAGGCCTTCCCATCGACATGCGCCCACACGCTGTAGTCAAGTGGATTGAGGTCTGGCGATTGCGGAGGCCAAAAGCCCTTCGACCAGAAGGTCATGTTGGACCCCAACCAGTTTTGCACAGTGTTGGCCGTGTGGGCAGGGGCACCGTCCTGTTGAAAGATGTAGTCCGCATTTCTTCACCCAGGGAAGGACTTTTGTGGCCAGGATGTCCTTGTAATCAGCCGCCGTTAGCCGGTATCCACTTGGGAACCACACGGGTGGCATTTTCTCGCCATTCGACGCCACGATTCCGACCATCATCACAGAGGCCGGGTGCTTGGTTGTAGACACGTAGCGGACCTTGGAGATGTCCTGGCCGAAGCTTACCACGCAGTCGCTTTGCTTGTTAACGACAGGATCGACCGTGAAGGTCTTTTCGTTAGAGAAAATGACAATTCGCTCGCCATGACTCTTCAAGTCGTTGAGAAGACGGCGACAGCGCTCCCGACGTTGTTCCCGTATCCGATCCGTCAGCAGAGGCCTCACGCTCTTTCCACCTTCTTCTTTGACCGCTCTGGACACTGTGGACACCGAAATTTTCTTTTTCTTTGCGAGCGCAGTCATTTTGAGCGTCGGGTCTTGTTCGAAGGCTTTTCTCACAGCCAAACGGTTGACGACTTGAGGTCTACCTGAACGAGGTTGATCTTTAAGGTCTCTCCCATTTTTGAGCCTGTCCGCAACTCTGTCCGGCTGACTTTGAGGAGCTTGGCAATCTCGGACTTCGTGTGGCCCGCGAGCAGGAAAGCAGCGATCTCTACTCGTTTTGTTTCCATCGCTTTTGTCGTGGACATTAGGATCACTCAGAGGTTAACACGTAATTTCCAATATATTATTTGATCCTTTTGTGGAAATGGGATTATCCAAATCATGAGCAGTCCATATTTTGGGGGATGTAAAGAGTGTAACAGAACTTTTGCAAAGCCTGGTACATTAACGGTAAGCCTTTCGTGGTGAATCAAAAACACAGTTGAGGGAAGATGACAAAGTTAACGTGAATGGGACGTGAAACAAACACGCCTTGGATCCTACGATTCAACTTCAGCAGGAGGATAAACTTGCGGGAGATCGATCAAGCGCCATGGTTGCACAGGAGGTGTCGAGTGGAGGAGAAGTTGCAAAGGTCATAAGACTGTAAGCTGAAAAAATAAAAGAAATTATAATTTACTAACGATTAAACGACATAACTTCCTGCGATGGAGGAAATTAGGCGCGAGGGAAAGAACATAAACAACATAGTTGCCACATTAATAAACCAACCACATGCAAATCGTAAAAATAAACTTTGCGACAACAATATTTAAATAAATTACAACAATCAATCTATACAACGGAAAAAAATCCAAGCATTAGCTTATAACTAATAAATAAAAAATATTAATAACTGCAATACCAGACATCCACCCAATATTCAAAATTAAATGCAAATGATTGATCATTGATATGCTTTGCATTTACCAAACAAAAAAAAAAACATATTTCCCGAACAAATCCCCCTGTAATTTTACTCGAGTGCAAGATAAATAAACGTGTCCGTGAGCACAGAGGTGCTGAGGGAGCACCTTATTAGCTGGACCTAAAAAACTTAAGTAACACACATAAAACATACAAGAAATTGTTAAGTAAAGTAAACAAATAAATAATTGAATAGTGTGCGTACAATTAATTAATGAGTATGAATTATAAGTTTATCGGCATGCCAACAAAAAAAAACTTTTCACTGAGCTCAGTAGAGTGTAAGCAATGTATATTTCTATCAAACTAGTTAAGTGCTATGACTTATTTACTAGCACACAAAAAAGAAATGTATGCAGAAACCTTTCTTCTGGTTAAAGAGCAAAAAAACCATGAATTGATGAATGCATCACATGAAATACATCCGGTGTTTAGAACCCCTCTCATCCTGCCTAAACAACCCCCAAAAAAGCTTAGTTAAACCAAAAAAGAAAAAAAAAAGAAACGGATATACATATACAGGATTTATTTCTACATATTTAAAAAAATAAGTGTAACTAGAGTTTGCCATCCCGCTTAGTTAAAGACAATTGATCCCAAATTTTATACAAAGCGGGGGCAGGTAAAGGTTTCGTCAACACATCTGCAGGCATGTCTGAGGATGGGCAATAGGCGAGGATCACATGGATTTCGCGCGAGATGTAATTATGCAATCTCAGAATGTGCCTCGTTCTACTCTTAGATTCCAATGCACTCAGACATGCAATGGCAGAAGTTGAATCAGTGTATATATTTGTGGGGAAAGAGATGTGTTCCCCTGTCTTATTTGGATAATTAAGTCCCATTACCACTAGAATGATTTCACACACTAGGATATAGCTATGATTTCGACTTCACAGCTGCTTAAGGCCACGAGGCGTTGCTTCTTAGAGCACCTCCGAATTTTATAAGAATACCGGAGTAGCCCTTATTTTGCGGGGTAACACACCAACTCCTATCGGCAAATGCACACAATGGGCCTGTTGACTGAATAACGGTGAGCGATGCATCACAGGTGTGAGCTAGGTAAGCAGCGGCTCCCTTAAGCGCCGTCATATGCAAAAGTGTTGCAGACCTGGTATGTGATGACAATCGTGTAATAGCATACGCTATATCCGGACGTGTGCATGTCATTACATACATAAGTGATCCGAAAGAGATAAATAAGATGTGGGATCAGCTGGCCGCCACTTCATCCAGGTTCACATGCAGGCTGAGGGGAACGGTTCTGGGTTGAATGTCGTGCAATGATAATCATGCAGGACTTGCTAGATGTAGTGAGCCTCGGATAATCTGATGACACTGCCTTCCCGACTCACACGCATACCTAAAAGGTAATGTATGGGCCCCAGTTCCACTAGATCGACTTCCCATCGAACACTAGTCATCCCTGACATTAAAACGGACACATCGTTTGTAGCAGCCATGATGTCATCTACGTATACAGCAAGAAGTATAGAACAACCGTTGTTGTTATAGAAGAAAAAACTGTCATCCGCTCACGACAGCGTAAACTCTAAGCAGAGGAGGAGCTGACATAAAATCATATACCAGCACCTCCCGCTCTGCGTCAATCCATAGTGATTTTCGAAGTTTGCATATTTCGTCTGAGCAGATTGATAACCCTTTGGTGGCATTACATGTATCGTATGATCTATCGGTGCATGCAGATAGGCACATTTAACATCGTACTGGTGCAACAACATGCCCGTATTGGCCGCTATGGCAAGCAGTAATCTCAACGACTCCATCCGAAATATGGGGGGGAATGTGAGTTCATATTCACTTCCATACGTCTGCGACGATCCGATCGAGACCAACCTGACTTTGAATCTTGACACCAACCCATCTGGATTATATTTAATCGCCTATATCCATTTTTTTATATCTTCGTGTTTAGAGGCTTAGGGACTAAATCCCAAACTTGATGGAGCTTGAGCGAGTCTAATTCACTCTTCATAGCTTCTTCCCATTGGTGACATTGAGGGGAAGAGAGTGCCTGTTCATACGACATAGGGGTCATCAATGATGCCTCCTCGAGTACGGAGTCGGTTAGGTTGGGATGGCAGAGTATGCCTCTCTGCCTTGTCTTTCAATCTTTGCGATCTGCGTAACTCCTGTTGAGGGGGCGCAGGGGCAGGTTGCGTCGATGGTGACAGGTCCAACTGGACGGGTGCGTCCACCGAAGGGACAGGAGAGATCGTTAGGGCAGGAGCGGATGGATCCTCCGGTTCAGGGGCGAGGTGTGGCAGAGTTTTCAACGTTCGATGTTGGAAACAACGATGGCGGTCATTCGAGATTCTCCCCTTAGCTAATTTAAGAAGTCTCTTGGGATTGAGGATCATATGGAAGCTGCAGCATTGACGGAATCGTGAATAACGGTTCGCAGCATATTGTCAAATCAGGGAACGTTCTTGGAAAGAATCGAACAGATCGAGGTCGTATAAGTTTGTCTTCTTCGATCGAATAAACGAGATAGTCAGGTGACGATGCCAGGTATCCCATGAGGATTCCACGCTTTGCATGTGCCTGGAATTTGAATCGATGTGACCTTGGCACAATATAGTAAACTAGGCATCCAAATGGTGCCCGGTGCTTAAAAGTGGGGTTTTTCCGGACCACAGCTCCTCTGGGGATGTGATTTGCCCAGTTCGGGGCAGAGAATTCAAATTATATGCTGCCATAGCAGCAGCAAGGTCCCAAAAACTGTGTGGAACATTAGATGAAGTAAGGTGAACACGCATCCCGTCACAAATAAAGCAGACTGCTCTCTCAGCAAAACCATTCGACTGGGGGTTCTCAGGAACGGTAAATTGCTGGGTTATTTCTTCCATTGAACGGAATTCATTGAGTACTTCATTGATAAACTTGGTGCCATTACCTGAACGTACATATACGAGTTAATGTCCAGTTGACTTGTCTGGTTCAGAAGTCGGTAAAGGAATTTTATCGTTAACGTACTTTTCCAGACCTTTTGTCTCAAGAAATATCAGCATACGATATTTCCATTGGTGGTAGTTGGCGCGCGTAGGCTTAGGAATAGATCGACCCTCGTCAAAATAAGACTCTGCCATGTTTTAAGGATGTGTTATATGGACCAAAACCACGATCTGCTACCAGTATTCAGAGGATTAAAAAAAATGGAACGTGGTTTGGATTAAACGTCATCTTTATTGGTTACGATTAGTACTGTAAACACGCATAGTGGCAGCAAATGGCAGATAAATAAAATACAAGAAGCAAGGAACAAATTTTATTCCAAGCTTGAAAAGCACAAAAAATGTGGTTATAAATGTAAAAAAACGTGCAAATGTCTATTTACACATACATATACAAAAAATACGCATACACATGTCATATCAATGAATTATGACCAGCACCCCTTCAAGGCACACGCATGGTTCGCCCCAACAACGATTACACATTGCAAAATTTGCATAACAGGCTGAGAAAGCTTTAAAGCTGGTGCATCAAACGGCAGGTGCACGAGCCTCAAGATGGGTAAATGTCCAGATTTAACGGACATCCAAAAAGGGATAATAATAGGCTATCGCAGCAAGGAGGGCGCCATCTCCGAAACGGAGCGATTTGTGAACTGTTCACGGTCTGCTGTAATGGTGTACAAAGAGTGGACAGCAAGGACAGAAATCGCGTCCTAACGCCATCACTGCAAAGGGTCGCGAGCCATCCACCAACGGGGTGAGCGGCACCTATGATGACTCGTAAAAGGTGACAGGAGAGCCACAGTCCATCAACTGACCACCAGATTCAACAGTGGTGCCAACAGACATGTATCCGACATTACCCTTGAACGCGCCCTGCTACGGATGGGCCTGACAGTCGACGCATGGTTGCTGCACCCATGCTGACCAGGGGTCATCGTCAACGACGCCTAGACTTTGCACGTGAGCACCGCCATTGGACCAGAGACGAGTGGGCTAAGGTCGCCTTCTCCGACGAGTCAAGGTTTTTGCTCCATAAGATTGACGAGCGATTGCGAGTGCGTCGTGAACGCCATGAAAAGAGGCTGCAGGAGGCTAATGTGGGCCGGAAACAAACTGGTGAGGGTTGTGTGGGGATCTTCTGTTGGGAGCAGTTAGGTCCATTGATTCGTCTAGAGGGCAATTTGAATGCCTGTGGCTATCTGTCAATCGTAGCGGACCAGGTGCACCCGTACATGCTCACGAAGTTCCCCCAGTGTGATGGTGTGTTATAGCAGGATAATGCACCCTGCCACAAGGCACGTCTCCTTCTGGATTGGTTCGAGGAACACTCTACGGACTTTCGAGTGCTCCCTTGGCCCGCTAATTCGCCCGACATCAATCCAATCGAAAATCTGTGGGAGCACCTTGATTGCCCTGTATGGCAACTGGACCCTCCACCTATGACTCGAAGCTCTGTGGACAGCATTTCAAGCGGAATGGACTGCCATACCATCGGACACATACCGCGCACTTCTTGCGTCCATGCCACGATGCCCAGCAGCAGTTATGGCGGCGAAGGGTGGCTACTCCCATTACTAAGTGGGTGGTCATAATTCAGTGATATGACAGTGTATACCTGGTAAGCAATGCAAAAATCAACAAAAGGATTTCGAATAGAAATCTAAAAAGGAGAACTTAAAAAGAGAGAACCTCGTGCGTGAAACACAACGCATATTGCATGCTCAATGGGACACATGGTTTTGTTTATCCACTCAATGCTGGGAAAATGACCATTCACTTGGTAAACATAAAAAAAAGAACATCTCCTCGCAGAATTATATTAACGGTAAGCCTTTCGTGGTGAATTAAAATGACAGTCGAGGGAAGATGGCAAAGTTAACGTGAATGAGACGTGAAATAAACACACCATGGATCCTACAATTCAACTTCAGCAGGAGGATAAACTTGTGGGAGATCAACATAAAGAAAAATTCCACTGGCAGGGAAATCGATCAAACAGACGATCCTATCCCACAGGTGAGATGACATCACTGCCCATCATGTACTAGCTTCCGGGATTCCCAATCCTATGTCAGGATTCCTCATGGCATTTGGCACCATGGTCCCCCTCCTTCCATCATAAGATGATACGACTCTATGCCGGAGCAACCTGGAGCTCCACACTTATACTATGTCATCAACCTCGAACGAACAGCTGAGCGAGCGTGAAAAATGAGACACTTGTGCTGAACAGTAAGGGTCCTTCTCAAGGACGCTGTACAGTAAACTTTCGGTAACAATAAAATTGTAAATTTTGATGAACGATTACGCGAATATAAAATAATGAACTTTAATGTTTGCTTTCTCCAGTGGTGAAATTTTAAGTGCACTTGTTATCAATTAAAGCTATGAACAATTGCAGTAGACTGTAATCTTTCATTGTTTTAGTAATTGAAACCGTGCAAGTTTGTTCTTTAACTTTTGATTCATTTATCCAATATTGCCTTTTGAAAACGTGCAGAATGAATGATGATGCATACTTAGAAATATTCACGTTGGTATTCAATTGTGAGACTTTAAAACAATGAGCTTTTAAGAGACTTTTAAACTGGACTCTTGGACATTGATATTGATATGAGAATTTCGTTTAATATTTCTTGTTTTAATAAAGATAACTATATTTATTTTTTTGTGTATGGTGAGCCAAAGCAGATGTGAGAGTGAGCATTAGAGGTTACCCAACGCAGAAGACAGCAAAGACTACCCCATTGCGCCTTCATGCGAAGGCATAGTTTACCCCCCGCCCCTGAGATAGGCTTCAATTTCTTTTTGGGAAAATTTGCTATCACTCCGATAGGCAAATTTTCTTGTGGTGTGATGTGACAACCCAACCCCTCCATTTTTATAAATTCTAATGTAATTAGCCACTAATGTTTTTTGAATTTTATTTAAATCCATTTTGAATCTTATCGCCCTTTGTAGCATTCTAGGTTATATGCAATAACAATTGCAACCATTTTCAAAGTTATTCTAAAGGTTTATTATGAAAGATCTTATAAAGATCGTTATTCTGAAACACTCTTTAAGAAACAATCAACAGATGTAACGTCAGATTTCGTTACCTGGACGAAGGTATAGGTTAGCATGGGAGGTAATTTTACAGTTCCCACGGGAGCAGGGAGAGCCCTCTCATTCCCCTTCTCGGACTCTGGAACCTGACTATGTTCGCTAGCCAGCCATTGCGAGCCAAAGGGTGGACACCTACCGGGCCAATAACGATCTGCTGATACTGAGGGACACGGGATGGAATCATGTTACTTTCTCACCAAAAAAATCTTCGATTCTGAGAGACTCGCATCTAAGACATCAGGGTGTTCGGACGTTTCCAGCAAACCAGGACAGGAGAGAAGTCGCGAAACTTTGAAAATAAGCACACTACTTTCCCTTATATTAGCTGTATGTTCGTAAGAAATCATGAAAACCAATAAAACCTATTAGTTATTGTTATCAGCTTATTCCCCACTGCATATTGAGTCGAGTTAGGGCGCGGAACCAGCCAGCAATTTCCACTCCATACCGCTACCACACTGGAACTCGTCTGAGAAGATCAGGTAAACCTCTTTTTTGACCACCAACATTAATCATTAAATTTGAGAATGAAGATTTAATTTAGGTAGCAAAGTTGAGTTTCACGTGTTGTAATTTGGAATTCCAGCTAATGATAAATTTGTTTAAAAGTAAATCTAGAGTATTTCCTGTTGTAGTCGATTAATTTTGATTGGAATAAAATATTGTATTTTGTGATGCAATCCAACTAGAATTAAAATTAAAATGAAATATTTGCTATCAGTACATAGTTAAACTAATTAGATCTATTTGAGAAAATAACAGATTATTTAAAGGTGAAGTTAAGCGCATAAATCTATTATTTGGTTGTAGAGATTTTAACTGCTAAAAAATTTATGCATTTTATGAAGCAATCGAATCCTCTCTTGACGTTAGTTCCTTACGCCGTTAGTTCTGTATCTTGTACCTCCTCTTACAATTAATATTGTTCTAAGACTGGGAGAAACACTCAGCCGAACCACCCACAATGACCAACCAAGAGACATGGTTGGAAGGTGTTATTTCAGGACTCTGTCATTTGATTCGCATTCGAAACATTAAGCCCTCATTTAAAATTATTAAAAATTCAACATCTTACTAAATTATCTTATTTTCGGGTCCTGGCTCTCACACACCATCACCTTCAAAGTAGTTTCCTTGGGCATCTTTTAACTTCTGGAAGCACTGCGACTGTTTAACACCTACTGCGATTCCACTTGGATCACTTCAATGGAGTCAATCACCGTCCTTTTAACCGCAATATTTTGACATTTTTAATAGTACAGTAATATAAAATCTACATAATTTTGAAAGCTATCATTCTGCATTGCAAGCAACCTTCTGGTCTAGTGGAAGTTTACAAACTCATAAAGGGAAAAAATGCGTAATGGTGTTTTTAGTCTTTGTATTAGATGTATACAATTAAAAATACCATTATGCATCAAAACAAATAGTTACAATATACAAAGGTGAAAGAAAAATTCCACGACCTGGACTCAAACAGGGATAATGACTCCACTGTGGCTGCTCTAATGAAAGGAGCCATCATGGACACAGAATAGCAATGTTATTATGTGATATAGCATACAATCTCTTTTCCATGTAGACTATGGATTTCCATTAAGTCACATGACAGTCGAAATGGCAGAGCAGGCCCCCAAATGCTATGTACATTTTAATTATGAAAGGTTAGAAAAATGTTCTTCAATTTATTGTCCTCTTGAGTAGAAATTTTCATCATTTTATGAGATGGTTTAAGGTTAAGATGGATTCCTTACCTTATGGGGGGGGGGGGTTCTAGAAATTAAGGCGTCGACTACTTAGGTCATTTTGCGCCTTTTACACAAGTTATATCTGTACGCAGCCCGGGACAAACACAAACATCCATGCCCACGGCGGGATTCGAACCCACAGCCAGGCAGACTCGAGAAAGCCTACGCCCTAGCCCTCTCGGCCACCTGACCAGCGGATCCATTATGGAAGCAGATGAAGCCCACTGATGAAGGTGGACATACCCTTGATAGAGAGCAATAGTTAAATGTTGTGGCTGCTCAAGTTCATCTCTGCCAAAGGATGATGAATACTTACATGCTACTGGCTCATTTTTTTTCAGAATGATTCCAGGATTATGCTAGAATTCGCCTGCTCACTTGAGTCTTAATGTCTCCTCTTAATCCTTTATGGGATGATGTTTAACTGGATATCAAATGTCTGAATCCACAGTCAGATACACTGAGCATACCATTTATCAAATTTTAACTTCGCCCAAGCGATATGACTACCTAGGTCCAATACCATCTGTGTGCTATAACTTTCTTGACAAACTGGGTTCTTCAAGAGGAGAATGACCCGAAACATTGTCATAGGCCGTGGACACAATGGAAGGCACAACATAACACAGTTGGATTAGCCATCTCAGTCACCAGACGCCAACCCCATAGAAAATGTAAAGGATTACATGAAGCAAGGGTAAGCTTTTCATGAAAAGCACCTGGAATTTGAACCAGCAATACACTTCTAGAGTTTGCTGTTAGCTTAGTAGAAAGCATGCCTCAGAGATATCAAGCCATAATTAACGACGATAGTGATTGAACCACTTAATAACATGCAAGCACCACTGTGCATACACTATATGATCAAAAATATCCGGACACCCCTCACAGATCATCGATTGGCCCAATGTCACATGATAATGACTTGCACATCATTTAAATAGCTTCCCACACCTTCAGACACAACTCTGCTTGGACATTGGCAAGAATGGGTCGTTCGGCAGAGCTCAGCGAGTTCCAACGTGGAACCATCGTTGGATGTCACCTATGCGGCAAGTCCGTGCGTGACATTTCCAGCCTTCTTCAGATACCCAAGTCAACAGTAGGCGATGTCATTATGAAATGGAAGACCCGGGGATCAGCAACAGTTCAACAACGAACCGGTAGACCCAAAAAACTAACGGACAGAGACCGTCGAGTGCTTCGTCGTGTCACCCGCAGCAACCGGAAGTCCTCGGCGGAAAAAATTGCCACAGAGTTTCGAAACGCCTCTGCAAATGATGCCAGTACCATGACAATTCGTCGGGAACTGCACACGATGGGATTCCATGGCCGTGCTGCTGCCCACAAGCCCCACATCAGCAGGGTCAACGCCAAGCGACGTCTGGAGTGGTGCAAAGCCCACAGAAACTGGACAATGGACCAATGGAAACGTGTAATATGGACAGACGAATCTCGCTACACACTCTGACAATCCGATGGACGAGTTTGGGTTTGGCGCATACCTGGAGAACGCTTCTTACCTGAGTGCACAGAGCCCACAGTCAAGTTCGGAGGAGAAGGAGTCATGGTGTGGGGCTCATTTTCATGGTACGGACTGGGCCTGCTCGTTCCTGTGCAAGGAATCATGAACTCCGACCGTTATCTGAATGTTTTGGACAACTGTGCACTTCCAACGTTGTGGCAATTTTTCGGAAATGGGCCATTTCTCTACCAACACGACAATGCTCCGTGCCACAAAGCGACAGACAGCAATGCTCCGCGTGTACAGCAATGCTCCGCGTGTACAGCAGTGGTTTGCGGACTCAGGGGTCGAAGAAATGGGTTGGTCGGCACAAAGTCCCGACCTCAATCCTATAGAGAGTCTGTGGGATGAATTGGAAAGACGCTTGCGGGCCAGATCACATCGGCCAACTTCTGTACCTGAACTGATTCTCGCTCTTCGGGAGGAATGGAGGAACATTCCGGAAAGTACCTACCAACATTTGGTGGAAAGTCTTCCCCGAAGGGTGGAAGCTGTGATTCGGGCAAAGGGATGTGCAACGCCCTATTGATTTCCATGAAATCGTGGCTAGAGCGCAAACGTGCATGTGTCCGGATATTTGTGATCATATAGTGTATACTGGGTGGGCAAGAAATAACGTGAGGTGTTCAGAGCTCGCTAGCGGGAATTCTATTAGGCCAAATGCAGTACATTTTGGTGTATATACTAAGTGGAACATGCAGTTTTGATTTCTGCAAAAAAAAAGTACCAAAAGTCGCCATAGGGGGCGCTTATTTCAAGAAAACAATGAATACCTAATTGTCAAATGAACAAATACCGTACAAACCAACTTTAGTAACAACAATAAACAATGTTTTATTTTTAATTACAAATGTGTTCCACCAGTGTGCTGTTCCAATAGCTGCATGCAGTACACGACATTTTCTACGGCAGCTCGCAGCATATCTGCATTAATTAGTCTGATATGTAACGTTATTTGATCCTTTAAGGTTGAGAGGTCAGGAACATGTGCTTGATACACAAGGCTTTTCAAATATCCCCATAACCAAAAATCACAAGGGTAATGGGAAATGCACGACTAATTATTCTGTTATCTGAAAAACGTTCTCGCAAGATCTGCTGCACCTGACGTCCGATGTGCGGTGGCGCACCATCCTGCATAAAAATGGTAGAATTCAGACAATCCTTTTCCTGCAATCGTGGTATCACAATTCTCAAGCATATCGGCATACCTGGCAGAATTGACGCAAGTCACCGGTCCACGGGGACGGATTTCTTCAAAAAAGTACGGGCCGATGATGAAAGAAGCAGTAAAGCCGCACCATGCTGTTAGTTTCGGTGAATGCATAGGAGTTGGCAGACACACTTGTGGATTTCATGCAGCCCAAATACGGCAGTTGTGGGTATTGATACCACCATTCAAATAAAAATGTGCCTCATCACTCCATAAAATTTGCAGTGGCCATGCATCATCCACTTCCATACGTGCTAAAAATCTCAATGAAAAGTCAGTTCGGGTACGTTCATCTCCAGGAGGCAATTGTTGAATAGGTGTGAGTTTATAGGGATAAAATGTCAATATCTTACGCAATATTTTCCTCACCGTCGAATATGGAATATCTGTTTGGCGTGCTATTGCGTGTGCACTGCTGGTACCCTGCACAGTAGTCATCTCCTGTTCCACAACAGCATTTGCAACTTCTTCAACGTGTTGCTGCCCGATTCGTTTGCGTCCCCGACCTGGTTGCACTCCTAGAGTTCCGGTAGATTCAAATCGTTCAATCATTTTCCGTAAGTTAGTTATACTCATCGGTCCTCTTCGTAACGTTTTCAATCGCCGGAATTCACGAAGGGCAGCACTTGCATTGTCGCTCTTCTGATAAAGCAACTTGACTAATAACGCCCGGTCAGGCAGACTAAACGTCATCGTCAGGCCATTCGTTCGTGAATGATGGGAAATCCTCAGCCTTGCCTTTTATTGTCATGATTGCTCAACATGGAACGCGCTTATGCAAATGTATTCATTGTTTTTTTGAAATAAGCGCCCCCTATGGCGACTTTTGGTATTTTTTTTTTTGCAGAAATCGAAACTGCATGTTCCACTAAGTATATACACCAAAATGTACTGCATTTGGCCTAATAGAATTCCCGCTAGCCAGCTCTGAACACCTCACGTTATTTCTTGTCCACCCGGTATAATTCTATCTGGACTTTGTCTTCTCATTTACTGGAAATAAACGTTTTTAAATTTATAGCACAAACACTTTTTTGAGACAGACGATACATGCCATTGTAGTACTGATCTTGCTTTAAATGCTGAAAGAAAGTAGTGATTTTAAGTAGAATGATCTAATAAAATGGCCCCCTCAGTATATGAACGTTTTTTAATTAAAAAGGGGGAGTGCTTCGCCAATACAAACAAGTACGGTACTTTTAAAAAGTAAAACCAGTTGGATTGGTAAATTTTTATTAATTAAAAAATAGACTATATAAAATTCAGGCGTTCAACTTCATAGATGTTATATCCTTCTTACATGTGTAAGGCACAACAAAACTGTCAGTCTATCTCATATATTCCAAAGAATAAAAGAAGAAAGGGTGAAAATAATATCAGGGTATCTATATCAAGATTTACATAACACTTTATACAAAATGTAAAAACGAAAACATTTTTAACTACATATATGAAATGCTTTAAACTTAGCTTAACAATGTTTTAATAACAACTGGTAATTGCAATATGATTAACTAAATTAAAAAGGAAGAGATCAACTTCCTCTAATATAAAAAAACAAAACATTTCCAAATAAAAACATGAAACAACAAAATACAGCATCATCTATTTACTAATTGCATGCCTTTCATTCAGATATGTGTTACAAACAACTTTTAAATTAAATACAAGTTTAGTAATTAAAAATATATTTAAAAATGACAAATATAATTTACTACAATATTGTAAATTCCACATAAAAATAAAAGTTAACATACTTCTAAATTGAAACAATTTAAATTCTAACATATTTAACAAATACTGAAGAAAAAAAAGAAAAGAAAATGCTCTGAAATCAACAATTTTTATACAATCAATAAATTCATATTCAATTTAATGTGACTGATAAGTATCAATAACAAATCAAGCAATATGTATAATGCAAATTCTAAACAAGGACCTTCTTCCCAATGCTTAAAACTCCAACAAAGAATTATTAATTAGTGACTGCATATGGCAGATATTCCACTTAAAGATCCAATACCAAATTAAATATAAAACAATGCATTTTAAAATATAAAAGATGGCCACGTAAAATATTAAACAGTTCAAAGATGGCCACGTGAAAGCAAATTAATATAAATAAAGATTTGATTTATTTATTTACTCTTGAATTTTAGAAAAGAAAATTACTTCTGGTAACTCACTTAGAAAACACATTCTTTACTTAAGTTTACAATTAAAAGACAACCGTTTTTAAAATCTTATTTCTATTCAAGACAATAATTGTTTTTATTGGCAATTGTAGATGTTAATTAAATTATGCAATGAAATCAAGGTACTATTTAAGTGACTATAGAACAAAACATCTTTGAATGATAGATTCAGAAAACAAAAATACACAAATATCACTTTTAATATTTATCACTAGAAAGTATCAAAAGTCCATCGTAGTTATCATTTGTTTGTTTGTTTTTTTTTTAATTTTCATCCTCAATGAACCACAAAATTAATTATATTAAGATCATATTTGTGTTGCACTACAAAAAGCACAGACAAAGGTCAATCCAAAGAAGATTATAGAATGGGGGAGGGGGGAGGCAGTATACAATTAATATTTTATAAGTTACATAATTTAGTTATTTATGGGCTAGATCAAAAATAGCATTTTTAATGTTACATAAAAAAAAAAAAATTTTTAGTGAAGTAAAGGACATACTGTATTATAAGTTTAATTGCTGTTTAATATTAAAAGAACAGAAAATATTGCTTTACAGCATCTAAATATTTGAAAAAAAAAAAATCAGAAGGTTTCCTTAAATAAGGCTGTGTTGTTAATTATTTTCTGAAGCTCAATTGTTTAAGTGATTTTGAAGGGAAAAAGAAATGTTACTGCTTTCCAGTAACAATTTGAAAGAATAATTATTTAGGCAATACCAAATAACCAGGAATGACTATAATTAGTAAACTGGGAATTATGAATGTTTTAAATTGCATTTTAAAAACGGAGTGTCTATTTCCACGTACGTACGTATGTAGAAATAGATAGCCGTCAGAGGGCCAGCTATTTCTATGTACAGTTGCTTTGTCCTGATTGGTCAACTATCCGGGAGTTCTACGTACATTAAACGAACTAAATTGAACTGGGCACGAATTTGTAAATAAAATTCTTGCCATTAAAACAAAGATACACAAGATATTCTTGCCATGTGGGTACACAAGTTGTAAGTGAAATGTGGAAGTTATTTTATTGTTTACTAAAATAAAGATAAAATTTTTTCTTTTCTTCAAAATTAAATAATCTTGTATTAATTTTTAATAAATCACCATCTGTACTGTATTAAGGAACTTTTTGTAGAAACAGGTGATAATGAATCAAGCCTTTGAAGTTTTTTTAATTGTATAGATCCAGGTTATACATTTTTCAAATCGTAAAAAAATAAAAGATTTTTTCTGTACATTCTTGCATATTTCATTTCTCCTAAGTTAGTGACGAATCAAAAAATGGGGATCCCATTATAGCAGAATACTTACAGTATATATGAAAATGGATGATTTTGTAAAGTTATAAATATAAACAACGGGGCTTTTATCCGTTGGGGCTAATGTCTGTTGGACATATCAATTGGGGCAAACGTCCGGATCTCACTTCAAATATTACTTCAGATATTATTCCAGCCCATATTGTTGTTCATAAAAATTTTTTGTTAAATTCAAAATAGTTTTGGGTTTTTATTATTTTTAAACTTGGGTCTATTATATTTCTTTCCACTTTATTTGTTTTTAGGTTGTTTTCTATTATTTTGATTGCTTTGTCTATGTTGGTATACATATCTTTTTAAGATCACAGCAGACTAAGAATTAAAGTACGTAGAAATAGCCTCGGCCTTTTAAAAAAGCATTTGATAATTTTTTTTTTTTTCAATTCCTATACCATAATATAAAAGTGTTTTTAAGCTGTCTGCTGCTTAGTAACATTATTACAAAATTATAGCAGATATTTTTTTTCTTTTATTTATAAACCAATATACTTTACAAAACATATACATTAAAAATTTTAAACTCTGTTTTTTTTCATTTATTTGAATTTATCAGTTAAAAAGTTTGAAACTATCCACAGATTTTTTCAGTTGAGTGACTTTATTTTATTTTTAAGGTAAGGGTATTTTTTACATTTAATGTAAACTCCTTTTAAGAAGATTAAAAGAAAAAAGAACAACAAAAAACAAAGTTCATCATTCCATGAATAAGTCTAAATATTATAATTGTAATCAATAAATTATATTGTTTAAAAACGGCTGAATACTTCATACCCTTTCTTTGTACCTCTTTTCACTTCACTTGATTTAATTGAAGTTACTTAAAGTTACTTATGTTTACAGAAATAGCTGATGTTATAAACTCCAATATTTTTCAAAGAGTTGAAAGAGTTGTCATTCATTAGATATGTGAAAAATGTTATGATCTTAAATTTCCCCCTGCTGGAATACTTACTATTTACTTTTTTAAAAGCAGAGCAGCTTAATGATTTGCTGAGCCCTTTTTGAATTAGCTAAATATCCTAATCACTGGTAAGTTAGATCATACAAAAATCTTAACTTATTTATGGGTGTGCTTTGATTAGTTTTAACTCATGTAAAATCACTTAAAAATCATCACCTAAATTTCTGTGAAAGTCGTGGCGGAAGACAGATTTTAACGTATGTCTTATAAAGATTGCAATTCGGAATGGAAAGAAGTACTCGAGTCCAGAATTAATAATTTTAATGTTTAAGTAATTAAAAGGACAAATAAGACTGACATAAGGTTTTCATTATGAGCGATAGGCAATAGGAAAACTTTCGGAACATAACGTTAACTATAGATCAGAAGAAATTTAAAAAAAAAAACCTTAAAGAAAAAAGCTCATTTCATTGCCCAATTGATATTTTCTAAACTGATATAATAATTATCTTAATTTTTTACTTTACTGATATAAGAAAAGCAGAGAAAAGGGGAAGGGGGGAGGATACTGACCTAAGAGGATTGGTTTAATCAAAACGAAATTCTGCAACTTCAAGCATAAGGTATATATAATAAATGAAGGCATACCCAATTGCTCAAGTACATGTATAGAAATGCTACAATTAAGATACATTACCAAAAAAAATTTTCAAATAAAAATGACATCTTTCAAAAAAAAAAACAAAACATATAGCAGTAATTAAAAACCACCAGAAAAAAGTATAGTATTTGTTTAAGCTTGATAAATTTCAGAATTTTCAAATTTAATCCTAATAAAATAACAAATTTAAAGATTTTTAAATTATATATGAAATTGCAAATTAAAATAATTTTTCATTTCAGATTTTTTTTTTTTTTTTTTATTTAAAGTACTGAAACTTATTTAAATTAATATTTTATACTTAAATCCATATATTTAATTTTCCAAAGTTTACCATGAATTTCACTTTCATTCAGAAATACAGTCAAACCCCATTATTATGAATGCCATTAATACAAATTTCTGTTTTATACAAAGTTTTCCCTGTCCCATCACCATGAATCTGTTATTTTATATGAAATTTTTTTAATCAGATCCCTGGTATTACCACAAAAATTAAAAATTGCATTCCAAAAATTAAAAATTGCATTCCAAACATTATTTGTGATTTTTATTGTGGGTAGGGGGAGTGAAAAAAATGTTTTAAACAACAAAGCACATGTTATTCAATAACCATAAATTCTGATTTGTTCTCAGTTTTTACATAAACATGTGCATTTCTATACTTTGATCTGAATTTGCAATGTTTATAACCCTCTTCACAGCATTAACTTTATTTCAGTGTTGTTAGCATTTACCATTTTCATTTTGTTAGTTTCATTTCATTATCAACATGGATACATCTTTTCAATTTGAATAATTCTGTGAACAGTGCTATTACAAAAAAATATATTTGTAGAGGTAAATAAACGACAAAAATATATTCGTTCAGTATTTTTCTGGAATAAACGAATAATGATAGCTTTTAACAACCTAGTATCAGGCTTGATTCATAACACTGCACCTTCGAGGTTTCCTTTCATTCCTGGAAATTATGAATCTCAGAAAATAGATGAACATTCAAGATTTTGATTCCCATGAAATTCATGATAACTCGGTTTGATTGTATTTTTAATCTAATAGTAGCACTTCTCTAAGATATAAATGATAAATATAGTTTAATTTGTCATGAATTTTAATAAAGATTATTCCTATGAAGGTATGACCATTATTTTACACTTAAAACATACACAATTAAAAAATATCCAATTTTCTTTTCAAGCTATATAGAACACTCAATATGAAATCGTTGTAAGTGGCTTCACGTTATTGTTGCAGTCAGAGTAATCTTCAGCTCCAACTACAGCCTTGTAATCAAGAGCAATACAAAAGATTTCACCATGCTTATAAAAATTTACTGGGGAAAATGCACTTTCTCATCACATATTAAATGTTGCAATTCTTTGATAATCAGTGTATACCAATCTACATGTATTGTTTCTTCAAGGTAATTTTACTGCCATATTCTTTTTAATAAATTGTTTCTTTGTATTTAAAAAAATTCCCATTTCCTATATGTCAGATTTTCTCTGCATGTTTAACAGAAGAAAAAAAACAATAAATAATCTACAGGGTGTTAAAATGCTAGGTTAATAACAAGAATCACTAATAATAAATACTTATAATTACAAAAAAAAAATTGTTTTACATATTTTAAAATCTATTTAAAGAAAACTGTCTTTTGCAGTAATAGTTTTTTTGTTCACTTTCTTTTTTAAAAAGGAAACACTTATCTTAAAAAAATACAAACTAAAATTAAAGATTGCAATAAAAAATCTAGCAGATTCATACTCCCGTAAAGACAGTTTTTAAGAATTCATGTTAAGTATCTTCTTTCTTCCTTTCTTAGAAGAGAAACTTTTGGCATAGTTGTTTATACGGACATTATCTCTTTTTGACACAAAACACAAACCCTGGTTACCTGAGATCTTTAGGATAGTAATGTTTTACAATGTTTCTATAGCAGCAGAAAATATTCCATTTCATTTGCAAATTGTGATCAACACAAGTACCACTCACTTAACCAAATTATATGAGAGGATGTTTTAAATCATGTTCTATCTTTCTTTGTCATTGTCGGGCTTCCATGCTTTGTATACCTCGGATAAATGATAAACAGTGATAGCTGCATTCCAGCAATTATGCATCCTATTATGTTTGGCACCTAAAAAATGAAAATTAAAATTGAGTATCATGCTGTGGGGAAAAGTTAATATAAAATTTCCATAAATGATTTGCATCATAACAGTATTTAATAACGTATCATTTTCAGCATGTCACAAAGAAACTCCAAAAGTTTTATCTGATATATTCATTTAATCTACCATAGAGTGCAGTGTGCATTTTGGCTTGCTAAAAGAAAATCACCGATCACCATTCAGAAAGTTTCGGGCTAAACAACTATCAGATAAAATGTCAATTAATGCCAGATGAAAACCAGGGCCTCTCTTCTGTGGTCAAGAATCTTGTTAAACATGCTGAGAAAACCTGAATTAAATCAAAACAAATCCTAAATGGCCTGAATAATTGCTTCGTTTTTTCATATTCTGAATAATTTTTAAATTCTTCCTTAATTTAAGAATTTAATTATAATAGAATTAATTTCTATTAAACAGCGTGTAACAAAGGTTCATCACATTTTAATCATAAATAACTCTGCAACCGGCAGCCGCAGATCAATGAACCACACACCATTTGAAAGAGGGGAATGTCAAGTTTTTATAAACCTCAATGAAAGTCTTTATATACACTTCCCTCTATAGAATGCACGAAGTACAAATTTCACAATAATACTTAAACCAATTATTAGTTTTCACACAAACTGTCTGTGGTGTTGCATCAGAAAATGCAAATGTGGAAATGTCTCTGAAATAATGATTGGAGCAGCCAGCAATATGCAAAGCAATCAGCTGGATAAAAGGTATATTTCCTTCTGCTGGTTATCACATCAGCTGAGGACAATTCCACGAAAACCGAAGATATGCATGTACTTCATCAAGTCAACAAGAAGACATTTGGATGATGCAATACACTGGAAAGGCGTTGGAAGAATGCATGCTGGCCAATCCATCACGAAAGTTGCCCATTCCATTGGTTTTCATCATTCAGTAATCTCATGGTTATGACTGTTCCGAAGCACAGGAACAGTCACCAAATGATCTGTTTCAAAGCATCCTAGAGTGAGAGCTCTTCCGACAACAGCTACATGGGCATGCTGGCTAGCATAACCGTCAGTCAACAGTACCTGCTCTATGAGCAGACCTTATTACAATGGTTGAGGGAAGGCACATATAAATAAAACTGTGTATCCTACACTCCATAGGTAAAGACTATATGTAAACTGGTAGACATATGCCATTGCAGATTGCACAGAAACATAACCGATTATACTTGAGTGAAGTACTTGATAACTAGACCAGTGATCAGTGGAACAATATCCTTTTTCAGATGAATCCAGATTCTCAATGGAACAGATGTCCACAGATCTGGAGAGAACTTGGAACCAGATACCAGTCCATCAATATCATTGAGTGCTATTCCTTTGGAGGTGGAGGTGTGACAGGTGGTATTTTTGTTGGCTGGTCGCACCAATTTCCATGTGCTTGCAGGCGGGGCTGTGACAGCCTTAAAATATCGAGATGAAATTGTTGATCTCTATCTCAGATCTTACACCAGTGCAATAGGCCCAGAGTGATTTTTAATAGATGATAATGCTTACATGCACAGACCACAACTGATGGATGCTTGCCTATTGCAACAGATCACAGAAAATATTCTGGCCTGCATTCTCTCCTCACCATAATCTAACGAGCATCTGTGGAATGCAGTAGCAGCTCACCAATCTCCTCACAGGACATGCCAAGCACAGTCAACAGCTCTTCGAGAAGAGTGGCTATTGTTCCCTTCAGCAGAACTTGATTGCCTCAATGAAGGCAAGAATCAACAATGCCAAGCATAAATCCAGACTAGAGGAAGGCAGATCCCGTATTACACAATTAATCAAACATTAATTTTGTAATTTAATACTATCTTGGTTCATTCCACGATGGATCATTATGATATGCATGTTTAAGGATCTCTGTTCATGATTGGACACTAGGCTTACTCATGTTCACATGATCAAATGCATTACAGAATAATGGTGTGTATTTTGGTGAGGCATATCCAATTCTCTGCTCAATGCTAAACTTTTCAAGGGGGGGTGTACAATACAAAAATATAGGCTGATATCCAATCAATGAATTTAAATAAAGGCCCTGTGACAGAATGTGAGTTATTTTATAATTGACTAACAGAGGTACCCGGCGTTGCCCGGGATAATTACACTTGTAGATAAACAGAACAATCTCAAAAGATTAAATTATAACTCCCAATTGGTTAAATAATAACTCAATCAATACAACACAGAGCAAAGGGACTATCCATTCTATGAAAAACAGGAATTCTAAGTGATAAACCGGAATAATACATTATCTAAACTCTTCTTGATTTGCCTCACCACTGCGGAGCATCACCAGATGCTTTAGACTCAAGTTTTTTTTGCCCTTGATGTAGAAGCTTTTATACCCCCTTGCTCTATTGGAAACTCCCATTCAGATGTTTCCAATACCCGTAAAGATTTTTCTATATGAGCTGCAGTTTCTCTGACCAATACTTGTTTTTTCTCTTTCCTTTCCAGACACAAAAATTTTTGCCAGTCGTCTGGACGTTGGATAGGGAGCTCAAGGGAGACACGCATGACTCCTTTGCCTCATCAGTAGACGCTGCCTTATTAATGTTTTGTCACTGCATCATCATTTTATGCTCATTGTTAATAATTCTTGGAAACGAACATTCAATCAGCGCATTATCAGTATCTCAGTTTCCAAAATATACACATTCCCACAGAATATAGCCCAGAATATAGTCAACATGTATTTTTATGAAATGTTTGGATCTGATGTGCTACCAAATAAGCTAGGTGATAACCCCGGCATGGCTCAGGACTTTTTTTTGGATTAAATTTTTGCAGTATCTTAAAAATAAACACATGAAAACACGTAGAATTTTTACAGTAAAAATTCTTAATGAAAATTCGAAAAAATTTTTTTTAAAGGCTCACAATGGATGGACCTCTCCAAGGATACCACTGCTAGTCTAAATAATTTCTTACTTTAGATGTACACTTGATGTTGTTGCACTTCCCAAATTTCTCTTGATGTCTTAAAGCAAACCTTGGCCATTCATCACTTTGGGTAGTCTAGCGGTCGCCGTTTCTTCTATTTACTTGCCTACGATTTGCTCAATACAGCACGGAGCTAAAAGAGTGCTTCCTCTGTCGTCTTTCCACTCTTTCTCAATAGTCTGCTAAGTCTCCATTATCTCCAGTTACTGATCATTTTTAAAGATTTTCAAGAAATTGTTAAGTACTAAGAACTCTCTTTTCTAAGAAAAGCCTGAGTAACAGGAATTCTATGAATTGTTACAAATTGAAATTTATCTATATTCCACAAACTTTGCCTTGCATTGTTGGTCACGAGATATATATTGTTGATCCTTGCATGTGTTGGTGCATTGCGTGTTGACACCAATGTTGATACCTATTATTGCACAAACTTTTCCTTGCATTGTTGGTCATGAGATATACAAGGTGTAACGTAATTCAGGGACAATAAGCACCTAGCGTGATCCTGTGCATGATTACAAACTTAAAGTTCCTTGTGCAAAATGTTCAAAACTCAAATGTTAAGAGTCTAAACATCATGCGAAGTTTGCTGAAAACCTGTCGAAAACGTCATTTAATCTCAACAATTGCCGCCGATTTAATTGTAATCACCCCTTTGAATGTAATGAACTGCTGGTGCGGAAAGTTCATAAATGACGTAACGATGCAATTTAAATTTTGAGTTTTCGATATTTTCGATAAGGAACTTTAAGTTTATAATCACGCTAGGTACTTATTGTCCCTGAATTACATTACACCCTGTATATTGTTGGTCTGTGCAGAGAATTTGTGAATTGCGTGTTGACACCATTGTTGCACAAACTTTGCCTTGCATTGTTGGTAATGAGATATTTCTCATTAATATGCCTTGCCATAACCATGAATATCGATTTTTTATCAATAATTATTATTTTTTCGAAATCTGAGGTAGACAGTAACCTTCCTCATGCTTTGAAGGTCATGTATGCAAAATTTCATCAAGATCGGAATAAAACTGTAGATTTGTATAAAAAACAAACCCACTAACAAACATCCTTTATATACAACCTGTGACAATAAAGTTCGGTGAATGACGTCAAATTGCTGACGGTCGTAAGAGTGCACCATCGTCGTATCCTGCCCCAGACAGGTCGAGACTAGTTTAAACAAATTTGAGAGAATCAGCGCTGCGAGTGTGTTTATTGTGTTTAAACAGGACATTGAAGAGAGAAGGCGTAGCACACGTGGTCGAAACCCAAAATGGAACAGCGAACAAAAGAGACTCATGAAATGATGACAACAGTTTACAAAGAAAGTGCTATTACTTTGAAGTGTGTTTACGAGTGGTTTGAACGGTTCCGAGGAGGCCGGAACACCGTAGAAGACGCCCCCTGAAGTGGCCAGACATCCAACGTAATGTTACGAGCCAACTGAAGGCTATCTCTAAAAACGACTACGCCAGGAGTTTCCAGGACTTGTACAGGCGTTCCCAAAAGTGCATTACCATCGACGGGGATTACTTTGAAGGATAGTAACTGCTGTTTCATGTAAGCGAGCAATCCACTCTCAATATGCTATCATTCATCGGACTTTATTGTCACAGGTTGTACATGTATATAGATTGTCACCTTCTACTCACATAGCAATGTTCTCTTCATGTGGAAGGTGGGGGGGGGGGAGTGCATCAGGAGCAACAGTATTTCCCACACTCTGGCTTCCAAGAGAACTAAAAACTCTTAAAAACTTTCTGTGTCCTACCTTCAGCATGTCATCGAACTTGGATTGATGCTTTTATGATAAACTTTGTTTGCACGATAAACTTTCGTATAAGTTATCAACACCGGCAGCATCTTCACCATGCTTGCCACATGTTATGCCCAACGAACTTTTCCAGTGTTTGATTTCATTCCTAGCCCATCTGCGATTCAACTGAGTATATCCCATTGTGCTCAGCAGAGGGCTCAGTGAAAGTTGGACCTACTAGAAGACGTCGTCGCCTGTCACCCAATCAGAGACATTTAAGACTGAGTTGCATGTGTCAAACCAGTCTTTGAATCCTACCAGCATGCCATTCACAACTCTCTGAAGCATTTAAGGTAATTACAGTGCCCGGAACGAAAGAAGAAGGAAACTGGTGTATGTGTAAATGAATTAAAACTCGTTCAACCAATCAGAAACGGACAGGAATCAAGGCATTACTTTCTACTGATGCCAGGTATAAGTAATACTTTGTTTCCAGTCCGTTTCTGATTGGTTGAACGAGTTTTATTCATTTACACATGTGCCAGTTTCCTTTTTCTTTCGTCCCGGGCACCATAGCCAAATGACGGCATTCAGATCTGTGAATGAATGACTATTAAGGCTGAGTTCTTGCTATCTGAATCATCGATCTTGCTTCATTTGGAACGCTGACATCACCATGGACAAAGGCATATCAACAGGTTTGTGAATGTGTGACATGACAAAGTTCCAACGGTACCATACGATACCATTAGGACACTTGCTATGAAACCAATTCCCAATATTATTTACTCATTATATCCACTCATGACACGTTGTTATGAGTTGTTTGACATTTTACTGAAAGTTCCAACAGTACCATATGGTACCATTAGGACACATGTATTAAACCAACTTCTACTATCATTAATTACTTGTTATATTCAGTCATGAGATGTTGTTACGAGTTGTTTGATATATTACATGTAATATTTTAGCATTGAAAGTTCCAAAGGTACCACATGGTTCCATTAGGACACGTGCTACTAAACCAATTCCCATTATCATTATTTAGGTGTGATATTCATTCATGCATGAGAAATCCCTACACGTACATGTGCCACTAGTCCAATATCTTATCACTAATTACTCTTATATATTCGTTCATGACACATCGATATAACCATATATTGCATGCCATATCTGGTTATAGGAAATTTTTAAGGGGGTATCATTATGGTATCATTACAGCACGTACCTATTCAGGCTATCTCACGTTCGAACTTGTTTGTGCTCTGTTCCATATTAATGGATTGGTGAAAACAGAGTGTGAAAAAGTTAATTTGTTTTCAAGTTATCGTAATAAATAATAAGCTCCCTACGAATAAAAAAATTCTATTGATTTAGAGACCGATCCCCCCTTTCAATAATCGTCAATCATGTGCATCCTACACACGCACCATCTCATTAACGTTTAGAGCACGCGCAGAGCCGAACCGATATGCTTATAACGAGTTTTCCCCAATGCAAGGATAATTTGTCTCTTCCAGCAATTCAATACACGCACCCTCTATTGCAATGCAATGCATTGTTGGAATTGTGCCTACAGACGGACAGATGGACAGCTGGACTAACCAATCACATAAGCACTTTTCTACGAAAATGTGCTGAAAAAATGAACATCTTTTCTATTCCTCTTTTAACTTTTGCTATCAAGGATGCTTAATAATCATTGGTTATATTTGAAATTTAACCCAGCAGGGAATCAGCCTGCTGAGGGGACAAACAACATCGATGCCCTCAGCAGGATTTGAACCTGTGACTCGCTGGTTTAGAGAGCAACCAGACTTGCACCTTAGCACTCTCAGCCACTGAGCTGGCTAAAAAAAAAAATAAATGAATTAAGATTCTTCAAATTGTTAGCTTTATCACTTGCTGAAAGATAGTAGCATAGCAGTTGAAATATACATCCATCACAGACTGCAGTTCTAAATGTGGAAGCATTAATATCTGAATCTCTGTAACTAATGATTTACTATTTATGTTATTGAACTTCAGAAAGTTTTAGTTAAAATGAAAGTTGTTAATTACAGTATATAAGTAAAAATAGGTTTAAAAAGAAAAAACTGTTTAGTGAAGATTTTGAAAATCCACAAGAATCATTATCAACTGTGGTTTACAACTGGAGAAGCGACACAAGAGCCACATTCTTAAGTTGTTGCCATGCCATGTTCAAGAGCAACAGGCCAGTTATCGTAAATTGTATGAATGATACCTGGTGAATGAAAAGTACAAGAGTCATTTTTAAAGTAAGAACCATTTTATAATAAAAACAAAATGACTATATATACGAGGGTTGTACCAAAAGTAAGGTTCCCATATTTTTTACAAGTAGAAAACATTGTTTATTGTTATTAATTTATACATCGTTGAAAAGCTTACACTGTTGTCTATTTTTCAACGTAGTCTCCATTTTTTTCGACACACTTTTGAAGACGGTGCTCCAGCTTTTGTATTCCTAAGTCGAAGAAGTCTCCCGCCAATCCGTTCTTTCAATTGTGCCGTGGGAAGCTTCAGGAATGCGTTCAACAAGTTCACGGACAGTGACCCTCCGATCTTTCAGCAGCTCATTGTTGATCTTCTGGGCAATCGAATCCGAAACCGGCGGTCTTCCACTCCGTTCTTCATCGTGAACTTCCGTGCGACCCTCAGCAAAAGCCCTGCACCATTTTCGAACGTGCTGAACGGACATGCACTTTTCACCATAAACCTCAGTCAGTTGCCGATGAATCTCCACGGGCGGTAACTTCCTTGCGTGGAGAAACCGGATTACTGCTCGAACCTCGCACTTGGCGGGAGCGGCGATCAACACTTTCATCTCCGACAGCTGCCAAGCGAACACTGAGCGCCGTAGGAATCGCTCGAGAGTGAGGCTTGAGAGTGCGGGAACCACTGCGCACGGCACTGTTGTCGGATTTAGCCTAGCACCTTCCCTCGAGGCTGTAGCTCATTGGGAACCTTACTTTTGGTACAACCCTCGTATATTCAAAAATTTTCCTTTACCAGATTCTATGTACCTGAAACTATTTTTCCACATAATTTTCAAGTTTATTTAAGGCTGCCAATGACCTCCTTTAGATCCAGGAACAGGTGGTAGCCACTGAACGAGAGGTCTAAGTTGTTCCCAAACAAAAAATCTGATTAATTGGGAACAACTTGACTTGCGCATTACAGTCCGGACCTCGCATCTAGTGCCTACCACCTGTTCCTGGATCTAAAGGAGGTCATCGGCAGCCTGCATTTCAGCGACGATGAACAAGTGAAAACTGCGTGATTTTTTCACCGGTCGCAGCTTTTATGAAGTGATCATGCGTAAGTACATTGAGCGCTATGACAAGTGCTTAAGTAAACTTGGAAACTGTGTGGAAAAATAGTTTCAGGTACATATAATCTGGTAAAGAAAAAATTTTGAAAATATATAAAATATATTCTTACTTTAAAAATGACCCTCGGTAAAAACAGTTATACATACAAGCGTCAAACTTGGCATGATTGTAGTTCAAACTCTAAAGTATTACAACAAATGATGAAACTAACTAAGTGTGTGTTGGACTTGTGCAATGCCAAACATAAAATCTTTTTTCAGGTGATCTGTTAATTTAATATTTGAAAACTTTTTTATTCAAAGCGCTTATTTTATAAATTTCGATACTTAAACTATTATAGATTATATGTCTATAAAATCCGAAACCGAGAACACAGTGCCACACCCTCCAGAACCTGGCATATTTTGGTAAATATATTATATGGCAGTACGGAACCCTCGATGCGCGAGTCCGACTCGCACTAGCCCAATTTATTTTATATGCAGATGAACAGTTGGCAATATTGTTGCAGAATCTAAATTTTGAACACCATTGATGCTCCACTTTCATTTCTTTACCCTTCAACCTAGTTGAAAATAAAATCCAAGAAAATAGACTGAGATGGTTTGGCCATGTAATGAGAAGAGACGAGGACCACACTGGCGAAAGAGCTATGAACATGAAAGTGGAGGGAAGGAGAAAAAGAGGATGACCCAAGAGAAGATGGCAAGATATTGTGGATGAAGATCTGAAATCAAAGGGACTCAGAAGGGAATGGACAGAGGACAGAGAGAAATGGAGGAAGCTCATCAAAAACAGCGACCCCACATAGAAGTGGGAAAAGCTGAAGAAGAAGAAAAGGGTTTCAAACCCTTATTTTATTTTGCAAAGTTTTGAGCTGCTCCATCCTTCGAGGCCAGTGATGCTAGAAGCCATGCAATTGAATCACTAACGTAGAAATATCCTCTCTAAATTGCATGAACACATGATGAAAGGTGCTGTGCACCAAATGTGATGAACATGTACCAACATTATTAAAGAACCTATTTTGGTCTTTCTCATTTCATCATCCACCAGATGCCATACTTTGCGATAAACATTAGGACCATCAGATGATAGCATTAACAATTTATTTAAAACAAGGACATTTTCCATTATTGTAATCAAAATGTTTTCTTTCAATAGTTCTGCTGTGGCAGTATCTAAGGCTCTTCTTGTTTCAAGATGTCTTGATACAACATGCTGATCCATGTCTGACCAAAATTTTAATCTGAGCTGAAGCGCCTTGACAGTTTTCACATTTGTGGTTATATCAATGCAACTTTATAGTAACTATTTTCGACTTCCAATAGCATCATACACTGCTGGCAAAATAAATGCAACACCTAGAAGGAATGGGTCAATTCATTTGAAATTCTGCACACATGCTGCATTGGTGGCATACAAGAAATTGTAAGACAATACGTCCAGAAGAACGTTGTACAGGTTAGCTCCCATGCCCCTCCTGGAGAAGAATGGTTCTGACCAGGTTTGCATGAAATAATCAGTTTGGGATCTGCATTGTACTGCAGTGTACCTGTCCACACACTACCTGTTTTAGCTTGCAGGCCTTACAGCATGCAGCACTACTTCCCTGGCCAGCACGATCTACAGACTTGTCGTTGATTGAGAAAGTGTGGGACATGATGGGACCCAACGTTCAACATCGCTACACACCAGCTGCAACAATTCCACAATTATGCCAACATGTTCAGGAGGTTTGGAACAACCTATGATGCCTGTATTAAAGCTCAAGGTGATTATACGACCTACTATGTAGTCTATTGGGTTGTGATAGAATTATCACATGTTCTGTTTTTCTTTGTGTATTTTGTTTTAAGCCTAGCTTTTTATTCATTTGCCTGTGCGTCGCCATCCGTTTCCTCACCTACATTGTTGTGGAGCTTTGCTTCCGTGCTCTTCGTTTTCTACAGTTTTGTGATTGTTTCCAGCTTTTCCCGCTAGTGAGTGCTTGCGTGAACGGACCTATTAGTAAACGATGTCATCCTCTAGCCAATCAGGAGCGATTTCTGTGTTGTGCGCACGTCTCAAATCGGCGCCAGAATCCTCCCAGGATTCAATTTGGAATGCTATAATTCGTATATATTGTTCCGGAATTTGCATTTTGGCTACGGGCAGTCCAGCAACAACATCATGCTGCAGGAGAGTCTTCGAAGAAGCCTGATGACCAGCCCTGCAAGAGGAGAATGCCATCCCCTGAGATGAATGAAGACCAACGCGGCCTAGACAGGTGGGTTGCCGGGCCATCTTTAGGCCTAACGTCTTCCCTCCCCTTTGCCTACGGAGCCCTTCTGTCGAAGCCGTCGAGGTGGATCATCTGCGGCATGTATCCTGGTCCCTGAGTGCTTGGCAGCCATCGTTTTGCTTCTCTTCGGTGATGGACACTTCCAGCAAGCATTCTTCAACTGTGTCCCGAGTTTTGTAGAGCGACACCGGCTAGTTCTCGATGGACTTGTGAGTGGGAGTGCTTTCCTTTCTGCGGTGGAGTGGTGGCCCGTCGGCAGTTATTTTATTTTGTGCTCTAGTCAGATGATGCGAACTCTCCTATTTGTATATAGAACTCTGAGACTTTTGGCTACGGCTTTTATTATTTATTCTGAGTGTCTATTTTAATGTATTGCTTGTTTGAATACTTTTTTTGTTTTTACATCTTGGTATCTGAGGTGGGAGGCCTATTTGTTTTAACGTTCATGATTGTTGGCAGCTTTAATTGTATGGTCCTATTTTCTTTAAGCCACGTTCATTTGTATTGTGGGTGCCAAGATGTTGTAGTTATTTGTATATTTCTTACCCGAGTTTCTTCTTAGCTATAAGATATATTTTATTTTGTGTTTTCTTTTCTTTGTAGGCACGCATATGAATCCTGTAGTGGGAGGCTCACTGTATTTATGTAGGTATAGGCTTACAGAGTGTTTTCTTGGAGACCTTCATATGGGAAGGTCTATTTTTCGTTTCGGCATTTGTGTGACGCAGGTGGGTTGTTACTCGTTGCGCTCTTTTAACAGTAAGTTATTATGTTCTTACTGGGAATCAAAATGGGATTCCAAGAGGTTATGTTGATAGATAACCTAGGAGCGTAACGTAGTTTATATTTTCACTTCATTTTGAATGTGTGTTGGGTGATTTATTCACCAGGCTGCCTCCGTGCCGTGGTGTTTGTAAGCCTTGTTTATTTGGCGCTATTTGGTTAAGCCTCATTTGGGATTGTTGGATTAGAATTCATATGCGTTGCACTAGTATTTTTTGTTGGAGTAATTTTTATGTATAGTGAACTATTTCTTTGGAGAGGACATCATTTTTTGTTTAGTCTTATGATATTGTTGGGAAATTTTAGCTCACGTTATTTGAATCTGTATAATGTATGGATTTCATTAATTATTTTGTTTATGCATTTGGGATTAGGGTGCTTAATATATTTTTAAGAATTACTGAGTTCTTATTTATTTATTCTAGGATTGTGGGGTATACTTTTATTGTGAGCTAAGTTGGTTGAGTTAACAAGTTGTTGTACCCTATTTATTTTATGCGAGGTAAGGAGCCATTTTGTTAAGTGAATTTATTTTATTAATGAACTTTGAACTTTAGGGTTTCAGTGTTCCTCCCTTCAAAAGGAACACACAGCACTTTCTGTGTTTATTTGTTGTTTTAATATAAATTATTTTGCTCCTCTTAATTTTGTGCATGTTATTGATTGAACCTCACTCATTAATTTCATTGACTTGTATTTATTTTGTTTTCTTGTCATTTTAATAAAGATCACATTCTTTATGCTTATGTTCTGACTCCTACTTTCTTGACGAGTGTGACTCCCTCACCTTGGGTTCACACATTTCGTCACAGGGTCATGGGGGCCACCCTGTTAAATATTCTTTTGGACGTATTGTCTTGCAATTTGAATCATTTCTTGTATGCCACTAATGCTATATGTGTGCAAAATTTCAAATAAATCGACCCATTCCTTTTAGGTGTTGCATTTTTTTTTGCCTGCAGTGTATTTTTAAAGTGTGACGTTCCAGTTAAGTGTAAGTCATGTGGGTCCGGCGAAGAGGGGGGGGGGGTCCTCAGAAAATGTTTTTCTGTTTTTTTTTTCTTTTTTCGTTAATGTAATGCTGGCTATCGTTTGAGGTATGCTAATTTTGGTTAGTAATTATGTGCATGATCGTTATTGTTTGGGTGATAATAGTGTTTGTGTATGATAATGATTGTTTTGAAGTATAATTGTTGAAAGTAGTGTTTTAGCAATTGTAATTAACCTGCAATTGTTAGGAGTTTTTCTGAAAAGATCGGCTCAGCTTCCAACAGAGGATTGTTATGAATGTTTTCGAAGAAATTTAGTGGCGTCATTTTGCGTGTGTTTTGTTTGTTATTATGATTCTTTTTTTTTTCAAAAAACTGTTTGAACGGTACAGACGTACCTCGTTTTGCTCGGCGTTTTTCGCTCCTCATGATTCGAATACCAAGGACATGAGGTTGTGAGTGCACATTGTAAATAAGTGATTGATTGTTATATGAATTTGATTATTCTCTTTTAATGATCGATATCTTCGATATTACTACAATGCTTCCTGAATCCAACAAACACGGCAACCAGTATCTTCGATCTACCGAGGTAATTGTATTTTGATCAGATGGAGAGACGCTGATGGCCACGATCAGATTGGAACGTGGAATTTATCAGAATTTGGAAATGTGGCTGATCACAAGAGTTCAAGGACGGCAATATACACTGAGTCGCCAAATTATTATGACCATCCCCTTAATACAGTGTTGAGCCACTTTTCGCTCTTATTACTGCTTGCATTCTTCGGGGCATGGATTCTATGAGATGTTGGTAAGTTGTAGGAGGAATATGAGACCAACTCTGAAGAACTGCATCTTCCAATTCCTGCAGATTTGATGGTGCTGGATCCCGCTGCCTGATGGCCCGTTCAATCTCATCCCACAAATTCTCAATAGGATTGAGATCTGGCGATTGTGCAGGCCAACGAAGCAAGGTAAACTCTGTGTCAAATAATCTGTTATTCCTAATTTTATTTTAAAATACAGTGTGGACCCAGTCGAACGCTGTCTTTGGGAGCCACGATTTCGTGACAGCGTTAGATCGAGCCGCGGTCGATCCGGACCCCCCTCCCCCCGCAGATGACAAGAATCGCGTTCTCATATGTACATGTACACTTCTCTGTTTGTTTTCTTTTCGTTTATTTTTACTTAATAAACATGTCAATTGAAGCTACAGTATTGAATGTAGAAGCTATTCAGTCTAAAAGAGATAAATCAGCTACCAGCTAGGATCGAACGCGGTCGACAAGATCCGTGATTTCATATGCACGATTCCATAGGCACATCCGGTGGCGATAACCATTGAAACTGTTCAGAAGTCACTGCTGACTGAAGGGACCAAAGACAAATATTGTACATGGTCATGGCCAACCACTTTCAAACCATGCAAGAACAGCTGCAGGAAATCAATAATGGTCCAGATAGACAACTGCATTAAATGGACATCTGGAGCCAGTTCCCTTGCAAGTGTCCAATACTCACTCTAGTTCTCAAGAGAATTCGTGCAATGTGGTTAAACCGATATCAAAACTGGACTGTAGATGACTCGAAATGCGTCATTTGATCAGATGAATCAAAGTTTTGTCTTTATTCGAATGATGCTTGGTGTCATGTGCATATAAGAACAACTGAAGCCTTTCACCCTGATTGTGTCAAAGATGTGGCGAAGCTGGGTGGTGGCTCTGTGATGCTGTGGGCAAGTTTTCTGTACAATGAACAGGAACCGCTCGTTGAAATTAGCACCAGGCTTAATCAGTATCACTATCGTGACATTGTGGATGGATAACTGCTGCCTTTTGTGGGTCACGTCAAAAATGTCTATGACCTAGACGACATTTACTATCAAGACAATATCTATTGGGCTCACAGGACTAGATCAGTGGAGACGTGGTTAGACAAGCTTGATCAGACCAGGCAGCACTTTGATTAGCCTGCCAAATGCCCAGATCTGAACCCAATAAAGAATTTGTCGGACCACCTGGAACAACATGTAAGCAGAAGAATCGCCATTCGATTAACATCGCCAACCTGTGGGATAAATTGTATGCACCATGGTTGGAAGCATAAGGACTATCTAAACACACCCGTACAATCAATGCCCAAGTGCATTAAAGCTGTAGTTAAAGCAAAGGGATGTGAAAAGTATTATTAACA
>JAHWFO010097934.1:0-28924 GCA_023313115.1 Rhysida immarginata | reverse complement strand
TTGTTTGAAAAATTGAATTTCTCGGATGTAGTATATTTAGAAATGAAAACGAGCTCTATGTTCTTATGTTTCTCATCATTTTCAATCGAATGTGGCCATCTGAACACTTCAAAACGTGTATTGCATTTTGTCCGGTTGCGTTTTATCCGGATACCTCTTTAGTTACATAGCCTTGCGCAAATAGATAGTGAGCTTAATTCGACATTAATACGACAGGATCAATAACAAAACAAAACTTTTCAAAGTGAGCGGAGCAGTCAGCTAGTTCGCGGTCGGAAGCCAGTTATCTCTTCAATCAAAAATTATCCATTTCTTCCTAATTCTTACATAGGAAATTGAAGAAATGATAAATTATTATCACTACATGTACCTCTATTCTTATAGCCAAATACTAAATAAGAATGAGGCATGACGAATATGCGATTTACAAATTTAGGAAGATCGGTCGTAAATATCTACTCAGTGAGAAAATATCAGGAGACGTTAGAGAGAGAGAGAGAGAGAGAGAGAGAGAGAGAGATAATTTTTAATGCTGGGGCATGGCGGTAAAATCCATGTCAACGCAGTGAATTAGAGAAATAATTAGCATTAATTGTTTGAAAGTTTCCATAGTGTGATTTTTTAATAAACAAACTAAAAAAAAGTTTCAAAATTCATTCAGTGTCATTCATGTAACGTCTCATTTTTGAAAATCATCTATTCGTGACTTCGCTTTAAAAGCTACACACATTTCAATAAATATTCATTTACATAGAGTACATTAAATGAATTAAAATGACCAAAATAATTATTATATACTAAAAGGAGTGGTTTGATAATATTTCAATAACATGTGAATCACCTTTTTTAATCCCCTCCTTCATTAGAACTTACATTGGTGCCTTTCATTTATTTATTTTATTTTAATTTTTTTTTATTTTCATTCAAAAAGGAGATTCACATTTATGTTATTATAACCAAAGTAATATTTGGAAACTCTTTCTAGTTTTTTTTTTACTTAAAAAAATCACGTTGTGAAAGCTTACAAACAACTGGGATTAGCATTAAAACATTAAATCGACCCTAGCAGCTAACCTCGCACTACGTCACTTCCGGAAAAATAATGGCCGGCGCGAGGGGAAAGCAAACGCGCTATTTTTCGCTTTTCAAAGCATTTTTTATATAGAAATTATGGACCAAAATTAAAAATTTCAACGGAATCGTGTTATAATCATTTATGGACCAAAAATTGATATTCTGTAAAAAAATTATAATCGAATTTTTGCATAGAGTTGTCCTTTAAATAAAGAAGTTGAAAGTACAAATAGTTAATTTTTTTAAATATCAGGACAATTCAGGACACTAAGGGTAAATTAAGGACATTTCAGGACATTAATATAAAAATCAGGAATTTCAGGAAATTCAGGACAAGTCCGAGCCCTGTGTGCATTGGAGGGGCCCCTCATACTCAATGCGTACTAGTTTATTCTAAATTCATCATTACAAACCAACATTATACAGCACTACTTTAAAAACTTTAAGAAGCATTAGAATGCATACCTGAGTTACTCTAAAGGGAGAGGGGAGGGGAGGGAAAGAAGGCGTGGCACTGAGTTACCTTTCAATTAACATGAAACAAACAAACTGACTCTATGCCGCAAATGACTAAACAGGGCAAATGGCACACACTGATTCTATGCGAGAATCACTGATATGAGAATATACCCTTTATCCACAAACACAGCGTCCCAGTGATGCCATGTGATTCCTTTATAAGACAACCGAGTACTCATCAGTCGGAAGGGGGAACCACTGTAACTCTTCCTGGGTAAATTGCTCTAAACAGTGTCTTCATTCGCTGGATGGCAAGAGACGTTATCGTGCTTCAATCATGCGCTCAGCCACTGGACCAGCAACGCCACTAGCGAGGGCCCTGCAACCACCACTTGCTCACTTCATGCACCCTTACGCACTCTAACGACAAAGAAATTTGTCGTGCTAAGTACTCAGGTCACTCCTCTGTTTGATACAAAAACAAACTGCAGGTCAGACTCTTATTCTATTCTTAAATCTATTCCGTAAAACTAACTGGACATTTAATAACAGTCAGTGTTTCACGACAGTGTCTTTATGTTCACTCTTACGCACTCGTGCTGCTTTGTGAAGGAAGGCCTCGATCAAACAGTTGCATATGAGGAGACAGGTTACTCAGTCAACTTTTCGGAGAGAACACACTTTTGTTCGACAATAGTTTTGTGTCGGGGATATAGTACGGAGATCTAATACAGAAAAAGAAACACTTACCAGGATGTCATCTTAATTGACTAGGTTTACTTGATGTTTAGGTAGGCGAGAAAAAGCATCCTAGCGCCGACTCGATGCCATCATGCTCCAATCGACTTCGGTAAAGTTTATGTAATACACATGGATTCTGGCAGAGCACAAAACTTATGCTCACAGGAATATTTGATTAACTACAGTCTTTTTAAACACATAAATTAACACAATGATGCTGCTACTGTAACTGTCTTTAATTGACAATACACTTTGCTGATGGGTAACCGTTAGGGTTATCGGTTCGAACGATAATGCGCCTCTACACAGCTCTTACATGCTGCCGCTCCGTCTGCATTCCAGTCGGAATATATATAAAAAAAAATTTATCCTCTGGTTACCAAGCAAAAATAAAAAAAAAAAGACAACAATAGTCCGTTAGGAGCCTGACATCATCTTCTCAGAAATGTTGCTGAGAAGACAATGCCAGCTCCTCAACAATTGCAAACGTTGTTGCATCGTCGTAATAATGCGAAAATGTTCGCTAAAATAAAATGACAAGCTTAATAATCAAACAAATAAATCCACTTCCTCTAAAACAAAAATAGAACCAATCAGTTCAATTAACATAATATCCATAAAAGCAACATTCAACAAAATACCCATTAATAAGAACATTAAAACAAAGAATAACCCGTTGCTTTGTCTTCGCTAGACACATGTGACACCCAACTGACATAGAATGTCACAAAGTATCTCAGAACTATCTAATGTGACCACCTACAGCTTCCTCTATACCTCTTGCACTGACTCCAGAGGCATTCAGAGTATATATCTGCCCCCTTTCATACTCTGTCGATCTGATGTTATGAGGCATTGATTTTTCTCTTGTTTAATTTCACCACATAAATTTTTTTGTAGCTGAGCCATATTGGATGATGATTAGTACCATCTATCGTTGAATTAATTGAATGCATAATAGATGGCATTAAATATTAGTGGTCTTAAACTTTTGGGACAAGATGAAACCAATTTTTGTGAATAATAGTTTTGTTTTTCGTTTTTTTAGTTACAATATTTTGCACAAGAATTAAGTTAAGTGTTGTATGCATCCAAAAATCTGAAAATGAGGTCACTGATTTGTTGTGATTTAATAAGAATAGGAAAAATGTGGGTGGTCCTTTTTGGACACACCTTATAAGAGATTGTACTTGTGAACAAACTGTTTCATTCACAGGGCTATGAACATAAGATCACAACAATGTGGCACCAACCCTTATGGGCATTCATTTTCATTTGCCAGCATTATATATAGGAGGTTTGAGAATCAAATGACCGCATAAGAATGATGACATATAAACAATTTTAATATTTAAAAACAGAAAACTTACCTTATTTACTGTATACCAATAATAAAACACAGTATAAATGATCTGCAACAACAAACCAATAGTATTGACAGTAATCAATGTATGATCAAACTGCAAAATTCCATATTTCAACCAAAGACTGCAACTATTAAAGGACAAAAAAGGGACTGCTGTTAAAAAATAATTGTTATCAAGGTAAAATCGCAACAAAAATCAACTTTATTCTAGATATATTTCGGTTTTTAAACTTTATTCGTCATTTAGATGAATTATAGACTGAATTACCAACATTCAATTATTACCACTTACATTTGTTATTAAAAAGTCATTTAATATACCATAATAAATCACAATTCTTTACTTTTGTGTTTTTAAAATGGAGCATTAATACAAGTAGTATCTTAATACAGTATACCAAACATTATCATATAATAATGAACATATAGGTATTTGAGGACTTATAATTGAACACTTGCAATTGTGTACATTAATTCCTTTACTTTTATCTTTATAGAACATAAATTGCAGACCATCAGCTAACACAAGAAATTAAAATACACACTGATCATTCCACTACACGTATGGTACAGCAATGTTGGAATTGCAACATTTTTGAAAGTCACCAGATCATTTCTGAACAAAGTTTGGAAGGAGCTGGAAGCCTCAGAGGACATGTGTTACTAGTAGCTAAGCGCAAAAAACATGCATAACATTCAAATTGTATGAGAACACCACAATTTGTACAACAGATGCAAAACATTATAAACGGGAACCCAGGAATGTCCATCAGAGCCATCGCCCGAGATCTCCAGGTTTCCGAGGGCCTTTGTTTAAGTTTATGTTCTGAGGAGGACAGTTCTGCTCTTTTAAGGGTGAAAACACAAGAAGAATGACTGCTTCGAGAAAAGCAGTTATTAAACAAGGTCAAACATCCGGAATAATCTGGCATGCTGATTTTTTTTTTCTTCTGTTGAAAAAATTTCGACTAGGACCAAAAAGTGAACCGGCAAAATGACAGATGGTTATGTGCAGTTCCCTTGTAAGTTTCACGTTATAGATATGCACACTAAGTAATTTAAAAATGATAACTCAATTTTAATTCAAAGAAATAGAAATAAAATAAATAATAAAAACAGTTAAAAAAGTCACCCGATGTGGAGAAATAACAAATATTGAATAAGATGAAACACAGATGAAACTGAGGTCTTGTGGAGGTTATGTAGACGAAACACTGATGAAAAGAAGGTATTGTGAAGAAATTTTACAGGAAAACACAGAAAGAAACACAATAAACAGGAGAAGAAAATCTAGATGAAAGTCCTATTATCAGTAGCACGTTGATAGCAAAATTGGAATGAATTATAAATAACGTTTTCAGGATTTTTATTCCATCTTCAGTTTGTAAAATTTTTGAATAAAATTTCAGTTAAAACAATATAATTGAAGACATAATAAAACAAAGAAATCAAAACAATTATATTATAAACGTAGGAGTTGTGATAAATATATATTAATTAAGATAAATCAAAACAATGTGTGATATTGTTATTCGTATGATTGTTATGAACAGGGAAGTGGTATTGGATTGTTGAGAGCAAGTAGTAATTTCCATTTATTATTAATTTCTATAGATGGTTTGGAAATGGCAATTACTACTAAAAAAATAAAAAATAAAAATTATAACATAATCTAGACAATAACACCTCCCTTGCTCTCAAAAATCCAATACCACTACGTTGTTCATAACAATCATACGAATAATAATATCACAGATTATTTTGATTTCTTTATTTTATTATGTCTTCAATTATATTAACTGAAATTTCATTCAAAAATTTTACAAACTGAAGATGGAATAAAAATCCCGAAAACGTTTTTTGTAATTCATTCCAATTTTGTTATCAACGTGCTACTGATCATCGGAATTTCATCTAGATTTTTTTCTCCTGTTTACTGTGTTTCTTTTTGTGTTTTCCTGTAAAATTTCTTCACAAGACCTTCTTTTCATCTGTGTTTCGTCTACATAACCTCCACAAGACCTCCGTTTCATCTCCGTTTCGCCTTCTTCAATATTTGTATTTCTCCATATCGGGTGACTTTTTAACTGCTTTTATTATTTATTTCTATTTCTTTGAATTAAAATGGAGTCATCATTTTTAAATTAATTATACATTATTCAACTCCTATTCTTATATAATTGATATGCACATTAAGTTTCACACCACCGTGATGGTTATAGGGGCTGTGAGTAGCAAAGGACACGTCATGCCACCCCATTTGTTTCCACAGAATCTTCGAGCGAATGTTGCTGACTGCATTGCAGTGCTGCAAAGAGTTGTGAAGCCCTAGATAGACAGTGTTCGCAATGGCAGATCATATGTCTTTCAACAGGACTCTGCACCTGCAAATAAAGCTGTGACAACACAAGAATGTATGCCAACCCATCTGCATGATCACTTCACAGCAAATTCGTAGCCACGTAACTTGCCAGATCTCAATCCCCTGGACTATTACATGTGGAGCATTGTTGAATGGGAAGCTAATCGACATTCCCACAATACCATTGGTTCGGTCAAGGTCGACATTCAGAAGGTCTCGCATTGAAGCCATCATTGCAGCTAACAGCGGTTATAACGAATAAACCTGTTCTCTAGCCCTTTCTACATCTATATACCTAATTGTTTGGCATATATGATGTTTTGTTCTAGTATCTGTATCGTGTCCTCAAATATCCTACATGGCAACATTCATTTTTCAACTTAGTCACCATTTGCGTTCAGGCATTTACAGGCATCCCAGTCAGTTTTTAATTGAAAAATACAGGAAATATAGGAATTTTAATGTACATTTATAGAAATGATATCTGCCAAATATAGGAAATGTTGTAAAAATATAGGAACTGGAGGCCAGACCATTAATAATAGTTTTCATCTAGAAGATTTATTAAAATTGACATTTACAATTTAAATGAACAAAAAAGTTTGAATGCCACATTCTTTATGTCAAATGTTGCTTTTACAAACGATGATTTCTTGAGAATCTTAAAAATTGAAAAAACTCAATTGTTAAAACTTAATTCTTAATATAAAATACAGCTATTAACAGTTTGTTTCAATAAGCAATGATATGAATATTTTTATTTCTTTTTAATTTTTTTTGCAGGAGTTTCTGATGTTGAAAAAAAAACCTGTTAATTATAGCCTGCTTTCTTTTTCCCACCACGTTTTCTTTGCTTCTATTAATTTCCATTTCTTTATGTGCAACATCTAATTTATTTTTTGCTGCCTCTATCACAGCTTGAGCTAAAGAAATAACTTTAAAATCTTTTTCTCCAAAGCCTGTTTAAGTTTTTCATTCCCATCCCTGAGCAAATCATTTCCAACTTCTATTTCTGCAACTTGTCTTATTTCTTTCTCAGCATATAATTTTGATTTTTCAACTAAATCTTCTTTTGTTCTAGACAATTCTTTCATTTTCTGCTGTCTTGCCATTTCTTCTGCTTTTCTCTGTTCTTCTACTTTTTTTTTTCTTCTGCTTCTTTTTTTTCTTGTTCTAAACGCTGCATGTAATGACTATGATTTCTCAGCAGCGTTTGAAAAATTTGTAAGATTTCTCTTGTAATCAGAACGATGTGAGGCCTATTATTGTAATCTTTAAGTCCATCTTGAATGGAAAGGATACCATTTATTGAAATTTCAGATAATTTTATTCTGTCAGGACTGATAATCATGTTGCTCTCAGAAAATCCTCTTTCAACTGCAGCATTACCATGTGACAAAACCAAGACATCTTTAACAAGCTTCATAATCGAAGGATATTTCAATTGATCTGAAGAAGTCTTCATGCAGAAAAAATGCCTCCAATAATGATCAATGCTTGTTTTTGTATTGAGACACTCTTCTGCATGTGTCTCATTTTGAAATAATCTCCATTCATCGCTTAAATGATCAATGTCAATTTCTATAGGTAATGCCTTAGCTAAATTTTTCATAGCATTTAAAGTCCATGCTTCATGGGGTACTTGAGGTTGAAGGGCTTTGCAATTTTTGAGAATTTCATTATCCAAAGGCAACTTTTCTAACATATACTGTGTTACAATTTTATAGAAACAAAAGATACATTTTTCCTGAGGTAGTGCGATTAATGCAGAACGACATCTATCTCCCATTTCAAGCTATTTTTCTTTTAAATGAATGCTCTTATTTTCAAGGTTGAGAGATTTAAGTTGTGAAATTTTCTTGCACTCTTTCAAAATATCACTTCTGATATACTTCCCTAAAATTTTCTTTGTAATAAGAATAAGTTCATCATAGAGTAAATGAATAAGTGGTTCCTGCTTTTGAAAAAATGTTAAGAATAAACTGAATGATTCAGCAACTGATTTTAAGAAACAATTCTGCAAAAGTCTGTTTCATAACTAACTTGTTCCTGATTCTTTTATAGCGAGCATTTGATGAAACAGAGGGCTGACTTTTTGGAAGTTCGTTAATGAAATATGCTTGTAGTCCTTCCCATTGTTCCAGGATTTTCTCAATGGCAGGCAATAATGTTAGCCATCTACATTCAACATGTTTAAGAAATTTGCTATGTTTTAAACTTAGTTTTTGCTGAATGCTAAAATAATCTTCTTGCCTAGCTGCAGACATTTTAAACCAAGAAGGAATATCGATTATTAATTCTGGGATGTTGCAGAAATTGGGCAATTCCAATCCTTTGGAAAACGCATTATGCATAACATGGAGACAACAGGTTCCTACATTTACAAGTCCAACATCATTTGGTCTTTTTGTCTTTAATATTTCGTCATTGACGATTCTCCAAACGGTTTTATTGACATTAGGTCCATCACTGCCCAACATCACCAGTTTATTTAAGGACAATCCATTTTCATCAATAGCAAATATAATCTTCTGAGCAATCTGTATTCCGGTAGCATGTCCCATAAGGTATGTTTGTAAATGACGAACAGTTACTGCATCTGCAATTGGTGACCAGTATCGAACTTTTATATCTAGTTGCTTAAAAAGTTGTTTGTTTGTAGTTTCATCATATTCTAAGGTGTAAGAATATAATGATCTAAGTTGACTTAGAAGGCATTTATGAAAGTAAGGCCCAATTGCATCAGATATAAGATAGGATATTTTAGACGAACTCATCGAAAAGTTTCTACAACTGTGCCAGGAAACATAGACTCAAAGAGTTCTTTTATATTATCACAGGATGAATAAGAATATCTAGACTGAACAACTTTCATTGCCCATAAATTTCTGCCCTAGTACCAATATCATTTTGTGAAGAACAAAATAAAATTGATTCTATTTGATTTTCAGAATCACTGATTAATGAATTTGCAGATGAAAGAGTATTGCTTTCATTTCTGCAACCAATACCAATTGTCAGCTGTTTTCCATTTAGGATGTCTCTTGCATTTTTTATATGCGTTTTTCCATGAGCATGCTGCTCAATTTGTTGAAGGCCTTGGTGGTTGCAATTGAAAGTAGGGTTGCCACCTCTCCGGTTTTGGGCCGGAGTCTCCGGTTCTTGCCTTATTTCTCCGATCTCCGGTTTCAAACAGCCAATCTCCGGTTTTGTACTGACTAGAAAGTCACTTTGAGGTTAGGTTAGATTAATAAATTATAACATGACCTGCATGGAGTTTTATGAACATATAGCCTATAAATATATTAAACATCCAAAACAGTTAAGTTCGCTGAAAAGTTGTTGGTTCAAAATATATGTTCAAACTTAATAAAATGTGACATGGTGTATTTTAATTTGAATCTTGTAATTTAAATTGTGTTTACATATTATTTTTATCCTGTAATTTACATAGAGTTTATATTATTATCATTATTATTTTTTAAAGCAATGTGTGACTTCATTATTATTTAATTCATTAATAACTCAATGCCCATTTCCAGTATTCAATCCTCAAACACTGACTTCTGGTTTGCCAATTTCCGCTTCTGGTTCTCCGGTTTTGAACCTCTCTGAAGGTGGCAACCCTAATTGAAAGCCTTCTTGCACAAATTGCAGTAAGCTGAGAATGTGGAATATTTTGATTGTTCACACCAAGATGATATTAGATGCCCATTGTTATCTGTTCTTTTAAGCCATTCTGGATTAAAATTTGTATTTCCGGCTGGCATTTGAAATAAGTAAATGTTGTACACAAAACCTGAAAAAGATATAATAGTGTAATTTTATAATTTTTTTTTCATAAGTGATTATAAAGACTCAAAAATATATTTTTAACTTTCCATTATAACAATTGAAACTTTTAAGAATAATAACTTTGTCCCATGAAGGGTAATATGGGAAAAAATACTGCATTAATAATGAACAATGCAGGATTCTAATGAATAATGAATTATGTTTCAGCTTCGTTTGATTCAAAATTAAATTTTTAAAAGTGCTATTAAGGTATCAAAGAAAAAAGTGCTATCAAGGTATCATTACAATTTACTGCAAACAAACTAAAGGCCTTAAATACTTGAAATGACTTGTTCTGAGATCTTATATTTTCAAAATATTTTTGTTAGGATTTTTTTCTTACTCTCAGAAAAAGTAACAGAATGTTAATAACTCTGAAAACCAATGAACTATACTTATTCAAAAAACTAATAAATAAAAATTAAAGAACAATTGCCTTAGTAAGGTGTAGTGGAAAAGTTTAATTAAAGATAAGAAAATGCAATGATGTATAAGATTTTGATAATATTTAATAATCTATTATCTTTTTAAAGATATTTTAAAAAATAAGTTAAAATATTTAAGTTTTATCAAATTACTTTGACAAATAGACTAGGCCTATATACTTGATAAGGGGACCAATACTACATAAAATAAATTTCTATAAAATTCTTACCTGTTCAGTAGTCTTAAATGCGAATAAAAATACTACTGAACAGGTAAGAATTTTTTAGAAATTTATTATGCCTATATAGTTTGGAACCATTTGTGATCTTAGATTATATTTAAGTTGTTTCATTTTTTTTATAATGGAAATTAAAAATTAATTTATTATTCAGATAAAATAGTAAAAAAATTCAGTAAAAGTAATATTTTTATAGAAATATAAAATTTTCTTACCTGTTGATCCTTAGAACATTCGTTTTCTGATTGCTAGATAGTGCTTTTGGTTCACAGCAATAGACCTTATGTGTAGTATTAACACTAACCCACTGGTCACTTTTCTCCTTGTGACTAAATTTTCTTAGAAATATACCCCTTTGCGTGGTGTGAATAGAAAGGTGTGTTCTTAACGTTTGCCTGATTTATTCGTTCTGCACATGACATCAGCTGGGGAGCAAATGGCGGCACACGGCAGATAGCGTACAGTGTTGTTTTTCAGTGTAAAATGCCAGCCTGTGCAGTGTTTGGCTGCAAAAGTTATTCAAGAAAGACAAAGGGAACAAATATAAAATTTTTTCGATTTCCTAAGGAGCAAAGTTTGGCTGAAGAATGGAGGAGGCTCTGTTGTCGCGCTGACGATTTCAAACTCTTGACATGTAAGTATGCAAATATATTTCATCCTTCTTGCGGAATAAATGTTTAGATTGATAATGCCTAAAGTATAAAAAATTAATAATTATTTCATTAGTTCTCATGGTTAGTTTGCACTATGCGGGAATTGCGCTGTCGAATACCGATTCATAAATTCAAATCGACACTTTTTAATAAGTTCGCTTTTTTTTCTATTTATTTAGCCCACATATGTTCTCTCCACTTTGTTGAGTCAGATTTTCTAAAGTCAATGAAGCGCAAATTGTTGGGTTATTCGCCATTAAAATATCACAAGCTAAAAGAAGATGCTATTCCAACACAGAATATGCCATGCTCAACAGCAAATCATAACAGGAAAAGTAATATTGCAAACAAAGAACAGAAAGAAGAGAGAAAAGGACTCGACAAAATTTAGCTAATGAGTTACTTAACCAATCTGCAGTTTCTAGGTAAGTTTACTGGTTAAAGCAAACTAGGCTAATTATTGATAGTTAGTGTTCAAATGTGTGGCAATTCCACTCCACTGAATAGTTATTACGTTAATACAAATGCCATGTATCCTATTTTTTATGAGTTTAAAATTGTTTAAAATAGTTTAGATGCGTCAAGCTATTAATAATTCAGTTTTGATTATTTAATAGGCAAAAGGAATCTCAAAGTGATCACTATAGTCAAACGTTTAGTGATCATACTTTGCCTGAAGAAAAAATTATCGAGAATGAGAATTCACAAGCGTTAGATAAGACATGGTAAGTTCTGATTTTGGTTAAATTATGGATATTCTGAATTTTTATTTTCAGAATTAGACTATCATTTCAGATTTTTCAAATTGGTAATCTAATCTACATACATTTGTTTTTTAAGTGATGATATGAAATCTCAAGTGGAAAAGCTCCTTCTCGAAAACACTCAGCTGAGAATGCAAGTCGCATATTGGGAACTAGCAGAGGACCCGGTGTTGCCCGGGATAATTACACAGTAGGTAAACAACAATCTCAAGAAGTTAAATAAACTGATGTGTTTTTTGGAAATAAACTGTAATAGGTTATGCACTGCTAAACCACACACTCACTCACACACACACACACACACACACACACATATATAAAGAAACACATACACACTTTTCTCAATCGTCTGAACGCTTGTTAGGGAGCTGAAGGAAGACACTTGTATCTCCTTTGCCTCATCGAGAAAGGCTGCCCTATCTGTATCGTCTATTATATCCATTTCCTGTTCATTGTTACTAATTCTTGGAAACGAATGTTCTATCATTGCATCATCATTTTATGTTTATTGTTATAATTCTTTGAAAAGAACTTTCTATCATTGCATCATCATTTTATGTTCATTGTTATAATTCTTGGAAACGAATGTTCTGTCATTGCATCATCATTTTATGTTCATTGTTATAATTCTCTGAAGTTGATTTTCTATCATTGCATCATCATTTTGAGCTCATTGTTATTGGTGAATTGCGTGTTGATACCATTGTTGATACCTATTGTTGCACAAACTTTGTCTTTCATTGTTGGTCATGAGATATATATTGTTGATCCCTGCCTATTGTTTGTGGATTGCGTGTTTATACCATTGTTGATACCTATTGTTGCACAAACTTTGCCTTGCATTGTTGGTCATGAGATATTTCTCATTAATATGCCCTGCCATAACCATGAATATCGATTTTTTATCAATAATTGTTATTTTTCCGAAATCTGAGGTAGACAGTGACCTTCCTCATGCTTTGAAGGTCAAGTATGCAAAATTTCATCAAGATCGGAATAAAACTGTAAATTTGCATAAGAAACAAACAAACAGACCCACAAACATCGTTCTTTATATAGATAGAAAGACAACAATTTTCTGCAAAATGCAAAGAAAACGAGATTTTATTATGCAATCAAAACAGCCAAGAGTCTGCCATCAGTGGAATCTTAAAGCAATTTTTTACACCAGGACAGATTAAGCTGATGATTAACCCAACATTAAAAAGAATTCGGTGGTCTTCGGAAGATATAGCAGCTGCCAATTATAGCTGCAGGCTTATCGGTATTTACGAGCAAAATGTCACTTTCCACTCCCAGGACTTTCAACGCTTCGTAAATGGGCAGAAAATCTTAATCTTGAGCAAGGGATTTTGAAGGATGTTCTTTCTCTAATGAAAGAAAAGCGAGAACTAACGGAGGTAGAACGATTAACAGTTCTAGCATCTGATGAGAAATACATTTCACAAAAAAATATGTTTAGATAAAAAGACTGAGAAAAAATTAGGTCCTTTTAAATCATGCCAAACTGTGATGGCACGAGAACTTTTGGGGCGATGGAAACAACCCATTTATTACAACTTCGACAGTGCCATGAAAATAAATACATTGATGAATATAATTGAGTAGTTGTTTAATTGTGGCTATATTGTTGTTGCAATTACTAGTGATACGAGTGCTGGGAACTGTGGTTTGTGGAATGAGTTAAGTATTGGCTATGGAGAAGGGAAGAAAATTTTTTTTAATCACCCAGTTGACAACTCAGCAAAAGTATTTATATTTCAGTGTTCTCCCCAGAAAATTTCATCAGGTGGGTGGAAAGATAAAATAACCGGGCGGACAAAAATTAAAAACAAATAAAAGGTTATGCAATGGTGTGCAGTTTTTCGTATATTCAGCCGGGCGGCGCGCCCGTTCAAAAGGGCCTGGGGAGAACCCTGTATTTGCAGATCCACCTCATTTATTGAAACTAGCTCGAAATAATCTTTTTGATTCAGGATTTCAAATAAATGGTCAAATTGTAAATAAATCTTGCTTTGAAACCTTACTCTCTATCTCAACAGATGATCTTAAAATCGCCCATAAAATTAATCGTTATCATTTAGATGTTCAAGGCACTCAGCGACAGAAAGTTTGCCCAGCAGCACAAATATTCTCGAATACTGTCTCAAAAGCCAAAGAATGGTGTGGAACTAAAGGAATGATGAAAGAAAATAATTGGTCCCTCATCTCATTCATTGTCAAATTATTCAATGATTAGTTTGATATTTTTTAATGCACGGTCTAAGTATGGGACACAGGCAGGAAAAAATGCCTTTGGATTAAATTTAAAAGATCAATTAGAGATTCTACAAAAAATGTCAAATATTATTTTAACAATAACTGTTGGACGTCATAGATCTCTATTATCATTCTAAAAACGAATATTGGTTTCAAATAATTCTTTGGAAGCCTTATATACGTGTACATATCTTAAAAACAAATATGACATAGAATACATCCTTTCATTCAGATTAAATCCGGATGTTCTTGAGATTTTTTTTTTCATACATACGAGCTATGGGCGCATCTAATGATCATCCAACACCCACTGAATTCAAATATAGATTACGATGGTTCATACTGGGAAAACATTCATCCGCTGTTTTTTTCCATGAATAAAAACACGGAAGAGGGTGATAATGATAACTGCCTGATTAGACCATTAACACCTGAAAACTCCTGTACTTTACTACCAGAATCGGATGTTGATGACATATGTCTCACACAAAATATGTTGCAAAAACTGGTTGACAGAAGCAATGAACAATTAGCACTGATGAAGATCTTTACACTTTAGATTTGTCTGGAGTTAATTTAGATGCCGAACACATAGATCTTTTGAAAAACTTTGAATGCCAAACAGCAAGTGATACCGTCAAAATGGAAGGTCTCAAATATATTGCTGGCTACGTTGCACATCGATTCAGAACAAAATACAATTATTTAGCATGTGAAGGAAAGCAATTTTAAGTCTATGGTGATTGTCCAGATTGGATTCAGTTAATGTCAAATGTTGGGTTGACATACCCATCTGAAGATTTGATTTGAAATCAAATTTCAAATTCTGTCTGAAGAATTTCATGGGACAACTCTGTCAAATCAAAAGTATTTGTTTCAAAAAGTAGCTAATCTGGTTGAAAAAAAACTTCCTCCTAATATCAAAATACCACATGAAGTTTTACTTTGTTTAATTAGGGCAAGAACTTACATAAGAATTAAAGAATTAAACAAAAAAAATTATCTTGAAAATAACAACAGGAATAACCGGCAGAAGATGTCCAAGCTAACAAATAAAAAATAACCTTTAAAAAATAAAAATTTACGTTTTATTTAATTCACTGTAATATAGAATGTTTATCCTGTAATTATATTTTGCTGATACTGAACCCTAATGTGTTTGTGTTAATGGGTGTGATTACTTAATAATGGAAAAATCATTTATCAATATATTTTTTTGAAAATGTTTATGGATCTGTAAATGTAATTATATTTCATCAGATATTTGAATAATAACTTTAAAAATATCAAAAATATACAAATATCATTAAAAATTGCCATTATAGGATAGAATAAATTTAAGAAATTTTTTTTATTACATTAAAGATATTACATTAGAAATTTTTTTTGTTTTGTAATCGTTATACTGTAATAAGGTTCATATGATAAATAAAAGTTTCTTCACAAAATATTTTTTTTTAAATTTTAACATTCTTGACACATTATTTAATAATGATCTTGATCGTTTATTTAATTCGCAGCGATACTTTTTATTTTTTTCTCATTAATTATAAAAGAAAAATATTCATGTATCAGAGTATGTAAAGACCGATTTAAAAATCTTATTGAAAACTTTTTTTACTATCTATTAAAAACGTTTGAACTATAAAATTTCAGAAAACATTTAAAGAATTAAACTTCATAAAGTATTAGAGTAAAAATTTATTATTTTCAAACTTTATTATTAAGCATTATTTATGACAACGATAGTAATTTGATGTTTACTTAATTTTTGCAAAGTTAAATCCTTTTTGAATTAGCTGTGTCCCATATCATAATTATTTCAAATGCAACTCTTCGGAAATTTGCTCCCCAGACGATGTCATTCAACGTCACTGCTGAAGTGCGTTTGACCTTGGCCTGCGCAAGAGCACACCTTTCTATTCACACTATGCCTCTTTGGATGTTAGTCATCAACTGGCTAAACATAATAGAATAATCACCCCTCCTATGATTCACAATTATCTGCCTGTGGGCATTTGATAGGGGAAAATGTGAATGTAAAAGGAGGAAGAGAGTGCAATACATAAGATAATTTGATCAAGGAGTTAAATCAAGGAAGTGATGTAGATCTACATTCACTTCCTTGATTTGATAGATTAATTTCCCTTCCAAAAATTAAATCAAAAAATTTTGGCCTTTTTAAAATATTTTAGATGTCTTAAACATATACACAAAAGAATCTTTAAAAAATAGGAAATATAGGAATATTTGTCCATATATAGGAATTTATAGGAACCTTAAAAAAAATATAGGAAGACTGGGATGCCTGCATTTATCCCAGCACTGTACAAGTTTAAGCATGTCGTCACGATAGCAATCCTTGTCCAAATTTATACCGTAAATGTTTAACTCTATATTGATTTCATGCACTGTGCTCTTGGGAATGCCAGTTTGTTGAGCAATTTCATGCTCATTGATCCTTCATTCTTCCTTTATCGAACTTTTCACCACTTCAATTCTCTCATGAGGGTAAAGACCTCGGTCTTTCTCTTGATCATCATGCAATTCAGTTCAGCCGCATGTGAATTTACTGCACCAAACAGACACCTCTTTTCAACTCAAGATGTTCTCCCCATAAACATAAATTAATCTGTGAAGAATCTCACTCTGATTTACTTCTTCCACCTGAAGAAATTGGAAAATTGTACACACATCTCAATTTTGGAATAATTTTCTACAACATTGCTCATTTTGTTCACTTGGTACACTCAAACTATTGAATGGAGAATAACGACACTAATGTTACTACTAGCACAACTCATGTGAGAACGTCACATCACACGAGAATGAGTGTGCAAGCTAGAAAATTGTCGCCACAACTACCAGTACCCTTTAATATTGAACGACCCTCATACTTATCAATAACTAATAGAAAACTGAGTTGATAAGTAATTAAAGTGTGAACAAAATAAAAATAAAAAATTTAAGTCTTATACATAGGAGTTATGTAGCGTTGATTATTGATTGAATTGTGCAAAACATTAAAAACGGGGCGCAAAACCATTAGAAAATATACTGAACAAACATTTTAAGTTATAAGTCAAGCAAATATTTAACAAGCATTGAATTTAAAAAATATACTCATCGTCAAAAAAATAAAGTTGCACCTAGAAGGAATTGACAGTTCTAGGTGGAAGTTTTTTTCTTTCTTTCTTTCTTTTTTTTTTGACAAAGAGTGTAAGTACACTGCTCAAAAGAATTAGGAGAACAAAATATAGAATGCCTACGTTATTTAAATGAATGAAAATACCTGTACGACTCCATGAACACATGAAGCGGTCTCAATTTATTCAACAAATAAACAAGTGCATGGCTTAGTTTTCCAATCATCTTTCGAAAAAACAAATGACAGACATAACCCTTGGTGAAACTAAAGTGAGAAAACTATTCTCAAGAAGGGGTCTCAAGAAGGGGTCTCAAGACGTCTCTGGATACACATCTCCCTAGAAGTGTTCTCTAAGTAATGTGTATTCCCTCCACGAGCTTGGATGACCTCTGCGCATCTGAGATGCAAGCTCCACACAAGTCGACAAATGTCTGCTTGAGGAATGTTCTGCCATTCTTCAATGAGGACCTGCAAAATGTCGCGCAATGCTTGTGGACTTGTTCGACGTTGCCTTATGCGTCTTTCAAGCATGTCCCATACATGCTCGATCGGATTGATGTCCAGACTCATTGCTGGCCACTCCAACATTGGAATGTTCCATTCTTGGAGAAATTCCTGAGTGGCACATGTCGAATACGGACGAGCATTATCCTGCATAAGAACAAGATCAGGGCCCACAACACAAGCAGCAGGCACTACGTGATCTTCCAGAATGTCCCTGATATATTCTTCAGCACAGACGTCCTGGACAACAACGAGATCAGTATGGCTGTCGATAGAGATTCCCTCTCCAAACCATGACTGAACCACATCCCATTCTATCTGCCTGTTGCATTGTTGCTTCTGCAAAGTGCTCTCCAGAGCATCTCCCCACAAGCTGATGTCCATCACACAGAGTTAGACGAAATCTGGACTCGTCTGTAAAGAGAACAGACCGCCACTGACGGAGCTGCCAGATGATGTGTTGTTGGGCAAACCGACGTCAGGCTTCTCAGTGTCTGTGGATGAGATGAGATGAGATATACATTTGGCCTACAATGTTGTAGAAAATTATTCCAAAATTGAGGTGTGTGGTCAGAAACAACCATTCCAGATGCCGCACGCAGGTCGTTTTGAAAGTCTCTAGCAGTTGATGTTTGTCGGCGAAGAGCAGAAGTTTGAAGATATCGGTCCGGCATTCTTGTCGTTATGCGTCTGCATCCTTGTTCAGCCCTTCGCGAATAACGACCAGTCTGTTGGAAATTATTCCATGCACAATGGATCACTGAAGGTAACACTTGAAGCAGTCTGGCGACGGACCTGATTGAGTAGCCTTCTTGGAGCAGCGTAACAGCTCTTGCAACTTCCTCTAGCCTGAGATGTCTCATTTTGTCTCAATTAAATGTCTGAAAAACTGTATCAGAGCTTTAACATGCAAATTAATGCTGTTTGAAGACCATGTGACCTTTGTCATATGGTTATGACTATTCTGTTTTTAAGGGGTCTGTGGCATTTTCACTTTAAACTCACAGAAAAAAAGATAAACTCGAAAAAACACCCAGTGATTTCAATAGATCATATCTAATTTATCAAAAAACTATGAAACCTTCTATTGGAAGTGTTGATCTTGAGATTTTACAAATGTTTTCAGAAGTGTTCCCCTAATTCTTTTGAGCAGTGTAAATTAACAAGCATTTTCAAATTACCTGTATGTACTTACCTGATAATTCCTGCTAAAAAAGGTGCTGCAGATATATCAGTTGTATTGCCTTTGGTTTTAATTTGCGAGCAAATTAATCTGAAATTATATAAAGATTCAAACTTTATTAAGTATTGTTAATTATGTTACTTTTTTCTAAATACAATATGTGAAAGAAATTGACCTGATTAAGTATAGCTGAAGGCTTGCATGTTCGGCAATAGATAATGATTTTTCTCTCTTTTTTTGACAAAAGATTACAGAGATTTAATATAAAATCTATGAAAAAATTTGACTAATTTTTTTTTGCACAATATTGTAATCAAGAGTAATGAAGCATGTAATTTCACTGTTTATGTCTATTGTTCATTTAAAAATGTAAAAAAACTGACTTTTAATATAACTTTTTGTAAAGCCTAACTTTAGACTTCATTAACATAATACAATGAACGACCAATTTACTAGAGACACCCTGCTAATAGCATGTTGTGCCTCCTTTAGTGGCGAGAACTGCCTGAATACGTGCTGGCAAGGTTTCAACAAGGTGTTGAAACCGTTGCGGAGTAATAGCAGCCCAGGCTGATATTACAGCATCCCGTAATTGGTGCAGGTTGGACGGTAGTATGGGAAGGCGTTGGATGGTTCTCTCCACTTCAGCCCAGAAACGCTCAATCGGGTTGAGATTGGGCGACCGAGTTGGCCACTGAAGCAGGTGGAAGTCTACATTATGTTCCTCGAACCAGTCCAAGACATTCAAGCATGGTGACAGGGAGCATTGTCCTGCTAAAACTGTCCGTCACCACCAGGGAACATAGTCATCATGAATGGGTGCATCTGATCGGCAACAATGTTCAGGTAATGTGTCACATTCAGGGATGTGTCTATGGATATCAGAGGACCCAGTGTGTCCCAAGAGAAGACACCCTAGATCAGCACTCCTCCTCCACCTGCCTGTATGGTTGTCTGCTGACAGGATGGGTCCACGGCCTCGTGCTGTCTGCACCAGATACGCAGTCTGCTGTCTGCATGATGAAGTAGGAACCACGATTCGTCGGACCAGGCGACCTTCTTCCACTCATTCAGTGTCTAGTGGCGATGCCTGTGTGCCCATAACAGGTGCGCCGCTTTCCTATTTTGCGGTGACATCGATGGTACCCGTACTGGCCACCTGTTGTTAAACCCAGCTCGGTGCAAGATGCGCCGCACCGTGTGCTCCGAAATGGGTTGGGATGCTCCCTCATTGAACTGTGCTGCAATTTGTTGGGCTGTCCCCGTCCTGTTGCTGTGGATGATTTGTGCCAGTCGCCATTGGCCTCGTTCATCCATGGCCCTGTTTTGTCCAGAGTTGCGTTTGTTGGAGGTTATTTTTTGGCATAACTGCCATTCACGGAATACCCTTGACGCTGCTGCACGGGAGAACCTGAGGAAGTTCGCGGTTGTGAAATGCTCAACTGCGCCCATAGAGCTCCAACGATCATGCCTCGTTCAAAACATACACTATGACCGAATAGAGCACTTTTTTAAGCATAATGAATCTTGAAAGAAGCAAATTGAAGGAATGTCGAAGAAAAAAACGCATACATGTCAGAAGTGTGAAAATATGTATTAATTCAAAAACTAACTGTTTTTATTATTTCCATCTTGAAGAATAATATTCTTTATATGCAACGGTGTCCATTATAATGGGCATTATGCAAGGTAGGTTCAAAAAGTTCCCGAACTTTGCTTCAGAAAAAAAAAGTATGGGATAAAGCATATTTTAAGCACTTGCCTTCGAAGCAATGCCCGTTGGCAACTATACACTTTTGCCAGCATTCATACATTTGTAGACCTTTCTTTGCCATCTTCTTCAAAGCTTCCGTTGCAGATCCAAAGATTAGGACTTTTAAGAACGATTGCTTCATGCAGGCAATGCAAATGTCCATGTACATTTCTTTGTTACTGTACGACCTTCCGGTCAGAATACGTAGTAGACTATTTCTTTGCAATAAAAACAACACAAGCATGACCTTTCCATTTAAGCACAGAACTTCAGTGATTGGGGGGGGGGGGGAGGCTGGGTTTCCATAAGGATGATTGTCTTTTTGTATGAGGGTTGCAAAGAAAGCACCACGTTTCACTGTGATGATTCACCCTAACAGACGGGGCTTAACTGAATGCGACGTGTGCCTCACACTAAGCTATACATCTGTGTGCAGCACTTTTGTACATGTACTGGGACACGTGATTTATTTCAATTTGGCTTTAATATGTTGATGCACAAAACTGAAAGGCCCTCAAGATCATAAAAAATTTTATTATTTAAATTGCCTCATTTACTGAAAAAAAAAAGTTATTATTATAACTTTGATGGTAATGCTATAAAGAGTATATCTTTTCACATAAAGAAGCCACAACCATGTGCATAAGCAGAGGTGATTTTTTTAGGAATATATAGGCGAACGTTTAAAATTTGCTACCCCCCCCCCCCCATTTTGCCGTTCACTTTTGTCAAGAGTTGCAATATCCCTTCTCTTAAAAATAAGTTGTTTACAAATGCAGTGCATCAATTTTAGAGCGACACTTGTTTAATGATCCCAAACATGTCTTCAAGCACGCTGGGTTTAAAACATCAACTGCCACTGTGACCCACAAACCCATATAAAACGAATACAGGGCGATCCTAAATTTGTTGGTCAAAATCAGAGATTGGATTGAGCTCGTCATAAGAATGGAAAAGTTACTAATGATGGGCATAAACAATTAGATGCTTTAAATTTGGCGTCACACCGACATCTTTGCACTGAAACACACATCACTAACAAGGGAACTACCTGGGCTCACTCAGAGCTTTTTGTCTGAAAATTTTTTTTATAAATTCTTACCAGTGCCAATAGTAAAACCCCAAGTGCTTTTGCTTGGCATTAATCGAAAAGTTCGATTTTTCGATACTTCGATTGTTACCATTGTTTTGCCTAATTCTAAGCAAAATAACCTACCCTACCATTTAATAATAATAAAATTAAAAATCAACTAAATTAAGGTAATTTTAAATAAAATAATAATAATTTAAAAATATATTTACTCACCTTTACTGTGTTGTTATTTATCCATTTTAACCAAAATAACAATCACAAATTACCAAAACAATAGCAAAATGTTCGATTTTCACCTATCGAAAAATCGAACTTCCCGATTAATGCCAAGCAAAAGCACTTGGGGTTTTACTATTGGCACTGGGAAGAATTTATAAAAAAATTTTCAGACAAAAAGCTCTGAGTGAGCCCAGGTAGTTCCCTTGTAAGTAAAGCAATTTAAAACCTTTAGTCATCATGTAGCATTGGTCGGAAGAGCATTGAGCTTTTGCTTGGAAGTGTTCTTGAAAAACGATTCCACCACTGTAACACTGCAGGTTTTTCAGTGATATTTTGACATTGGAAGAAATGGAAAAGTTCCCACATGCCAAACAATATTGGAACAAAGTCATTAATTCAGGTCTAGTGCATCCATTATAAACAAGAAGCCTCCTGGTCGCTCTCGAATTGTGTGAACAAAGTCATGGACAACATACAGAAGTGTGCCCTTCACCTGCAATGGAGCTCACCTGAGTGATGTTGTGACATTTCATGTCAGTTTAGTCTGTACACCTGGCAGAGGAGAATAGCTTTTCTTTGAGTGCTTTGTGCTTTGTTGGTTGTGTGTGTGGAGTGGGTGTCGGCAGTTTTGAGTGGGAGTGTGAATGTTGTGTCCTGTGTTGGTTGGGTGGTGTTGTGTGGTTTGGAGACTGTTTGTTTGTTTTTTTTATTGTTTTTGTTTTCCCGAACTTACTTCGTTGGTGTTTGTTGTGTGGAGGTTCGTTTGTTGTGATGCAGTGGACAATTAATCCTTACGTTTTGCTTGGGGGAACTATTAATCCCTCATTAATTACTGTGGATGTATTTTTCTATTTTTGTTAATGCGGATTTTTTCGTACTGTTAGAATATAATGTGTTTTTTTTTATAGTGAAAATTGTTGTATTTCTGCTTGTCCGTTGTTGCTTTAGAAGGAAGCAGCCGCGCTCAAGCATTGTTAAGCTGTTATTATCTTCGCGTTGATTTTCCGTGAAAATGATAGCAGCAATTTTTCTCATTGTTACAAAGAGATGTTTTTGTTTTTTGTTTTTCCGCATTTTGCGTTGGTATGAGCGTATCTCTAGTTTTGGGAGTGAAAGAAATAGTCGTCGACCCGAGCAGACATATATCGTCGCCAGTATTCGATTCATGGCGACCATATTGATCGGAGGTCTTACATGGTATTGCTAATTGCATTAATCTATTGTCTACCTTTTAATTTGGAGGAAACAATAGCAGTTATAAACAGTGATTTTGCTGTAACTTGTTTTAAAATTAAAAAGTATGCAGTGTAATCTGAATTAAGGAATAAACATTTCTGGAAGTGGTGACTAGCCCAGCGGTGCAAACGAAGGTAGAAACCGGGCAGGGAAGCCTCCCTCGGCCCCTGCGTAACGCCGGACAAGATGGTGAGTGAATCTTCTTTATTTTCGTGCTCTCTGCAGATCGAGGGCCCCTTAGATGTTCATCTGTCGACTAGTTCAAGATTCATTGCCCAGCGGGAGCAGATCTGTTTGTGTGCCCTAGAACACTGATGTTCTTATGTTAAAAGAAGAAAAGTGCCCTTAAGTACTTTTGAACTGTCCGTTTTTGCCACGCTGTATGTTTGCGGTATGTTTTGATTTGTGGAGTATGCGGCTTGTGCAGTAGGAAATAGCAATCTCCATTGTGATCAAAGTCATTGATCTGTTGCCTGGGGTGCATGCCCAGAACCCCTGTGGGTAGAGCTGCGGCGATAGACGCCAACGTATTACCAGGTGATCCTGGAGGGGTTCACAGGTAGTATATAGCTGTAGCACTATATCTAAGGGAAGGGGTGATTGTTATCTCAGCAGGTGGGCGCTGACAGGAGGTTTGTCACAATGTTATCTTCAAAAAGCGACTTGAAAATGAAATGCTTTTCCATGTTTTATACTATTCTTTACCTAGTTATTATTTAGTTTTCAACTAAAGTGTTCATTTTCAAGTTATTGTCTAATTTTTTTGGCCCAATCTGTATAAACGCATCTTTCAGGAGTAAAACACATTTAATTATCCCCTTCAAAGAATAACTACTTTCAAAGTTTTGATCACATTAGGCTTTTTAAATTAATGTGTTCAAAAGCAGCAAATAAAGTGCTCCGTCATAACTATTATAGGATCACCTTGCATGAATACAATATATACCTAAATCGTTTGTACAAAGAAACAAGCTGCTGACTGTTGCTGGTTTACCATTTGACTGATGTGTAGATTTTTATATGGTTTCGGAGCTGTGGGGCATTTCACCTATGAAAGTATGCATTTCCGGAAGCACCCTAGCAGGAAAAGGAATAAAAAATGTCCCAGTGAATAAATGTCTGGAAATGCATACTTTCACAGGTGGAGTGCCCTACAGCTCTGAAACCATATAAAAATCTACACATCAGTCAAATGGCAAACCAGCAACAGTCAGCAACTGTTGATGATATGGTGCTGTGATGTTAGAACTTAGTATGGTTACCAATGTTCTATTCAATTTCTACTGCTAAGTTAGTGACATTTGACTCATGAAAATGATGGTGGGAGAGTGATGTTATGAACCTTCAGAGCTGCCTAGTGGCAAAAGTACATATTTCTGAGCATATATTCACTGGACATTTTTTTTCTTTGTCCTGCCAGGAAGCACCTCCCAAAATTTGTACAACAGACACAAATATGATCATTTGAGACAGATTCCTTTTCATATTATAAAATTACTTACATTCCTGATAAAAACTGGAAAACCGTGAAAAATAAGGCACACCATGAGACAATATCCAACATAAAAGAATCCATTTTGTTGCCAATCTAGAAGGAAAAAAATTAGATTATCAAGATTCTATAATAGCTGAGAAACTGAAACTTGGGAGAATAATAGGGTATATATACATGCTTATACCGGTAAAATTTCATCAATTTCCATACAGAGTTTCAGAGTTACGTATTCAAAATCGTGACACTACACATGTATAAACAATAACCATTACTTTATATGTATTGTATAAAATCATAATTAGCTCTAATAATAATTTCATATACTAAAACTATGCACCAAACAATGAGTTCTATTCCCCCCCCCCCCTAAAAATTACCATCTATACAGCATTAAAATTTTATCTCAATCTCTTAAATACTGTATTTATAAACACAATTATCTGCCTTAAGGGTTGTTCATAAATTACATAACACTTGAGAGGGAAGGGGGCATTATGTAGCATTACAGAGGAGTAAAGAGGGGTCAGGTCTGGCATTACATGACGCTTTTTTCGAGATTTGAGATTAAATTTATGGGATGATTATGCGAAACTGGAAAGGACTGTCAATAACGACATGACCAACTGACAATAACCTCTTGTCCACAAAAGAATTTTATTAAGCATATACGTATTTCTAACTCATTGAGGTATCGGCATTGAATAATGAACTCATATTTTCATGAGTTAGTCATATCATCGTGTTGCTTGAGTTGAATGTTGTAATTCCCCACCCAAGCTGATAAAACGAGTATTTGCTATTAGAGTTCTATCACAGTCGGATTTTTTTCCCTTCCTTTTTATTTTGACTGTGTGCAAATGTCAAATAACAGAAGATAGGCAATTTTTTTTTTCATATTGAACAAATTTTTTTTAATCATTTAGACACACTGCAATTTGCAGATTATTGATGGCTTGGGTTCTATTCTCCCAGGTTGCACAGTTCATAGCTTCTTCAATTTTGACTCATTACAAGCAAATTTATGCCTCTTTCCGCAAGCCTGATATCATTTGGAGTGAACATCTCTGATTAGAAGACAAACAATGGGCATTCAAACATTTACAATGTAACCAATGTCGCTGATTGCACTGCCCTACACGTTGGGTGCCAATGTAATCTTTTGACCCCACTAAGCACAATAACAATCATCAAGAAAGGTTGGGTTCTTTAAAAAGGAGGGCAGGTTGTGTGTTATCTATTCAAATAATTTAGGCGAATTTGAGAATCAAGTAAATATATTTTATTCAAAGATAAATAAACACCAAAGAGATACAAATAAAATTCAACACTTAACCTACAGAAAGAAAGGACAGATCTTAACACAAAAAGAAGGAAGTTAATTCTATAAATCCCCAATTGCTTAAATCTAGATAACATGCAATATTCAATAGATGAGAAAAACGATAAATGTATCATCCAAGTTCAAGTTCTTTCAACTACTCTGAGAATAAACGAATCTTTTAAGGCTCATTTTAATATAAATCACTCAAATTACTCTTCAATCATACACCTGTCATGACCACTTATGAATCTTATTAATCAAAGCACTTCACTTTACTTACAGTTATGTAGTATCAAAACGTCTGCAGATCTGTATTCACTTATATTCCACTATTAAGCACTTAACACATTTTTAAATCAACAGGCCATTATATTTCACTAATTACACATAACCTTGAAGCACAAAAGACACACCAGAGAATGATCTGGATCGATTAGTGAGAGAGTCCAATGGTTTGGCTCAGACTGTCCCCACTAAGTTCGACAGAGGATTCAAGATGCGCCGTTGTCTTCTTTTCGCAATGGTAGGCACTTGACCACTATGATCCTTGTAATACCTTTCTCTCTTGAAGAATGTTGAGATTCAAATCTCCAATAATGACTCCACTGTATGTAGATGTTGCTTATTTCTCCGTAACGAGTTGAGTGAGATGCTCAGAGTGCCGTGCTCTACCTGGCCTACGTTGGCCAGGTCAACAGCGACACCTAGCACCCCCCTCAATAAACCATCTACTCCATACTCAATACCCATCTACTCCAGACTCAATATCCATCTATTAGCATCTTATGATGAGCCTGCACACACCTTAATTTGGAAGGAGAAACTAATAGACTTGTTAACTAGCTGTGATGTCTTCACAGCAACCGTGTACGTCTCAATTAGCTCCCCCCCCCTCCAAATGTCAAGAGCGGTGCGCTCGGCCTCTCTCCTTCAATCGCATTGGCAGACTCATACCTTTTTTTGTTCATTGCTCTATATATACTGAGCGAGTTTCTGGTCTCCCTTCCCTTTCTCGTTTTATTAGAATCCGATACGAACAAACAAAGAAATCATTATCATTCCCAACTCTTCGTAAAATTTATAAAATAAACTACCCTTCAAAAAATTCAATACTTCAATTCACCTAAGAATTCAAAGACTAATTTCAATTGTAATTAAATACAACCCAAATGTAGAGTCTCATCCTGTCACAGCACCTCCCCTCATGCTGTTTCACAATTGTATATCCTTGATTTATATCCAATATTAGAATTACCAATTCTATCAATACTATAAATTCTCATTATAAAAACTCCTATACTTTCATATTCTCCTTCTTAAATTGAATACATATGCAATTATTCCAATGACCAAGTCTCTCCCGAAATGGTTTTTCTAACACAACATGTGATAACGTCACAACAGTACAAAATCTATCTGGTATGCTAGATTTTTAATTATTTCGCGGTCTGTAATTAACGGAAACCACAAAGATCACATGGAAGCTTGAAATGAATGACATGTAATCTATCGGCGTCAAGAAAAAAATTTTTCTACGAAGGAAAAATAGATATTCACCTAATTAAATGCTTGAGTAACTTGCTTAGCAATCAGCTGACTGGCTGTTAAGTTTACAGCATATACCTAAATCAATTAGACTTTGCAAATGTATTAATATATTTTCCGAAATACAGTAATTTCACTCCAAACTAACCTAATTTCAACAAAAGAATTAATTTGACTTACTTTAATTTGTTTTTATTGAAAAAGTGAGAAGCAAAATAAGTGACAAAAGCCATTAGAATGCAACTTTTAACTATATTATATACACTTAAAGATATACATTTAGATAAACTGTATATTTTAATGATAAAATTACATTGAAGTAAATGATGTTGACAAAAATTAAGAAACTTCAGACTTCAACAAGATAATGTAACAAAAAACAAAATTCATAAAAAACTGACAGTTGATTATAATTAATTTACATTTCATTTTAAACTCCATGGGAAACGAATTACTATTTAACTTGAATTCATATTAAAGAATTCAGTTTCTTTAATAATGTGAGGGTTTAAAGATAACTCTTCATTTTTCATTTAATGAACAGACGTATATGAAAGAAGGACGAGACACAAAAACCCTGACAATTTTTTTTAGTGTAATGAACATAAGAAACTGACAATTTTTTTTAATTATACAATTAAACAAACATCACGAGTAAAAGCTTCCATTTTCTTTATAAAAATACAAAAATTCTGAATACACTTTCACAATAGATATGTTAAATCAAAAATTAACTATTTTATTTTGGGACGGCCGAGTGCCATATGGCACTTTTACTCGTTTTTATAATATAGTCAGAAATAAAAAATTTTATCTTTTTAATCATTCAGTCTAAGAAAACGAAAATTACTGTATTCTATACAGGAAACCTTTCTCTATAATAATACAGTATAATTAGCTTAGAGAACGAGATATTGTATTTATTATAATTAATTTAAAATGAACAGGCGCGGATGTTACAAACTAAACGTCGATCTTATATACCCAGTACATACTTCTTCATTTTAAAATATATTTACTCTCTACTTAATAAAAACCTGCTTTTTATGAAATTTCGTAGCTTCCTTAATTGTTCCATACAAGTTTTTCTGCATAAATATCTATAAAAAAATTTTTATCTTACCTTTACTTCATCCTTGTAATTTGAGTGCCCTCTTTGTTTTCGATTTCGCGAAGTTGAACTTTCGCGCCAAATTGCGAGATTGTTATTGCAGTTGGGTATAGGGGACTTTTTTTTATTTTAATCCTCAG
>JAHWFO010097933.1:137793-149494 GCA_023313115.1 Rhysida immarginata | reverse complement strand
TGAGGTGCTCCTGGGCTGCTGAATGATGGAGGCAATTGCTTCCGAAAAGTACTTCCAGTATCAGGTTGTATATTTTCAATCTATTATTGTTGTGGTTAAAGAGTTTTTTATTAGTTCTAAGTTTACCATATTTTAAAATTGTACACAAATAGTATTTGGACATTGCTGTCATCTGAAAAAATTGAAAATGAGAATAAAAAGTTTCACCCAACATTTAAATATGGGAAAAATATTAAAGGACCATCTTTTCCGACAGCGAAATTTTGATAAAAAAAGTCATGCAAATAAAATATGAAGCTAATAAATGACCAAATAAATATTTAATAGGGTTAACATTTATAATAATAATAATAATAATAATAATAATCAAATGCTTTGAAAGAATATAATGCTATGGTAATTGATAGCCAGTAAACATCGAAAAAGAATTTTTAAACATATTTAGGAAAAGCGCGGGCCCCCTCGGGGGGGGGGGGTACACCATCTTGGAATTTCGCAAGTCAGGAAAATCTGCAAGACGGCAAGGTCCTGGAACCACGGATGCAGACTTGTGGAGGGACCACTGTATATGAGTTGTCAGGCAGAAATAACAATCAGATGTGATTTGTCGATTCTGGCCATTGCATTGGCACTGCGAACGAAATGTTTTTTTGCCACTCAGCCAATTTCTCAAACCTGTAACACACGAACTGCAGCAGAAATGTGGAACCCAGCTTTTATCCTGGTGTTTTATGTCTTCGTTAAAGCAGCAAGAACAGGCGATATAAAACGCCTTTGCAGGCTAAATATCACCTCACCACAAATGTAACAAAAATTGTCGGGATTATTTAGACATTTTTGAGACATCTCTAATATATAATGCTCATCTGCCCGCGAGAATCCCTCTGTTTGCAAGCTGTCCCCGAGAATCTCTGAGTCACATGTTGATGAATTGGCTGACTTTGAGAGAGCATTGTCAAGAATATATCTAAGTTATTCTAATGCATTGTTAGCACTAAAACACAATATTCTTAACATTTGATGCCAATTAACTAAATAAATTCAATGAGGGGAGAATCGTTAAATTCAGAAAACATCAGGTATCGTGAAAACTTAAACTAATAAATGACTTTTACTTATCAATTCTTATTCAGCATGGGTAGACAAGCAGAAATTAGTTCAAATTATTTCGAATACCTGTAGACCAGTGTAATTGACAAACAAAGAAAGCGAAGGGGGAAGGGGTGGGCGGAACACTCGAGACAACCGAAAACATCAGCCGAACATCTGTTCCCCTGCTAAGCTAAATTTCCAACAGATACAATGGTTATTTAACATGTTTGACACTGAAATGGTAAAAGAGGAAAAGAAAAAGACTAATTTCCACATACGGATTCATTTGCTTTTAACGAGTGGTTACGTAACAAATGGAGCACAGTACTTAGGTTAGGATGAAAACTGAAAGGACAAATTGTCTTATCTGCAATCGAACTAGGGTCCACATTCTATAATCTCAATGATTGTAGCGTTTTTCCTTTCATTTTTCAATCTTAATAGCATGAATTATTTCGTAAAAGTAAGGAAAAAACCGAAATGATTAAGCGATTCCACCAGACGATTTTCACATTGAATGACTTATAAGGAAGTTATGTTATGTTTTTGTTAACAGTGGCAAGGCAGTCATTCAGTGGAAGTAAAGGAAAACCTACACGATAATAAAAACGCGTGTGAAATTAATTTTTCATAGCTCCTCCCTTTTATCAAAAGATACATTACTAATTTTTTATCTTTTTCTCAGCCTATCCCATTTTGTTATATGGGGTAGCTATTCTTTATGAGTTTTTGCCAAAGTATTCGATTCTCCACCAGTCCTACATCTAGATTATTCTCTTCAATGTCTTTGCAAATGACTTCTTTCTTACTTTATGGTCACCCATTCCATACAGGTCATGGCTGAGAAGCGTGAAGGAAGGGCATTCTACTCTTTCCTCTACCTTTTTAACCCTCTACCCTCCCCTGGTTTTTAGGATCATAAATCGAGAATCGTTGGTGCCAGGACAGGAGCCATAAAAACACAGCCATAACCAAATATGGACCATATTCAAATGGGTTAGCCTCCAAGTATGAAAATTACCCTGTATATTACCAAATGATTACAATAAAAGAGATATAAAGTAATAATAATTCACTGCCCTATTGCCTTTGACCGCTTAGGCTTACTCATATTTCTCGTGATATTGTTATAGCACTCACTATTATATGTCCTGGTTTGAAACTATCAGTCTTTACAGAAGTGCTATCTAACCTTTATACAAACTCCACATGGTTATATGAAAACAAACACAATCATCAACAAGCAAGTGCGATGCTCTACCCTCCTAGACGACATAGATTGAAGCCGAAAGCAGTAAATGATTGATCATTCGCTAGTCTTTATATATAAAAATTCATGCTCAGGGTGCGTCTGTAAATGTTCTAAAAACTTTTGAACCACTCATCCGATTGACCTAATATTTGCAACATATATTCCTTAGGTCCAGAGTAAGGTTTACATGTCCCTAAAGTAGTAGGGGAAGGGGTAAAAATCATAGATCTTGGTTTATGTTTGTTTGTTTACTCAATAGATGGCGCCAGAGTTTATCTTTTCCTTGAAACCGAAACTGGACTAACTGCGCAGAAGCAGGATAGCGAAAAAACTTCCGTTTCCTCCGGATGTGTAGTATTTTTTGCACATTTCAAAGTAGGAAACGCAAGTTTTTTGCTGTCCTGCTTCTGCGCAGTTACTCCAGTTTCGGTTTCAATGGAAAGGTCTATATAAAAATGCAGGGTGCGTCTGTAAATGTTCTCTAAACTTTTGAACCACTTTCAAAATTTCATGTTGAAAATTCAAAAAGACTTCTTTTAAAAATCCCTTTAGTAGAACCTAAAACATGATGATAATTCTAGTAAATCAATATTGGGGCAAATGTCCGAGAAAGTATAACTGGGGCAAATGTCCACAATCGAAAACAAGAATAAAGAGGTATGTGGATAATCGTAATAAAGTATAAAAAAGGGCTCTTTTACCACAACAAAAGTAATAAAGAATAAAACAAAAACAAACATACATAAAAGTATAAAAGAGCCCTTCTTTATACTTTATAACCTAAAACATGTATTTTTTCTATATAAATTCTGAGCTTATTACATGTGTTCTTTTTCTGAATATTCACACACAGAAATTGCAACATTTCATAAAAATCAGCCCGAGCAACGCCGGGTTAACAGCTAGTCAATTATAAAATATCATCAGGTATTACATTCTTTACGAAATAATGATTGATCCGGTTTGTGCAATAACTATATTTATTATGTTGCTAATACGTTTTGGTTTTCACCATCATCGGAGCTCAAAAATATTTTTGGGAGGGGCAGTTAGATGGTTAGCCTTGGTTCAAGACTTGCGTTTCTGATTGGTCAGTGCGGTGAGATGGGGGGGGGGGGGGGGGAACAAGGCTAGTGGTTGTGAAGTTATGCTTAAATTATTTGAAGTTTGGTTGTGAACCCAACACTGGTGGTGGACGAAATATTCCATTTTTTTTTCAGGTGGGGAAAGTGCGTCTTTCTGATAGTAAGCACAAACTCTTACTACTCTCGGCCCTGCAGGCCTCATTGGTCACCGTTTTCCGTTATTTGAACGCCTTCAGCATTTGGCCTACACCCCCCCCCCTTCCAAGGATTATTTTGCCCCTCTCCAATAAATCAATTACGTACATTCAGAATTATAAGACCACCAAAATATTGCTGTTGCTGTAAACATAATTTATTTTTATGACACGTTCAATACAGGAATAGTTACATAATCACAGAAATAGCTGTACACTACATGATCAAAAAAGTTGGGACACCCCTGTGAACACCTGGGGTGTTTCTCCTGGACTGGACTGGGCCCGCTCATCAAGGTGGACAGAAACCTCCATGCTGATGGCTACAGGACCATTCTGGATAACGGGGCACTTCCAGCACTGTGGGAACACTTCGGTGACGGGCCGTTCCTCTTTCATCACGACAATGCGCCTTGCCACAAAGCAAGATCCATATCCGACTGGTTTGACGAGATGCGGCTTGAAGAACTGGATTGGCTCGCCCAGAGTCCTGATCTCAACCCCATCGAACATCTTTGGGACGAATTGGAACGATGTGTGAGATCCAGGGTGGTTCGCCCTACATCTGTCCAGGAACTGACCACGACACTCCTCGAGGAATGGAGGTCAATATCTGTGGACACATGCCATAAACTTGTGGACAGTATGCCATGTAGGGTGGAGGCAGTGATAGCAGCTCGGGGTGGTCCCACACACTACTGATTGAAGCTTTTTGCAACTTTACGGTAGAGCACAGGTGTCCCAACTCCTTTGACCATGTAGTGTATTTTGCTGTAAAAACAGAATTTACAAAAACATTTATGCAAAAAGTAGCACAAAGTACTTTTTTGAGCTGCTCATAGATATAGGACCACTTTCATTTTTATAGAAAAGAATAAGCTAGTCTTAAGTTCAATAGGATGTTGCTCATCCCTGTTTCAATAGACATTCTGCCATTTTTATTAGGCATGCTCTGAACTAGTTTAGACAGGTACTGTGGAGTTAAAGAATCCCATGCAGCATACACAGCATCCTCCATCAAGTGAAAAGAACTGTTTTCCATTGCGATAGATATTTCGAACCATGTAGCCCCACACATTTTCGATAACGTTCAGATCAGGAGAACGGGCAGGGCAGGCCACTGTAGGCATTTGACTCCATGATCACTCATCCATTTCTTAGTCATCTTTGATGTGTGGCAGGATGCACTATCTTGCTGGAAGACGAAGTTATCACCACCAAGAAGCCATGCATACGCAGCCAACTGTTTGTTGAAGATATTAACATATTTCTGCAAATTCATAAATACTCCTAAATCTGTTTTCCAGCTGCAGAAACGACCCCAAACTATGATTGAACCTCCATGATTTTGACGACTTAATTTGAATGGAACATTCAGTTCATAGCTCATGCCAATAATAAAGAACTCCATCAGGCCCATCTAAATTGAAGTGTTTTTCATCTGAAAAGATCACCTCATTCCAATGAACCACTTCAGACACCCATCGTTTCACAGCTTCAATGTGTTGATTTTTGTGACCTTGGGTAAGCACTGGTTTGCACATCAGCTTCATGTACTTTAAGTTCTTTGACTCATGGAGAATACGAGAAATTATTTGTCGTGATGGATTTGTTGGCATATGTGTGGCTATTTGTGCTGCTGAGAGTTTCTGTGAGGATGCCATCTGTACTGCTTGTCGGATGTCCCTTGCGGAAAGGCTTTTCTTGCATCCTGTGCACTTGACTTTTTCTCCTGATACCCCCCCCCCTAGCTTTAATCAAGTATGATTACGAAGACTGGCACAATTATAGAAATTACTGCAGACAGCAGCAATGTTTTATTTAAATTTTAATGACAAAATCTTGCAAGTGATTGAAGACTACTTAATTTTCATTTATTACTTATTTAATACCTATTATATTAATAACTAGAAGAAGCACCCGGCTTTCCCCAGGATATTTACAGTTGTAGGTAAACAGAACAACCTCAAGAAGTTAAATTATAATAAAAATTGGTTTTCAATAATTCTGCAATTTCCTGCTGTCGGCGAAGCTCCCGTTATTCAGATGTTTCCAACAACCAGAGATTTTCTTGTCTTCTCTGACCAAAACTCATTCATTTCAATTATTCACTACTTGGTAAACTGTTGCAATTGACCTCTGTTCTCAATGTTTTGAAGTAAAACTTGGGCATTCATCACTTTGTGTGGTCTAGCAGTCACAGTTTCTTCTGTTAACACGCTCACAATTTGCTCAGTTGCAGCTGTGTGCTGGCAAAACCAATACAACACTAATGCTGGGTGCCCAGTTAGCGCGACGATAGCGCGATTCTATCGCTTTGTGAAGCACGCATGCGCAGAGTGACGTCAAGAGGGCGATTCTGTGGCGCATCTAAGGCGATTGAAAAGCTCTGCATGCCAGAGCTTTTCGATCGCGCGACTCCATCGCACCCAATCAGAAAACAGTTTCGAATCACGTGGCACATGCAGTCATGGCAGCACCTACTTCGAGATGGTCGGATATAGCTACGGAAAATTTGATTGAAGATATCAAGTAATATGCAATTCTGTATGCACGAAATATCCAATTCTGATTTTGGAAGCACGAAATCTTGAAGTGGGAAACGAAATGATCACGTAGATAGCGCATGCGCATTCAGTCACGCGGCCGTCGCGCCAAGTGGGCACCGAGAAGCGAATTGATCGCCTGGCGTTTGTTGCGCATGCGCATATGACTCAAAGCGATAGAATCGCACTATCGTCGCGCTAAGTGGGCACCCAGCATGAGCGAAGGGACTGGTTCCTCTGCCGCCTTTCCAATCCTTGTCAATTGTATGCTAACTCTTCATTATCTCTAGCGTTAATGCTTAAAGATTTTCAAAAAAATGTTAAGTTCTAAGAACTATGAATTCTAAGAAAACCCTGAACAACAGGAATTCTATGCCTTGTTACAAATTCAAAATTATTTTTAAAGCACAAACTTTGCCTTGCATTGTTGGTCATGAGATATCTCATATTAGTATGCCCTGCCCTCATAATGAGTATCAATGATCACTAATTTTTCGAAATCTGATGGGGACAATGATCTTCCTCTTGCCTTGAAAATCAAGTGTGCAAAATTTCATCAACATCGGAATAAACCTGTAGAGTTGTATAAGAAACAACAAATTTTCGCCAATCGTTTAAACTGTTGTAAGGGAGCTGAATGGAGAGACGTGCATTTCTTTGCCTTCTCGAGGGAGACTGCTTAATCTATATCGTTTATTATACTCATTTCCTGCTCAATTTCCTGATGTTGATGTGGAAATATATGGCAACAGTAACTTCGATGAAGACGCTCTCTACTTGTTTAGTAGTGGTTGCACATGATAGTTTGTGTCTGCTTGTTCTGCAATCCCAACAAACGGAGTGGTTAACTCACTACTTGGTAATCTGTTGATAAAATTAGCACTTTGCTCTAGATGTCTTGAAGCAAAAGTTGTGCTTTCATCCCTTTGTGTGGTCTGGCAATCGTGGTTTCCTCAGTTGACACGCTTGCATTGTCGACAACCGCATGGTAACTTCGATATTCACTGGGTTACGTACCACTTACTCAGTTTCTTAATAGTCTGCTAACTTTCCATTGTCTACAATTATTGTTCACTTTTAAAGCTTTTCAAGAAACTGTTATGTTCTAAGAACTATCAATTTTAAGAAAACCTCAAACATCAAGAATTCTATCATTGTTACAGATCAAGTTTGTTTTATAATTCGCAGTAGTGGAATGAATCTTCATTACATGGCTTAATCTACCTTATTTATATGCACAAACTTTGTTGCGTGATGATACCTTATTTATTATCTACTGCAAATTACCAGAATGACTCTAAGTAATCACTGGTGCTATAGCCCGAGTCCCTTCTGGTTCACAGACACTGATACATGTTTCAATAATGCTACTAGCACTTTCAGTCTCACTTTCTACAATGTCAGCTTCATGCCATGTCGTTTTTTCTTAAAATAAGGATTGGTAAAAGGCCTACCGAATGCTAAACCATAAACTAACAAATTCTTAACCAATCTGGGATATCATAGGATATTAATCCAGTCTCCTGAAAAGTATATATCGCATTCCAATCTTTATTTATTACAGCAAATAAAAAATTCTTGCTAATAAAGGAGTTTAATCCTCTTGATATCATGGTTAATATTTTTGATATCGTCAGTTTTTAGCATTATTTGCATCAAAGCAGAAACCACAGGAAATTGTAATCTGCTATTCCAGTCATTTTTAATTATTTTCGTCATTGACAATCTTTTTTCACAATCTGCACTGTATCGGAAAGCACAGCAGAACATCCAGAAGCATATAAAAGTTCTTGTATTCAGACTCAACAAAATCAAATAGGAGGAATTCTTAATTTTTCATGATTACCCTGTTTGGTGTACTGGTACATAAAATATTTAACTAACTCCATTTTGGGAGTATGTTTTCAATTATACGTCCTTTGTCTTCCCATATTTGGAGAAAAAGACATGTACAGGTCATTATAGAATTCTTTCCAAATTGTGGTACCTTCTCCTCTTCTGGCCAAACTCTGAATTATTAGGTTGGTACAAAATTAATGGCTGATGTTTAGTGATACTTTAAAATGCAAAAACTCATTTCATGGTTTATTAATCAAGGTAACATCCAGCAGGAGTCAACATACATTTACCAATGAAACACAAGCCTAATTATTCTGGTAGCGTAGAATTCTGGACTTCTGGAGGCGACGAACTTGTTGAAGGTGGTTTTCATATCGTTGTCAATTTTGAAGTATCTTCCAAGCAGGCAATTGTTGATGTGACTGAAAAATTGGTACTCAGGTGGCGAAAGATCAGGTGAGTATGCTGGATGAACAGAAGTTTCATAGCCAATATCATAATACTTCTGTCGGATAACCATTGCGATGTGCGGCCGAGCGTTGTCATGAAGCAAGATGGGACCTTTCCGACTGACTCAGGGTTCGCGCTAGGACAAAATATCGACGTGTCAATTTGACTCCCAACCTTGAAAACTGCGAGTCAAATTTCAGAAGATGAGAGTCAAAATTTAGATTCTTTCTAACTTCCATATTTTTACATGCATCCACAAATCTCTATAATTGCTGCCATATTTAATTAGAAATGTAAACAAGACCAGATGTGACAAAATGAAGTGAGTTTAAAATGTGATGAGAAAGTCATGGGCTGATGATATTCAAATTTACCAAGTCAATTTTGACTCGCTGATCAAAAAATCACGAGTCAATGTTTAGCAAAAATGCCTATTTGACGCGTAAATTGCGAGTAAGCGCGAACCCTGCTGACTAATGTTGATCGTTGTTGTTGAAGTTTCTGGTGCATGTCGTCGATTTGTTGAACGTATGACCGGGCAGTAATGGTTTTTACCATAATTCAGGAGTGACGAATCAGTCCGGTTGCAGCCTTGTTTTGGTGCAATTTGGGCACCCACTTATCAAGTTTTGTCACCTTTCTAATTTGATTCAAGTGGTGAACGATGGTCTACCTTGAGCACTATGTCAACTGCTCGTGTGGATTTACGCGAGTCTTCTTCGATTATTCCGCCACGGAATTTTTCAAAACATCTACACTTTATACGTTGAGGAGTCGTCCCGTCATCCCATGCTATGATGATGTTTCAAGTTGCTTCAGCACCATTATAGGCATTAGTGGGAAATTGACCTAATCTTTCACAAAACTTGAACAAGTTTTTAGCATCAGCTTAAATAGAATAACTACAGCTTTAAAATGATGACACGTGGCTGCTGTCTTAGTCAAGAAATAATTTTCACACCAAATCACCTATATTTACAAAATGCAATCGGCCATTATTTTGCACTGACCTAATATCACCAGTTAGTTCTATAGTTGTATCATTAAACCTGTCATTACTGCTTTGTAGAATACTACATAACACAACACTTGCTGGTGGATATTTCTCATAATTGTCAATTTTCGCGTGCAGGTCACCACTGGCACTTTAAAACGTTGCTTCTGCAGTGATTCTCGACTGGTGGCCTACACCTTCCGACAAATTCTGTTGGAATTCTTGATTTGTGCCGCTGGAAATCTTGGACAACCAGTAGAAGTGACGGATTACACATAGGCAAAAAGACAACTGACTTGAACCTGTGAGTGTCATACAAAAGGGCCCAGCGATAAATTTATCTTGGACTTCTGTCAATATATATTGCTTAATGCACAGCAAAATAAGGCCTGAGGAAATTTTTTTCTGAGGCCCAGTCAGAGGTTGAACCATCACTGACTTGTTTGCCAGAATGAATCTTCAGTGCAGGTTGCCAACCGGGCAACCAGCAATGATAATCAGGTTACCAGAATGATTTTTTGGTAGCCTCCAGCAACTAGGCAACCGTTAATTTCAAACGCTGCGTATTTCACGAACCTCACTATCTCTAAGTTCTGTTCCACGAGGCATCTTCTGACGGTATCAATTGCTGACAAAATGACATGGACGAATCTTTAAACTTACGAATGCAAATTATGCTAATTAGTGTAAACGAATCCATTAGTTTTCAGGTATTTCACAAGTGGTCTTATATATAAGAGCAGCTCAAAAAGTACTTCGTGCTTTTTTTGCATAAATGTTTTTGTAAATTCTGTTTTTACTGCATAATACACCTATCTATTTTTGTAACTATGTAACCATTCCTGTATTGAAAGTGTCATTAAAATTCATTATGTTTACAGCAGAAGAAATATTTTGGTGGTCATATAATTCTGAGTAGTAGTGTACATACAGATAACAATTTTTTTGGGTTTTGTCCCAGGCTGGTGACCAGATATTTTTTGATGCCAATCCGGGACAAATCCGAAGCAAGTAATTTTTCAGAAATCAAATCTATTAACATCCAATTAATATATATATCCTTTTTATTAAAAAAGGACGTTTATTTATTGTGGGGCAGTACACTGAAATCAGGATTTCCTGCACAATCTGGGACATACATAAACCAACCTTTTAGGTTAGGGTGACAATCGTTTCCCCACGACTGATTACAGGAGGCTAATGGCAACGCCACCTAGACAGAAAGGTGGCATCGCTAATGGTCACTATATTTACCACTATTTTTGCTCCCCCCCCCCTCCCAGATTAAATTTTGAGAATCGGATTGATTACGCTTTATGGGTGTCGTTAGGGGAAGTGAATCTGTTACAAGTGTGGGAAAACTGAGGGGGTGGGGGTTAAATGACCTGAAAACGTGAAGAATGTATTGTGACCAGTTGTATGATGAATTGCTACTGGGATGGGAGACTTCTAACGATGATTAAAACCGAAACGCATTAGCAACATTAAATATAGTTATTGCATAAAACCGGATCAATCATTACTCCGCATTATGCAAAGCAATAACTGACCCAACTCTCTCAATTACATTCTTTGCTAATTTGTGAATGAAGGCAAGGCCACCCTGGCAAGGCAGAGTAGCCTGAATTTCTGATTATAAAATTAGTTTTACCTGTAGAAGCCAGTACTTCTGTAACAAACGATGTCATTTTGTAATCACAAATAAATGAAATATAACAACAGAAATTCGGGCACAACACGTGAAAGTTGAAATTTTCAAACAGGATTGGCGGTAGGGCAGATAACTCCCGCGAATTAACGCCACTGACGATTTGTTTGGCGTGAACGTGATTGACTTGCTCGGAGTGATTAACTTGCTGTTATCCTGGTAAGGGATAAGTTTTTTAAATTATGTTACACAATTTACGCATAAACTTTCTGTATTGCATCTAACTGATTTTTTTATTTGCAGCATTTATAAAGGTGCGGTAGCTAGAGCGCCACTAAACAAAGCCGTAACAGTGAAGGTAGTTGCGTATAGAGTGCTCATAAGGAGAGTGGCGACCGTAGACGCTTACTTTAACGGTCTCTGGTGGCGACAACTCCGAATGTATTTTGATTGGTCACTGCCTACTACTGTATAATAAACTGCCTGTACAACGCCATACTGCATAGCCCCCTAGATAGTAAAGGCGCTAGGGGGCTATGACAACGCAGCTAAAATCGCAGAATAACACGGCCTACGAGATAGTAAAAGGCCTGTGCATTCG
>JAHWFO010097933.1:84149-128884 GCA_023313115.1 Rhysida immarginata | reverse complement strand
GTGACAATTATTGAACTATATGAAATAAAACATCAAATTTTCAAAAAGTACTGAGTTCATAAATTTTATTCAAATATTAAAAGTACAGATATTCAGATTTAGTTTATGACATGTTCGATATTCTTTCCATCAATGGCTATGATGTGGCGCAGACGAAGAGCAAAATTCTGCAAAAGTCGCTGAAGTGTCAAGATGTCGATACTTTCGATAACCTTCTAAATGGCTGTTTTGAGCTCAAGGTTATTTTATTTGTTAGGAGCTGTTGCAAAGAAATATTTGCTAAAACATCCTCATTTGGGAATACACACATAAAATAAGCCCATCGGATCATACATATGCTAAATAATCTTGGATACAACAACTTTCTTACAGTGGATTAATCGAGCCATCTGAAGAGTGGAAATCATTTGCCAAGGAATTAAATGATGCATTTGAAAAATTTCATTCTCAAACAACTATTAAAAAGGAAACTTGAATTGTGAGAAAATTAGTTAGTCAAGCACAAAATGTGTTTCCAAAATTTGAGTTCGATATCTTAAAAAGTTTTTTCCGTTTACGAACTGTGATCCGAATTAAACATTTAAATGCCCTGTCGAATAGTAATAAAAAAAAATACTCCTATTCATCCGCAAGTGATTGTGCAAAGAAGAAAATGAAAAAAATTTGTAACTAAATTAACTTTGAAAAAGCATAGCATTTTCAAATTAAAATAAAATAAAAATAAAAAGTTTGTTATTAAACATGCATATAAACATGTACTTTTTCTAAGTAAAAATTTAGAAAATGTTTAATTTAAAAAATATTGTTAATAAGTATTAAATTGTGCAAAACTCAAATTAAAATGAAAAACAATAAAAAGTCGTTAATGAAAATGTGTGTAAACGTATACAAAGTAAAAAGGGTTTAAAATTTCTTATTTAAAAAAAAAATACCTATATAGTAAAATAAAGATTTTTTAAAACATATAAGTTCAAATAATTACAAAATATTTGATACTGCAAATTTGTATGCATCTGTTAACCAGAATTGTTTAAAGCATTTAACTCCCAAAGACAGCGCCATTCAGAGGTCTAGGGTTGACGTCATGACTCAGACCAATCAGAAGCAAGCAACAAATTGAGGCAACCTTTACTTTACCGACCTTGGTGGCGGCCAAGCGATTACCCCAAAGCCAGAATGCGCTCTCCAAAGTACTCTTCCAGGACTTAAAGCACTATTGGTCCAATGGGGTCGTGCTCCGTCCTGCATGGACAACATCTTTACGAAATCTGGGTCACTTTGGATAATAGTGTGACTGGTGTCAGTGTGTGTTTAGTGTTGTAGTGTAGCTTGTTTGTTTATTTGTTTTGTTGTCTGTCGTTGTGTGAGTATCGTTTTTATCCAGCTTGGTTTGAGTAGGTTTGGGCGTTGTGGTGCATGGAGTTTTGCGTGTGGTTGTCGGCATTTGTTGTGTTTATTATAAATATGTGTGTTTTTTTTTAAGAAGGGTATTGTTCATTTCTTGAACCGTGACTTATGTAGTTTTTATTTTGTTGGGAAGCTGCAACAATTGTAAGTAAAGATTTATTTTGAGCTTTGTTGTTGCAGCTTTTCGCTGAAAAAGTGCTCTCGACAAAGGCAGCGATACGTGCAGCAACAGAGTGTTATGCAGGGAAGCATGAATGCTGGAAGGCGTCGTTCGTTCCATCTCCCTCATTGCAGCGATGTCTATTTTTTTTTTCCTGCCGATTTCTGTCTACAATTAAAAAGACAAAAGGTGTGAAGCCCTTGTGTAATGTAAGAGTCAATGTGTCTGCGAAGGGATCCAACTATTTGGAAGGCGATCTCTGTTGTTCTGTCGTCTCTGTGATGTAAGGGAGAAAAAAACTCTGTGCCATCGTTTTGGAATGCTCTTCTGTTTACCATGAGGAGAGTCAGCGCTTCAAAGATAAGAAGTTCGGCGTTGTGACTTTCCTATGGGTGAGAACTTTCCTGTTTATCTTGTGTCATACGTGCAGTTAAAGAACAGCGAGCGTATTTTAAATTTGCTTTTTACTTTTTTCGTAATAAAAGGATATTGTCGCCGATTTAGAACGGCAAACTTTTACGGAACTGTTTTGTCTGTTGGCGATCTTTATTAATGCAACATATGAAAGTTGTGTTGCAGTTGTTCCTCTGTCGTAACTTTCGTTGCTCCCCCTTGAACTCATGTTTTTAATTCTTGCTTTAGCTAATTGTAATTGTAAGCTAGTTAGCTGTATTTTTGCTAGAGATTGGTCACGACTGGGCACATGGGCTGTTAACGAGATCTGGAAGTTTTTCATGTAGATTATGCAGACCCTTTGAACAGAGCGACCACGTTTGCGTTTTATTGTTTCGCTCTGCATCACGAGTAGGAGGGGAGTTGCTGTTTGAGTGTTTGCGTCGTTGCATCAGTATTCAGAGTGTTGGGGTTACTGCTCTCTCCCCAGATTCCAGTACAAGGCATGCTGTGGTTATAGATGCCTGTGTCAGTGGATGCACCAAACGAGAGCGTGACGCATTCTGGGTGCCCCTCTGCTCGTCGGATGTTTTAGCAGATGTTTAGCTCATCTTGCTAGCAATTCCAACGCTCCACCTATGTGTCAGCCGTGGAAGATGACAAGGGGGGGAAAAGGTGCATTAAGGTACAAGTCGCCGAAGTTATTAACTGTTGTTTAAATTGTGATCCATTATTTTTTTTTGTTTTTGAATCTTATATGTTTTGTTATGAATTTAAGGATTATTGATTAGGGGCCCCAAGTCTATTTGTTTCTCTAAGAGTTATTTGCTTGATTGAATTGAATTATTTATGAATAAAATGTTTTCTGTTATGTGCATAAATACCTGCTCGTTGGGTTAATTTCATCTGTCCCTCCCGTTGCAAGTTCAAACAAGCCGCTCCTGTCACGCGTGAGCGTGTATTTTAATTGGGGGTACCTTCTGCATGGAGACAAGCTTTGCTTTTTGAAGCTTTTTGGGCAAAAGTGTCGTTATGGTAGTGAGTCTGTTTGCTTGGAATTTTTTCCTGGTCACCCCTTAGTCTCTCTGCTTCCTTTGAGCTTAATCATACGACTGTTGGGTTAAGGAGGTTACACTAGCCCCCTCCACATAAAAAGGGTCTACACGACGCGTTCCATGTGTTATTTTAGCCAAATTGATTCGTCATGGTAAAGGTTTGTTTTATTTGTGGAGTCCTGACGGTTCCATCTATAGTCTGGTCAGACTTATTAACAATATTAAATAATAGAAAACTTGGGCCCTATACCTGTGCGAATGTGGCATTAATATTGTGATTGTATTCAGTGTGTGTTTTTTTGTTTTTTTTTTATGTTGATTTGGGAATTATTGCAACAGTGGTTGTTTTTATCGTATAATGCATGCTAAGAGGGGTATTTATGGGTGCTGCTCCATGATCTAGGCCCGTTTAAGGCGAACGCCGTAATGTGTTATTTTAGTGGGTAAGTTTTTGAAAGGTTTCGATCAAGCCAATTTTATCGTAATCGTTTTAAATTTGTCATTTTAAAATACTCGTTGTTGTAAGCTGTTGGTGCGTAAAAGCTTTGTTGAGAGTGGGATTCAAGGAATCTGAGGAGTTATTAAAGTGAGCTGTTGTCATATAATATAGAATAAGTATGAAATGAGAGAGAAAAAAACGACACGATGTTGTTGCCATAGAGAAAAGTCTACTGCAAGCAATAGTTTATTAAAATATGGTATGTAGAGCTCACAGAATCAGCATTGACCGCAGCTTTGGAGCATGATGTGGGTTTAAATAAAGTTATTGGATCGGAAATCACGGTAATGTTGTTCTTCACCTCTGACAAGGAGCCATCGCCATTGAGACCATGTTCTGTGTCCATGTTCCGACTGCGAAGCTGAGAAAACATCCCCATATGATGACATCTTGGTGAGATTGTTCCGTTTTTATTGTTAATTAATTTGATCATTAAAGTGGGAAGCTGAACAGGCTAGGTTAAAATCCTACAGTTGTGACTGTAAATTTCGAATGCTGCTCAGCTGTTGCGCTCTGCCCACGCATGAAGAAAAGAGTTTGGCGGACGGATACAGATTAGCACGCGCTGTCTGTTTAACTGGTTCTTTTATTGTGTTTTTTGTTAAAAAATGAAAAACAATTGACTGCACTAAAATTAACCCATGCACATATTAAGAAGCGTTGGGTATGTTAATTTTAACTGTTAATTTACAACTTGTTGTTAAGGTTTGAAATAACGGGCATATAAGTTGCACATTGTCTGCCACTCTTTCGGGCTGATTGTAGAAGACGTGTCGATTGGGTTGCGTGAATACTTAGAGGAGAGGTTACAGCCTTCTTCCTCCTGGTGCTCGCCCTGGGTGCAGCAAATTGCAAGCCAGCAATCAGGGGAGCCCAAAATTAAAAGGAGGGCATGACGCATATATGCCAATTGCACCTGCATTTGTGAAACCCCGATATAACAAATGGCTGCTTTCATACGCAGTGAAGAGTAATAGAGCAGAACAGACGGCAGCTAATATGCACATGTTATGCTTATAAAAGAAGGGTACATTTGTTTAAGCTTACGGATTGCAATAGATTAGTGGTTCATAAGTCCACCAATAACCATATGTTGCTAGGGGTAGTACATAGATACCTGGTCTAGTGTCAAATAAGCCAGTAAAGGCTAAGTAGGGCAAGGCGGATCCGAGAGTTGCTGGGTATAGTTAGGCCCTGGGGTCTTCATCGATTTTTATTATAATTGGATAGTCCATATTATTGTTTTAATTTTATATATGGATATGTTTAGTCTTAATAAATTCACTTCCTATTAACGACCCAGCTCTGTAGAGGCCTTTTCTTTTACATCAATTCCCTGCGAGTCCAACAACTCCTGCACCCCATTACGTGCGTGTTGCTGGTAACTTGGTCTCGCGTCTTTCCTACGCGCATGGACATTGCTGGTAGCTTGGTCTCGTGTCTCGAGACCCTCCCACGCACATGGGCGTATGCATAATATGATGCTCAAGCCAAAAAAACTCTTAACAGTGATTCGTTAATCTCATTCGAGGATTTAAGTCTGCATAATTTTAGGTTCAGGGTGAGGTCCTTATTGGGAAAATTATGACTTCTTACTTTACTAGACCACATTTAATATTTTAATGTATATCGCTATTCAGTTAACCCCACTAATAGAATAGTGCTAATGAATGCGCAGAACCTTTTAAAATAGTTTCACGCTTAATTATTTATTATTTTATGAGCCATTTCCATATTTTGAGTTAACATTATGTTTAATGTTGGAATTTATTTATTTTTAGCTTTATTCCTGCGAATTTCTCTGTCTTTCATTCCCTAGCATTGTTACTCTAGTTTTATTCCTTAGATACTATTGTTATAACAAACTTTCTTAATGTTTATTTTCAGCATCTTTTTGTTTGCGCTAGAGCTAGGCTCAGGATCTTTTTCCAAAGGTTTTTTTGTTGTTTTTTTTATTATTATAGAAATAAAGGAGTTAGTTGCGGTAGCAGTGAAGGTGGACGTCTGCTTTGGGGCTGGTCTGGTGCCAGTTTGTTGTCAGAACTTAGTCATCTCTCCACCGATCGAAGGCGGCCAATTTGGATGATGTTTTTCCAAGAGCTGTTTCCTTTTTTCTTTCCAATTAGTAAAGACATTGTGCCTTTGCTCAAGGAAGGCATTCGGCGTGTTCGCCCAGTTATCCACCAGTGAGGATTTTAGCGTCAAGAACTATGATTAACACGGCGAGAAAAGGCATCGGAGATGTTTCCGTCACGATAAAGTGGACATAAACCGGTGAGGGTTTTGTTTATTTTTTTTTCTCGACTACAGTCGTTGACTATTTATTGACCTCCGCTCCGGAATCTCCGTGTTTTGTTGTTTTTTCCTACGGACAGTTTCGGCTCCCTTGATTTCATGCGCATCGTCCTCGCCTATGGTCGCCATTTTCGAACGTAGTCCTTTCTACTAGCAACCATGAAAAGCCAGCTCGTCTATGTTTTGGTAGACAATTTTTCGTCTCACTTGTCGCTCCTTTCAGCGGACCTTTGAGTTTAGTTGTTTAATTGTCCTTTCCTGTGCTGGTGCTCGCCGCATTCTGTTTCGCAACTAATGAATCTCAAAATAGACTTTGAATCAATCAACTTTCGCATTTGTTAACTCATTATTATGATTTTTAATTGCAGGAGTCATTAATTGTATCCGGAGCAGGCAGCCTTCTTAAAAAATCACATTTTTTTGTTCCTTTTGTTTTGTTTTTTGTTTTTTTTAGCTAATATTACTCTTTCTTGATACCTTTTATTGCTTATTTATTTTTTTTATCCTATTTTACTTTTTTTTTCCTGTTTTCAAGCCTTTTGATTTTCTTTTCCCTTTCTGTTTTTTTTTTACACCCTGTTCCTGTTGTTGCCTTAATCGTTTTGTTCTATCCAATTTGTTTTTTGTTTTTTTTTTCTCACCCTTAGCCTCCTCCGTTGTCTTCTCATAGTGTTGCTGTAATTTCCCTCGTCTTTCCCCTGCTCTGCCCATTTGCCTAGAGCTTAGCTGATTTAAGGTTTTTTTCCTTTTATTTCTTTTTCCATTACTTCACTAATTCTTTTTGAATTCTTTTTATTTCTTTCTTTCTTTTTTTTTTTTCTTTTTTTTTTTCTTTTTTTTTCTTTTTTTTTTTCCCCTTTTGTTCCTTCATTTAGGGCTGTGCTTTGCCTCGTGGCTTATCCCGTCCAGTTCGGATTCCTTTTTTGCTGACACAGTCTTTAACTGGATGCTCAATCAAGTTGTTTCCCAGATTGTTATAATCTATTAATCTGAGCCATTTATGATGTTGTATAATAATTTTCATTAACGTTTTAATATTTCTTAGAAGATTTTTTTGCCTCTGTACGGAAGAAGTTCAAGAGGATTTTTAACTTCATTTCTTTCCAAACGTGATTGCCTCAGCCCATTTTGTGGACCGAATAAATTAATCGCTTCAAACCTGAGAATATTGTCAATGTCAGTCATCGCTCTTTCAACTGTGCAGAAGACCCGTAGAATTGCATTATTATTTCTACATTGCTTATTTTTTTTTTATTTGTACCTATTTAATATCATTATTGTAACCTCCTGCAATAAAACTTCAATTTTCATTTGGATTCCTCCTCTTTTATGCTTGTGCCAGTCTAATAAAATTAATTGGGAGAGCACCTTTAGGAATATTGGGAGGGTCCTTGGTTTTCTATTTAAGCTCTTTCTTAAGGTAACACCGGTAGAATGAAACTGGGTTTACTGGTTCCCTTGCCTCCAAATTTTACTTGCCCCTGGAGTCCTAACCTCTACGCCTTGACTGCTCATGCTTGATTATAAGCAAGTAACACCAGTTAAGTTCAGAATCAGAAAGCAAAGAGAGTGAAACATTAAAAAATTGATGTTGAGTCTATCAAACATTGTTTTCATTATTGAAAAAAAGAAAGAAAATCACTACTATCACTCAGTTTTATGAATTACATGTAACTTACTGTGTAAACCCTGACTGAATCTCATTTTAATGTTTATAATTTTAATTAACACATTTTCTTGAACTGCGCTGAAGTTAAAATCACTTGCAATATTTACAGTTATTTCTTGTTTACCACCACCATTGAAAATTAACTTTGCTTGTTTTTTTTTTTATTATGTGATAGTTGTAGAATATCTGTCCAACCTTTTCAGAAATGAACTCACCCAAACGTTTGTCGTGAGTGGTGGAATTGTGCAACTCAGAGGTCATCTCTTGAGTCCTGGACAGTAAATTAATTTTTTTTTCCGTTTTTTAATTCCTTTCTTTGAATTGTATAGCGTACTGACTGAGTGAGCAGTTTCGGAATATGCTCGTTCAGTCAGGACGTGCCTCGCTCGAGTCAAATGTACACGCTGCCACAGCCGAGCCGAGCGCTGTCAGTTTTTGTCGATGATCAAGTGTGCCTGAGTATAAATCAGTAAATGCAGAAGCTGTGATGGCTATTTGTACATGCGGCCTCATGGCATTTTTGAATTACTAAATAAACTGAGAGCAATAAAATGCTCGGACGGCTTGTGGATCATCTTTGCAGTGCACCTTAGCCGATTATGCAGTTCCCTTCAATTGTGGCTGCTTCGTCTCACGACATCCTCAGGAAGTTGCTCGCTCAGTCTGTACGTGGCTATAAAAAAAACATTGACATCCTTACAAATATAGAAGTAATCACCTGGAAATTTGTATAAGTATAAACACTGTAAATTAGAATTAAAATGTTAAATAAAATCTCCATAATATTCGTGCATCTCATAGATCGCTTTTTATGCAAATTTTTTTTTTCAAAATAATTTTTTTTTAAAATTTTTATCACCTGTTCATACAGATAGGGTTAACTGTTATTTGTAAATTCAACCTTTCAATGTGATCAAATTCATTTTCATAAACCATGTTCACCAGCAAACCTATTACACAACAAAAACAAGGCAGACACGAGAAAAGACAACAGGCAACGCAGGAGAAAAATATGACAATTGCTGGAAAAAAAAATGACAACAATTGCAATATTCTTATCCAACCTTTATAGAAAAAAACTCGGCCAAACGTTTCTGCCGTGTAGTGGTGGAATTGTGCAACTGAAATGTCCTCTCTTGAGTCCCGGACAGTATTTTCGTAGTTTTCAATGAATTGTAATTAAAAATTAATATTAACACAATTAATACTAGAGAATTTGCCAAGAAACTGTGGACACAACGATCAATTGAGCAATGAGAAGGAACCACAAATCCACAATAATTTTGTGGATTTATGGTTTCTTCTCATCACTCGACTGACCACAAGTATTAATAAAACATTAATTATGAATTTATGTCTTAAATTTAAATATATTAAAGCTTGTGAATTTAACTCTAAAAGTTTATAAATAACATTTCCAATGGCTATTTTGGGAGTTTGTTTTTTTGTCTTTACATAGGCCACTTGCCAACTAATGGGCAAAACATGGCCAAGATTAAGACTATGGTGGACGAGAAAATGGCAAAAATGACTGACTTTAAGACTAATCACTAGTTTTTTAAATAATTTTAGGAGTATATCATCAAGAACACATGAAGGTAGGTCCATCTGTTCTTGATATCATATATCTTGGTGTAGCATATTAATCTTCAGTATAAAGAGCTTTAAAAGAATTATCAAGCAAATAAAATACCAATATTTTAAAAATAATAAAGTGGTGACAAATCACTTACCTTTAACACTTACCGGTGATAGGAAATTGCAGCATGATTTTCTAAACAATTGAGGCCGATTGAATTTCCCGCTAAATTCAAGATATAAGCCATCTATTGGCGGAAATAGTTAATAAAATAAATTAATGAAGTCTGAAACTTTTTCTTTGTAAGTTTTACTGCATAGAAAAAGATGCTGTAAACACGTTGTTTACAGTAATCAAAAATGATCGGCATTTGGACATGACTGACATTTAGGCAGTTTGCCCTATTCCATTAAATCATTTCCATACTAAGAACTTTGGAAATCATTAATTAAGAAGATCATCACAAATAAAGAATGCATTAGTGTTTCTGTGACTGCCTGCACAAAAGAATTATAAGAAACACATAAGCAGTTTCTTAGAGAAATTTCAAGCCTGATATGAATAAAATGGATTGAAAAATTTAAATTAAGATAGGAACATACAGGGTGATCCGAAAGTTAGGAAAACTTTAAAACTCAATAATTTGCACATGAATGGAGATAAGATTTTGTGTGCACAGAAACAATTGAAATGAAATAAAAGAAATAAATTCTTTCACCACAACAAAAATTAAGGAAAAATACAACCTGAACCTGGAAGCGCTTTTCAACAGCAAGGCTATCATCATACAACAAGCTTTCAGGTTCAAGTTGTATTTTTCCTTAATTTTTGTTGTGGTGAAAGTTTTTTATTTCTTTTATTTACTATTATCCACATACTTATTTTTTTTCTTTTTTTGTCATATTAGTACACATTCTGTTTACTTGTGCCTTTATTCCGGGAAATTTTTCAATTGAAATGAAGTTGGATTTTTTTTTCAGGGGGGAAAAAATAATATAAGATTATTTGGTTTTTGACCAACAGATGGCATTATCAGGTTACAGACATCAGAAATTGTGTTTGCAGCAAGCGCTGCTCTTTTACCCTATCTGAAGATCTGTATAAACTGACATCTATAACCTGATAACGCCATCTATTGGTGAAAAACAATTCTAGCATGAAATTTTTTCGTGGGGAAAAAAATCCCACTTCATTTCAATCGTTTCTGTACAAATGGAATATTTTTATCTGCATTCGTGTGCGAATTATTGAGTTTTAAAGTTTTTCCAAAGTTTGGATAACCCCAATACAAGAAGACTAAACTTTATTTGGAAGGTGGACAAGTTAATGTGACTTCCTGAACAAAGATTAAATTGACTTTTTCTGCCTAGCTACAAACTAAAAATAAAAATTACAAGAAATAAATAATGCAGTACATGGACATAAATTTATATTTAAAACTAGCAGGGACTACTATAAGTCAAATATCAAGTGTTAGGCTGATATGAAATTCGAAGGGAAGAATCGTTTTATTTTATTTTTTTAATTACAAAAAATCTTCAACAAAATAAATCTGTAATCTAAAATAAAGAAACAGCTTTAGAAATATCATAAACGTTCATTAATCACAGAAGCAAGTAGGTTCTCGGCATCAAATAGCAGTCAAAGTAAGAAGGTGGATTTGATCAATGGAAAAAAAATAACAAAAAGTTCACAGATGACATACTAAATCCAAGAAATTCGTTTGTGTTGGCAGGCTAAAGGCAGAGCTGCCTGGCAATCCATCTCATCTGCTGTTGGGAGAGAAAGTGAACATCTGGCTGTAAAGATTCCCTGTATACATAGTAATTTTGATAAACGGTAGTATGGGTGATTCTAAGCTGTGACATGCCATGTCACGTGTAGGCGTTATATGGGCCCGCCGGGAATTTTTTTTCCCTTTGCTGTAATTCCTTGTTCTTATTAAATATAGTTTTTTCTTTTTACCGAATTATTGATCTCTTTGTAACGATCTTTAAATGGTTTTTAATTGTTATATTTTCTTTATATTTTACTGATATTTATTTAAGAAGTTGTTGCTTTGAAATTTGGTATTGTTGATGATCGTACTCTTGTTGCTTCAGGAAAGTTGTAGCAACAGAGAGTGCGATTGTTGGAGGCTAACATTGTTTTCTTTGATGAAAATTCCAAGAAGATGGTGTCAACTCTCTATCCTTTGATTGTTGGAACGAGCATGTTGATTATAGTTTTTTTTTTGTTTATTATTTTTGTTCTGTGATGTCTTGCCTCTGAGAGAGTGATGTTCAGTTTTTCTCTCCCGTCATCAATGTTAATGGCGTTGAACTTCGCCATGTTTCTTTTGCGTAACTTTGTTCGTGAAGTTCCCTAAAGTCAATTTCATTTCAAATATGCTTTGTGCATTTCACATGCGAAACTATGCGTTTATAAGACATCCTATCACGCCAAAGGAATTGTTTTAATAAGTTTTTTACCAAGTGACACTTGAAGGTTCATCATGTTACGGGTGTTTGATTGTGTAGAGCGAGCCTCCGTCACCTTGTCTATGTCCAGGTATCACTGCATGAGCAACACGTCTCTGCGAACCAATAGATACAACATTGAGGACGACAATTGGCGAGTTGCTTTTACATACTTTATTTGCCCCATGTGAGGACCCTGGCTGCTATTGAGGACAGTTACGTCAATCAGCGTTATTGGATGTGATTTTCTGTATAGGACAGCAGCATGCTGCGCTAAACCTTTAATGAAGGAACCCCTGCTGTTACGCAGTGTGGTAATGAGATGTGAAGTGTTTCTTTTACGGAAGATGCTTACCTTGAAGAAAGCTGTATTTGTAATATTGTAATTTAGCTGTAGTATTTATAGTTACCTATCAGTGGCTGATAGTATGGTAGGTGTACCTCTGAACACTCAGCAGCACCGATTAGTGTTGTTCGCCTCCTAGTGCAGAGGGCAAGTTAATTGTGCGGTGCTTCCACAAGAAGGAGAAGCGGTCAGCTGCTGTGTGCGGCTTAATGCTGTTTATCCGCTGTGCGCTTTAATGCTGCAACGCAGTACGAGGCTGTAGTACCCGGTCGACGGGTATTCAGGTGGGAAGGGGACATAGTTTGCAAGTAGAAGTCAGGGATGTGGGCACAATGACCAGGAACGGGACGTGGGATGAGGGAACAAAATACGGGTACCTGTGAGCCTAGTAAGGTTGAGACATTGGTGGAGGTTCCCACCGATGGGCTCAAGTGGATGGGGGACTATGGACCCAAGGCTTGGAATTAGACTACTTGGAATTACAAGGGTGGTAAAAAAGGGGGTAGTCGCAAGGTTCAGGTAAACTCGTTATCTATGAAGATGGCAAGTGTAGTCCATAAGCGAAATGAGGCGGAGGAAGCTAGGAAGAAGTCATATGAGGATGAAGGAGATGAATATTATGAGGAAGAAGGATTACAGCTTTTGGATAAGGGATGACGTTCAGGTTTTTGTGATTTGTGACTTGTTGACATGAATGTTATTGTTTGTGTGTCATGATAAGGGTGTGTTTTGTGGTTATCTTCTTTTTAATTTGGGTGTTATTGTTTTTAAAAAAAATATGTTTTTATTATATATTTTTTTTAAATTGTCGCCGGGCGTATGTGACATGCCATGCCACGTGTGGATGTCACATGGACCCGACGGGAATTTTTTTTGCCTTTGCTGTAATTCCTTATTACATATAATTTTTTTCTTTTTACCGAATTATTGATCTCTTTGTAATGATGTTTAAAGGGTTTTTAATTGTTATATTTTCTTTATATTTTACCGATATTTATTTAAGAAGTTGTTGCTTTGAAATTTGGTATTGTTGACGATCATACTCTTGTTGCTTCAGGCAAGTTATAGCAACAGAGAGCAGGGGTCTATCTACAATTTCAAAATCCATACCCATTTTTGTGAAAATACTTAGATTTTTGTGAAAATTTTTAACAAAAAATATAAAAGACGGTTTAATTTTAAAAAAAAAAAATTTTTTTTTTTTATTATTTAAACTCACATTATTTACATTGATAAACGCCTATTTTTGAAGGTAATATATTGATAAACACGATTTAAATTTTGTGAAGATACCGTTTCCACTTAAAATAATTTTGTGAAGGTACCCTTAAACGGTACCAAACTGACCCTAGATAGATCCCTGGAGAGTGTGATTGTTGGAGGCTAACGTTGTTTTCTTGGATGAAAATTCCAAGAAGTTGGTGTTAGCTCTCCATCCTTTGATTGTTGGAACGAGTTTGTTGATTAGCGTTTTTTTGTGTATTTCTTTGTTCTGTGATGTCTTGCCTTTGAGAGAGTGATGTTCGTTTCTTTTTTCTCTCCTGTCGTCGATGTTAATGGTGTCGGACTTCGCCATGTTTCTTTTGCGGAACTTTGTTCGTCAAGTTTGCTAAAGTCAAGTTCATTTCAAATATGCTTCGTGCATTTCGCATCCGGAAGTATGCATTTATAAGATATTCTATCATGCCAAAAAAATTGTTTTAATAAATTTTTACCAAGCGACATTTGAAGAAAGTGTTGGTTCATCCCGTTATGGGTTTCGATTGTGTAGAGCGAGCCGCCGTCGCCTTGTCTATGGCCGGGTATCACTGCATGAGCAGCACGTCTCTGTGATCCAATAGATACAAACTTGAGGACGACAATTTGTGAGTAGTTTTTACATATTTTATTTGCCCCATGTGAGGACCCTGACTCCTATTGAGGACAGTTATGTCAATCAGCGGTATTGGGTGCAATTGTCTGCCTTGGACAGCAGAAAGCTGCGCTAAACTTTAATGAGCGAACCCCTGCTGTTACGCAGTGTGGTAATGAGACGTGAAGTGTTTCTTTTACGGAAGATGAAGCCTATCTTGAAGAAAGCTGTATTGGTAATATTGTACGTGAATTTAGCTATGGTACTTACAGTTACCTATAAGTGACTGACAAGTGTGGTTGGTGTACCTCTGAACACTGAGCAGGACCAATTAGAGTTGTTCGGCTCCTAGTGCAGAGGGTGAGTTAATTGTGCGGTGCTTCCACACGAAGGAGCAAGCGTTCAGCTGCTGTGTGCAGCTTAATGCTGTTTTCCCGCTGTGCGCTTTAAAGGTACAGAAAGTGAAGGAATTTTGGCAAGTCGCGTAGAGTACACGAGGGGTTTTGGTGATCCTCCCCAACCTGTGCTGAGAGCCAGGTGTTGATGGTAAAAGGATCACGTGACGCCCTCCAGCATCGCGCCTAGGGATATTAAGGGGGTGCCAATGTAAAGGTTGTCAAAATATGATTGTTGTAGCTCATGTTCAGGGCCTCCCACTATAGCCACGAATGTGTTGTAATTGCGTTCGATGAAATGGTTGTGAAGAACAGCATGTGTCCCACGTACCTGGTGGCGCTTACTATAGTAGAAGTGGCTTAATAGGCTAAGGGGACCCTTTAGTGCTGGCGTTACCTGCTATTAATTGTATGCTTTCTCGTTGGCAGTACTTATTTGTGGTTTTTAGAGACATATAACTTTTATTTCTTGATTAATTAGCATCATATCTTGAATAAAGGGTGTTTTATGATTTCAGTTTATTGTGTGCGACCATCAATAGTTTCCCCTCATAAATATCAGTCTCAAACCCTTGACCGTCTCCTCCTGTTTGCCCACTGTGCATTTAAATAGGGGGAGTCGTCACAAAGCAAAAATGTTCGTATGACATGGGTCCGAATTCGAAAAATAACCCGAGATATTAATAGAAATAAAAATGCTGGCACCAAGTTCAACAAATTAATAACTCTGATTCTATAATGTTAGGATGGTGAAATTTGGAGTAATAATAGGTAATTACAATTGTATATACCATTAAGATTTGATTGTATTATTACGAATAGTTTCTGAGTTACACATTCAACATTGTGCACGTGCTCGCATGTGAGTACTAACCAGCACATGTTACGATGTTGAATGTGGAACTCAGAAACTGTTTGTTGGAATTCGGTCAAATTTTAACGGTATACACAGTTGTATTTACCTATTATTACTCCAAATTTCACCATCCTAGACATTATAGAATCAGAGTTATTAATTTGTTGATCTTGGTGGCAGCATTTTTATTCCAGTTCAGATCTCGGTTATTGTTCAAATTCAGACCCAAATTCATACGAACTTTTTTAAAATCACCCATACTACCATTTACCAAATTTTCGTTCATTCATTATGGGACACCTTGTGCCTGCTTCCAATGTTGCATGCCCCGGTCATGTTACATAAAAAAAGGAGAATGGCATCATTCAAAACACCAGAACGCTAGAACTATATTGTTGCAAAACTCTTTGCTCAAAGAAAACAATATAAACCTAAAATTTGAAAAAAAAAATTTTTTTTAAATTAATGGAACATGTAGCGTTAAAAGTATAAATCAAATACCTTCAATGTTACACCAGTAAATACCTCCTGCGATGGCCATGTTAGAGAATCGTGGATTTTCGTGAATGCATGATTGCAATCGGGCTAGCCTGTACCATTGTGCTTCTTGTATTAAATATCACTTGTGACCCGGCGTTCGTACAGAATGTATATGCTTTTGCTCTTAAACCGTAATTCTGATATCACATTCTTCAGTACAGATACACCAAAATGCAAACATTACTTGTAACTTTACAAAATCTGAAAAAAAATCCGGAAAACAAAAACACAGCTGCCCCCAGGGTTTAAGGATAAGAGAGTATACACCGCATATAATTTATGATGTACAAATGTACTGTATTTGTTTCAAAGGGCCATAATAGACCTTCTCTATAGAGATTTTGATAAATAACGTTAAAAAATACCGTAATTTTCGGCAGTAACGCCATGGCTGATAGGCTGCAGCAGCAAAAATTTAACAAAAATGTAAAATCTCCCACAGTTACGTCGCGGCGGCCAGTTGGCCGCACCCCCGTTTTTTTCATCACGCACGCACTCAGTAATCTGAAATCAGTTTTCCTTTTATGCTTCAATAAAAGTAATACGCATTTCAGTGGGGAAAAACTTTTTAATTTCGTACACTTTAATATTTTTCTGCATACTTTTCCTCCAGCACCGAATAGGCCTACATTTTTCGTAGAGTCCTAACTGCCTTGCTGCTGCACGATTGCTCTTTGGCCTTTTCAATCTTGACTGTTAGTTTAAAAGCTTGCACGTCGCTTTGGCGAATTTGAAATATACTCTTGATCATGGTGGAGATATACTCCACCGTGTTCTTGCTTATAAAAATACTGGTGCTTCTAAAACCTCTCCAGCGCTCTCAAGACCATTTAGCCCCGCGAGTGCTCGTGAAATTTTTTGATAATCAGCCCCGAGCAAATTGTACGATTTTTGGAAATGCAGGGAGGGGGGCGAGGTCAAGAGTAGTGTTACGTAATTATCAAGTGGGGAGGTTGAAGATGCATTATGAGTGCATTACAAGGGGGAGGGCAGGAGTTAAAAATGAGCCAATTTTTGCCTTATGTAATTTACGGACGACCCTTAAGCAGTTAAGCCGCTATGGACATTGAAGCATTATGCTATCTACGAGGGGCGATTGATGAATAAGGTCTCAATGGCTGTAACTTTTTTATTTTTAACCGATTTTCAAAATTCTTTTTGTATCTTATACTCACATTTGTCCTCTATGTAATGCACTATTCACTTTTCGACATAGTCCCCATTCCTTTCCAAGCATTGCGCCAATGCGTGACTAGTTGGGTGAACCCGTCGGAGAGGAATTCCGGAGTTGTTGTCGACACGAGGATTGAATGGCTGTGTTTACCTCGCCGTCAGAACCAACTCATGTCCCTTAAGGGTCTCTTTCTTCTTTGGGAAGTGGTGAATGTCCTAATGTGCAAAGTCTTTCATTTTTGAACTGCAATTTTTCATCTTTGAACTGTAGGCGCTGCAACGCCTCTGGTGTGTGGTGACTTGTGTGCGGGCAGACATTATTGTACTCCAGAAGAGGGTTCAAAGCTGCCATTCAATCCTGGTGTCGACAACAACTCCGGAATTCCTCTCCGACGGGTTCACCCAACTAGTCACTCATTGGCGCAATGCGTGGAAAGGGATGGGGACTATGTCGAAAAGTAAATAGCACATTACATAGAGGACAAATGTGAGTATAAGATACCTCAGATGGCTAACTTATTGATGAAAACCGGAAAGATAATTCCACAGCTTGGATTCGAATTTAAACATCTGATACTATGATATGTAATAAATCCTCATTAAACAATAAAGAGTCACTCTTTAATGAATGTAAAGTCTTTAAGAAAGACAGTCCTGACCTGCGAACTAAGTAACTTCTTTAACCAACCCAGAGGGCATGTAGATACACTATCTATCCAAAAGTAATCGGACACTTTCGATTTTATATGTTTTGTTGAATATTTAGAAAAATACTTGACAAAATGCATTTTGTTTGGGATCACCCTGTAAAAAATGCTTGAAATGCATTGTAGATGTAGCATATGTTTATGAGGCTTCTTTTACTTTCTTTCTTTTATTTATTTTACATTTATTGTTCTTATTATGGGAATTATTAGAATTTCTAAAACTATGGCTATACTTCTTATTAAAATACATATATCACTATGGCATATCATGAAAAAGTCATAATACAGTCATATGATATTTAAACATATTATTTGATTAACAATGTAAAGATAAAAAAAAAAGTTAAAGGTATAAGCCTTTCTAGGGGGGGGGGGCAACTAAATTTCTTGAAAAGCGGCAGCAACAAAGCTTAAGCAAGATCAATGCCATTGATGTTGCAGCCTCCCTACCTTACAATTACCATTAACAATAATAGTTTGAGATAAAATAAAAATAAAAAACATCGCTAAAGATTCCAATAGCACAAATCATCAACAAACGAACACATACAAGCTCCACCACACACTCACAAATGACAACACATCAAAACCGCGCCCACCACATTCATGCCAAAACAATTCACAACACTGTAATTAACTTTAACATACGGAAAATGCAGCTAAGAAGAACAAAAGAACCAAGTTCTTCTATTCTTAAGGGCTGCACACATACCACAATCACTCACTTCCGTATACTATAACACTAATTTCCCTGAACTGGTTCTTGAACCAGGCTGGCAGTCTCGAATTACTATCATTATTTGACTCTTTCTCAATCTATCAGGGTGGGCCGATTCCTTAACTAGGCCACTTACACCCCGTCCCCGACACGGCATCTCCTGAACGGTCTTCTCCACACCATTGAGGCCGTCTGCCCTATCTCGTTTTCGAGACCGCTTGTGCCTCGCGTTTGCGCGATATTTATCCGCCGGCTCGTGCACCGGCGGCTTGTCCAACACCACAGGCGTTTGTTCCCTTCTACGGCTATCGCTATCTTCTACCTCACATCCCTTCATAGGCGCACAAGCTTCAACTATATTTCCCACAAATCTTTCAGGACTTTGCTCATCCTGTTCCGTGGAGGCCCAGTCCCAATGTTCAGGCACATACTCCTCTGATTCACACAATCCCATGGTTGAATCCTGGCCATCTACCGTTCCGCTACCGCTGTCTACCTCCCCACCTACCTCGGCAGATCGAGACAGTTGCGGCACTATGTCAACTGGTTGACTATAAGTGAGGTCCTCATATATGGTTCCCACATCAACCATTACCCTCACATTCCTAACTTCCTCAGTACCCACTGAAATATCACTCATTACTACTTCGTCGGTACCCACCGCCAGGCTCACCAAGGTACTCCCAACTGTACCTGTTGCTGCATCCTCCGTCCTAACCCGCTATGTTTCTGTAACAATGTCCCTCTTTGGTCTTCCTGCACGCTTATTAACAAAGCCGAGCTTATGTTGATGATAGTCTACTCTCACACGACTCTTATGAATTATTTTAGTGTCCCTATGCCTCATACCTCGAACCTTCACCCAGGAGCTCGAAACCCACTTAATAATCTTAAAAGGCCCAAACACCTTCCCTTCAACACTCCCCATCATGGCCACCATTACTACCTGATCCCTTCCTAGATCTGCGTAACTCCCCACGCTATGCATTGGCTGCCTATCCGGCCTCGGCCGCCTCTTAACTCTTGACGTGGCCTTCTCAGCCATCCTTACAAGAGGGGCTCCCGTTTCATCATGTTGGGGCTCCTCTACAAATGGTCCTACCTCCTGACACACATTAGCTTCTACCCCATCATTATTATTCCTTGAGACCACCTCAGTAAGTTTCATAGCCAAATCTTCCAGCTTCTGGACCAGCTGCAGGCATACATTACAAGCAGCCTCCATTGCGAAACCAATCTACAGCTGCTCGCTATATTACTCTTGTACCAGTACGAGCCACCCAACTAAAGTCAGGTGCCTAACTGTATTAATGACTACCCAACTAAAATCTATCTCCTTTCATAACACTCACTGAACCATATATACCATCAAAGCATTAATCACAACACACCACACAATCAACACCACGCTTACCAAACTCACTCAGTATATACGTCCTACACCCTGACCACCCCTAATCCAGAAATAACGGATTAGCAAGTCCCTGTTCGGGCGCCAGATGTGCCCTGGTGCGTGGGTGGGGGGGGGGGTGCCAAAAGGAACCTCCAACAACAATGCACACCCACGCGTGACAGATGCAGGTTGTTCGGATTTGCGTGGGGAGGTGTTTCTTAGATCAAAGAGCAGGCGAGCATTTCCAAAAGAATATACATGTATTCTCCATGAAAATTTTAGGAATTGACAAAAGATTTATGAATATATAGAAACTCTGGGGCCCCAACACCAATAAACTTCAAAAACACTAAAGCATATAACTATTTTAACATAACAAAACATCTGCATATCAGTAAACTATGCTTGGCTTTACAATAATTCCAGACCAAGACTGGCACATAAGCCCATGAACTGAACCATCACCAACAGGTAAGCACCATCCTAAGCACCAAGGAACTATCAGCTGCCTCCTTCTAACACACTCTCTTATCCCACTAGCCGAGTAGAGGTCCAACCAGAGGTCCAACCAGAGGAGAGGTCCACGTCATGCTCTCCTTTTTACCCCCCCCCCCCAGGTAGCTTTTAGCTCAGAACATCTGAGGCAGGGAATCAAGGGGAGAGAGCAGTAACCCCTTATTTCTCAACAACAACGACGCTTATCCTCCACTATCATCAACAACGTAACCTCTACTCGCTATGAAGAGCACAACAACAAGTGTTTACTAAGGCTGACAGCATGATTTTCCTTGCAAACTGCTTAGATTTGACCCAGCAACAAGTTGCTCTAGCCATGGACTAATGTACGCAGCCTGTCTTTGTACTAAAATTGTACAGCAGGTTATCATCATTTACACATGCAATTGAGAGCATAAACAAAATGTGCAACAGTTGACACTATTATTGGATCCACCAGGGGCATACACCATCACATCTGAAAATATGGATCTCAAGAGCAAAAATTCCCAGAGTAATTCAGACGACGCTGTAGCTTTATAAAATTGTTAACAGCGTTCTATATATTTATGCTGGGACATATGACTATGGGTCCGTAAAAGGAGTTCTAAGACTTATTTTAACGTATACTGTGGTCGGGAAAGTCGCAAATCGGGAAGATTATCACACACGAACAAAACATGTAATTCGGAAAGTTCTCACCAATCTGCCGGGCTTCTCCGCAACGAGCTTCTCAACTTAGTAGCATTTTTTTTTCACGCTCCGGGTTAAAAAAACAAATAAGCATTCCAAAGAAGCTGTTCCAAACGGCGGCTTGAAATGCATCCTCTCAAGTTATAAAAAAAAAAAAAACGGCACGGCAAATCAGCTTACACTGTGTGTAAAATTAACGACATCCTTCTGTTCCAATTTATTTATTTTATAAAGTTCAAACGGGAACATAGCAACATTGCTGCAACGGGGGTAGGACGAACGCAACAACGCCTGAGGCTTCTCTGCAACACACACGATGTTCCAACGCACGGCGCTCTCCTAACAAAGACAAGCGCCCGAAAAGCTCTGTTGATGGGTGAGTTCTCCAAAAGACTCCATCAACAAAGCTCTTCACAGATCATAAAACGATGATTGTTGCAGCTTCCACTCAACAATCATTTTAAAAACAGGAAAAACTTAGTTAAAATACATTTTACAAAAATTAAATAGCGACATTTTCTTGGCATTGCACACCATACAAATGAACAAAAGAACAACCACACCCACACGCAGTTGTCCCCACAAATAACCTCACTCCACACAATTCACAACGAAACACCCCACAACACTGAATGTTCAGAATTGCAGACATCACAGCAAATTAAAAAAAAAAAAACAAGAGAAACTACATAACCAGCCACTTGAAAATACAAACACACACTGACACCAGTCACAATTTAAATTTTTTTATATTTCTTTTCTTTTATTTATTTATTTAATTTTATTTATTATTTATTTGTTTATTTTATTACATTTGATTGAGTTTATATTATACTAGCTGATATACCCAGCGTTGCTTGGGCTACTTTTTGATGAAATTTTGCAATATCTGAATGTGAATATACAGTGAACACATGAAAAACGTCAGAATTAATACAGTAAAAATCGTATTGAAAAGCCGAAAAGAATTCTTTTAAAATGGTCCCAATACTTGGCACTCTCTAACTATGGCTTTCTAGCAGTTCTACCACAGATTAAAGAAAACATGTTTTCTCTGGTTTCTTAAATCTGAGATTCTATCCGATTTCTACATACTTATAGAATAATGCATGTGGTTTTGAAAGAGGAAGGAATAGAATGAAAATAAAACAATACTTTTATCTGATGTTTCTTCCAACCTGGCTGTGGCTGTAGTTCTCCTATTTCGCTCGCAACGTAATCATACTACAGATGTGAACTCTCCCTAATGTGGTGAACTTCGACGATTACAATGGATACCCATATTCACCCATTATAGTTTACTCTACCAGGGTGCTAGGATATTTTTCAGAGCAATGGCTCTCTTGCATCAAGGAGAGTTTTGATTTAATGCATCTACTCCGATGTAACTACATTAACCCGGTTGTTGGCCACTTGGTGAAAATTCTCACGATTTCGAAAACTGCGCTGACGTGTGGCCGACTCATCTTCATCTGGTGCTCGATAGGCGGTTTCAGTTCCTTCTATGGGGCTTGGTTTTTTTACTTCATGGATGACATGATCGTTTGTTTCTAATAAATAATATTTGATTAATTTTCCATTTTTTGATAATATTATTTATTAGACTTATCTAATTCCATTTTTCCATCGTTGGTATCTGTGTGCTCTGCAATTCCAACAATCTGAGCTGGATTATTCGCACTTTGCTCTCGATATCTTGAAGCCAAACTTGAGCATTCATCACTTGAAGCAAAACAGTGCATAGGCGAAACCGATACTGCACCGAGCGAAGGGGCTGCTTTCTCTGCCGCCTTTCCACTATATCTCATTTACAGTCACAAACAGACAACCGATGTTATAGATATACACAGTGGCGGGTTTAACGGTAAGTGGACTAAGCAGCTGCGCGGGGTCCCGGGATACCATAGGGCCCCGAATGTTATAAAAAATAGACAAAATTATCGTTTAACGGGTAATTAATTAAGTAATTGAAAATAAGTTAATTTATTTTATGGAAGGAAGCTTTAATTATTAAAATCAAATAGCAGTAAATATTGAGGGCTCCAACATTGAGACTCCTAACTTTAGTTTAAGGGCCCCAAAATTTTTACCGCTTGGGGCATCCGCCTAACTTGAGCCGTCCTTATTATTATTAATCCTATTAAAACTTAAAGCCTCCTTAAAGCAAGCATTTAATATCAGCCCTTGTTGATGCAACATACGGAGGGTTGATTCAGATAAAATGAGACGACTTTAAACGCCGCGTATGACCTTGACGGAATGTAATTTGCATGACTCGTCCACTATTCATGGGGATTAGCTTTGTATACACTTGTTGCTGTTACAGTCAAATCCCGTTATAACGAAGTTCAAGGGATCACCGGTTAACTTCGTTATAGCGAAAACTTCGTTACATCGAGATTGCAAATTAATTTGAGAATAAATGAAAAATAGCATATGTTAAACCGAGAATATAAATATTTTTAATGTTTTACCCTTAATTATGGCAAATGCCAATCAATATTAGCCTTTTAATGTACAGTTAGGATTTCGAAATGATTTGTTGTGTACCACAGGATTAAATTAAACTGATTACGATCGTCTCATAATTATTTTTATTTATCATTACATGTTTTATTAAAATCATCGGTTATTTTTGACTGAAAAGAACAGCTTTTAACAGCAACGCTATTTATAAAATCGGATAAAAATCCTAAACTCTGAAAAACACGCTCGTCGGTTTCGTTTTGTTCCTGTGCAAATCTTTGTAATTTTTTCTATCATGTCTACTGCCTCCATTGGGGAAAGGCGCTCTTTCGTCGCTTCTTAAAAAAAAAAAAAAAAAAAAAAAAAAAAAAGATACCGATTTATATTAAGTACTGTACATATCATGTGTAATTATAAAAAGAAAATTAAGAATTATCAAATGCTATTAAAAAAAATATGGCCGAAATGGCAGTTGGTGATGCAGAATGGGTATTTACAGTTTGGTCTTAGCAGTAATTTAAATGGTCTTAGTGATTTAAAGGCCTTAAATCAGGATGGTATCCTGTGGCTGACTCGAGTGTGTCAGGTTGCTTGGATATCTGGACAGGCCCCTAAGCAATGGCAGACAGGAACTGTGATCCCTATCTTCAAAAAGGGAGACCAGAGAGATTGCAACAACTATCGAGGCATCTCTTTGCTCAGCATTCCTGGGAAAGTGTACGCTAAGTGTCTGGAGAAGAGAAGTCGGGAAATAGTCGACTCCAAACTGTCAGGGGAGCAGTGTGGTTTCCGACCTGGCCGAAGCACGACGGATCACATCTTTGCTCTAAGGCAAATCTTTGAGAAATCCTGGGAGTATGCAAAAGAGGTCTACGCTTGCTTTGTGGACCTCGAAAAAGCATATGACAGAGTTCCTCGGGAGAAGCTCTGGCAAGTGTTGCAAGAGTATGGAGTGGATGGGCAATTACTGGTTGCTATCATGTCTCTGTACGAAAGCTCTGAGATGTGTGTCCGGATAAATGGCATTAAGTCAAGACCGTTCACCGTGGGTGTTGGACTCCGCCAAGGGTGCGTACTGTCGCCCATCTTGTTCATTATCTTTATGGACTGGATAGACAGGGGCAGCCGAGGCGATGAGCGTGTTTGTGTGGGCGACTGCCTGGTGGAGAGGTTGCTCTTTGCTGACGACCTTGTCCTCCTTGGGTCTTCTCGCACGAACCTTCAGCATGCACTAGACCGGCTTGCAGCCAAATGTGAAGAAGCTGGGATGAAGATCAGTGTGGCTAAAACCGAGGTTCTGGTCCTTTCAAGACAGCCTGCTCAGTGCGCTCTCCATGTTAGTGGAGCCTCATTGAGACAGGTGGAGAAATTCAAGTATCTCGGGATTGCATTCACGAGTGATGGACGGCAGGAGAAAGAATTGGATGCTCGGATCGGTGCAGCAAGCTGTGTCAGACGTGAACTGTGGCGATCCGTGGTAACGAAACGCGAGCTGAGTAACAAAGCTAAGCTCTCCGTCTTCAAATCCATCTTTGTCCCCATTCTCACCTATGGTCATGAGGCTTGGGTAATGACCGAAAGAGTGCGATCGCGGGTACAAGCGGCCGAAATGAGATTTCTGAGAGGTGTTGCAGGTGTTACCCTACTAGATAGAGTGTACAGCAATACAATAAGGGAATCTTTAGGTGTTGAGCCGCTACTTCTCCGCATTGAGAGGTCTCAGTTGCGCTGGTATGGCCACGTGATTCGGATGCCGCAAACTAGTCTTCCTAGGCAGTTGTTATTTTCCAAGCCGGTGGGTAAGAGACCAAGGGGTCGGCCTAGAACCAGGTGGCTAGACTACCTGGAGAATCTGGGTTCGAGTCGCTTGGATATTACCAGGGAGGACATGCGCCTGATGGCGGAAGATCGCGATCGCTGGAGATCCTCCATAGGGCTGCTGCCCCCGCGACCCTAACGGATAAGCGGGTTTGAAAAGTAAGTAAGTAAGTAAGTCTTAGCAGTGCGTCGTCGATTGCCATGGAGTGTAGAGATGTCGAGATTCGAAATTGAAACTGACTGCCATGCGAAAGCGGCCATTTTATATCCTCCATCACTGCGATGCTGCACCAACGGGCGACGAGTATTCTGATTGGAGGAGACCAAAAGCGACCGCAGCGCCCTCTCTTGGTGAAGGCGGAAACTATTCCAGTTGATCAGCGATCACAACGGCGATAACACAAGAAGGCAAGTGGCCTCTCTCTGGTGTAGGACAAAATGCAAGTTCGAAATAAAGTTTCGTTATAATGAAATTAAAACGCTGTGGGGACCAAAAATTTGCTTCGTTACAGTGAAAACTTCGTTATAAAGATTTCGTTATAGCGGGATCATAATAGTATTAAATTAATAGGATTTTTGCCGGGACCACAGGAAAACTTCGTTATAGTGAAAACTTCGTTACAATGGTATTCGTTATAACGGGATTTGACTGTATTTGGAACATTTCATGCTGAAACAGGGCTTCCAAAATCACAGCTTTTTGGGAAGGGTATATGTTTGGCCTTTCCGACGCTAACTTCAGTCTTTCGTGCATTGTGGAATTATGCAAATGAAATGGTATTTGGTATCCAAAGCTACTGTGGGTCGAATAATCAAAAAGAACAAATTGCGACCATCTAATGAACGTGGACGAGCAGAGAAGCAGACCAGAAACAAGCCCCAGTAAACACGCCCAGCTCAGGTGGTGCGAGAAATCCGGTCTGAAGTGCTGAAAGAAAATCTCCCCACACACAGAAGTCTAGCCCAAAGGAAAGGTATTTCACAGGCAACAGTCTCCTGAATAATTCATGACAATCTTGGGCTGGAGCGACGTCATAAAGCGCATCCACATGGACCACACACACTGCCAAGTCATCTGTGGCTTACTACAGGAAGATGGAACAGGAGACGGGCATACGAGTTATTCTCTTCTCTCATGTGCCTGTAAAATCTCCTGACGCATCACCGATGGATTTCTGTGGTTTTGGTCTCCTGAAACGACGGCTCGGAAGTCGCCGACCAAGAGCCGTTGATGGACTATGGAAAGTGTGTCAGGCAGGTGTGGAACGAACTTCCCATGGAGTCTCTCAAACTCAGCGTACTTCAGTGGAAATTACGGTGCCGGACGATAGTCCAACAACGTGGCTCTCACATCGAACACAACCGATGGTGGCGCCATGTTATTACATCATTGTAACAGAACTGCAAAGTCGTCTCATTTTATCTGAATCAACCTTCTGTAGAAACGTCAACAGCCGATTGTTGATAAAAAGACAACCTGCCGATTGTTGGCACGAACTTTGCTTTGCTGGTCTGTGCCATATTGTTGGTGAGATACCTTCTATTTTTTTGATATTGTTGCCATTAGAATATCGATTAAAAGAGCGTAGAGGCCAACGGGAGGTTGGACATGAACGGGACCTAGCCTATGACACACCCCGGGTCTTTGAGGTCCTCTATGCAAAATTTCAGCCTTGGGGATTGCCCGGTTCAGAAGTTAGGGAGGAACAAACAAACAGATGGAAAATGCGTTATATATATAACTAGCAAAGGTACCCGGCGTTGCCCGGGATAATTACACTTGCAGGTAAACAGAACAATCTCAAAAAATTAAATAAATTTTGCAATATCTTAAAAATAAACACATGAAAATGTTTAGAATTAATACAGTAAAAATTCTTAATGAAAATTCAAAAAAAAAATTTTTTAAAGGCTCACAATGATGCGTAAGAACTCTCTTTTCTAAGAAAAGCCTGAATATTAGGAATTCTATGCATTGTTATAAATTGAAACTTATCCATATTGCATCATCATTTGATGTTCATTGTTATAGTTCTTGGAAAAATTGCTTTAACATTGCATCATCATTCTGTGCTCATTGTTATTGGTGAATTGCACGTTGATACCATTGTTGATGCGAACACGATGGGCCTATTGTTGCACAAACTTTGCCTTGCATTGTTGGTCGTGAGATATTTATTGTTGGTCCATGCAGTGTGTTTGTGAATTGCGTGCTGATACCATTGTTGATACCTACTGTTGTGCAAACTTTGCCTTGCATTGTTGGTCATGAGATATTTCTCATTAATATGCCTTGCCATAACCATGAATATTGATTTTTTATCGATATTCATTATTTTTCCGAAATCTGAGGTAGACAGTGACCTTCCTCATGCTTTGAGGGGGGGGGGGGCCCCAAGTATGCAAAATTTCATCAAGATCGGTATAAAACTGTACATTTGTATAAAAAACAAACAAACAAACCCACAAACAAACATCCTTCTTTATATATATAGAAGATAACTTTTGATAACTTTTGAAAATGCGTTATATATATAAAGATAACTTTTAATTTTTATTTTCATGTTATTTTAATTTATTTCATTTTATTCATTTATTATATTTTCATTACTTAATTTATAGTCTTTATTGAATTTATTATATATATTTACTAGCTGATATGCTCGGCATTGCTCGGGCTATTTGTTTGATGAAATTTAGCAATATTTGAATTTGAATATAAATGAAAAACCCCTAATAAAGTACACTATATATCCAAAAGTAATCGGACACTTTCAGTTTTAAAATTTTTGTCGAATATCTAGAAAAGTACTCGACGAATTATCCTGAAACTTCACAGGTGTAAAGAACATGTTAGACTTTATATATTTCAGCGAAGGTTTGTTCCCGAAGGCAAATAGGGGGCCAGCGACAAAGTGAACCAAAAAAATAATGTTTGGGATCACCCTGTAAAAAATAATGCTTGCAGTGAGTTGTGGAGATGTAAAGGCTTCTTTTACTTATCCGTTATTATTTGTATGAGAATTGTACGGAGATGCATGTTGAAATATTATAATTAACGCTCACAAATTGCAACCACCTCATTGATTGTTGTAATGCTGCAGAGTTTGTAACAATGACAATGCGTGATCAATTGCACAAGACGATTCTTTGTTGTATAGGAATAATCAGTAGATGATTAAAATAAATTTATTAAGCTTCCGTTTACAAAAGCTGCATTCCATTTCTCTGTCTCCTTGATAACCTAAAATTTATAACAATGTAAAGGTTTCTTCATACCTGCCAACTTGTACGATTTTTCAGTATAATATACGAATTTCGATGTAATTGTATGATTGTACGGACAGATTTATAAAAGTACGGATTTTGAAATTGGTTAACAAAAATGGCTAAGACACTTGGAAAAATGGCGAGAAATAAAACAAAGTTCACTAGTGGTTTCTGAAAATTGCCATTGAATAATATACCTAAGTATATATCTTGTGAAGCTGCCACGAGCATGAATCGTACACTGAATCAAAGAGATTCAGGATGTTTTCCTTTGCAGTTTCTTCTACGTTAGTCCACTGTTCATTGGAATTGGAAGAGGACTTTGATGGGATTGAGGACATTGGGCTACTCGCCCAGTGTCCATTATCCCATATATGTTTAATTAGCGACAACGTGTATGTCAAAGAAGAAAAGGTATCGGTCATCGTATCCATGCTATTGGTAGATATTGTTTTGCTGGAATGGTGTGACTGTAGTTTTCCTGATGTGGTGGTTGCTGTTGAGAGAAAACGCATTACGTAGCTGAGGCATGACTATAACCTTCCTTCATTGTGTTGCAGTTTATCCAATGGCTACTGTACTGGAGTTTCTGTGCATCCTAAAGAGACTTAATTTGCGAATTTGCATTTCAATGTGTGTTTTAATGAACACGGTATATTGTCATGCACTTTAGTATTCCAGTCAGTAAAAATTGGATTATAGAGTACACCAAATCGGCTTCATTTGTTTGATGAAACTTCACAGTTTTGACCAAAAACGTGATTTCTATTCGAATTTGCTTATTCGCTGATGTTCTTTATGCGCCACTTTTTCACCTAGTGGTCAAAATTTGAACTATTTTTATTGGAAAAAATGTCTTGCACGTTGTATATAAAAAGTATTCCAAGTTTCGTTAAATTTTCATCAGAAGAACAGGCTCTAGAGGGGTCTGAATAGTGTAACTTAAATATTTTCAAGACCTTATTTATGATTAATAGCGATAACTCGAAAACGGATAGAGATATAGAAAAAAAGGATTTCATGATCGTATTAGTGAGGAAATTGCACCCCAGATCGACTGGTCACACGACCCATTTTCCGTGTGAACATAACATTGTTCCTGTACATTTTTGAGTAAATGTGCGAATTTCATTCTCCATAGGTTGGCAAGTATGTTTCTTTAAAAAATCGAAATGTTTTCATAAGTTTTTTGTTTATAAGATGCAGGGTTTTCAACCCAATGCAGTGTTGTTTTCAGGAAACTTGATAAACTACAGTAGAGACAAAATATTTGATGAAATATGAGCATTTTTACTAAATAATGTTTAACTGCGCATGCGCATGCATTATCAAATTGTCTTTTGCATAATTTATTAGCCAAATATATAGAGCTACTCTTATAAAAAGCCCAAGCAAATATCGTGAAAATTGAGAAAGATATCGCCGATAGAAGGAGTTGAATTTCAGTTGCTCTCAAAAATAAACAAAACGATAAGAGGCTTTCTCCAAACTTTTATTTTTGGATCGGACACCAGTATCAATTTCTTCTTCTTACGCTGATATGAAAAAATATTGACTATAATAGAGCTCTATTGACTATTAATACCTCTGTTTATTTAAATTCAGTTGCTTTTGTTTAATTTTATTTATTCCATTTATTGCAGTGTAAGTGAAAATAAAAATATGTGACATTTCATGTCAGTGAGTGTCACATGGGTCCAGCAGAGAACGTGTAGGGAATTTGTTTAATTTTTAGTCATAAACTATGGGTAGTTTTTTTTTTTAATATTTTTGTGTGAATTTTTCTTTTTATTTCTCATGTCTGGTATTTAATTCTTTGATAATATTTATTGCTTTTATTCAGGAATAATATATGTTAAGATGTTTTATTTTCGTTTTTTTTAAAAGGCTGTGGTCGTTTTAATTAATTGTTGGCGATTGCTGTTTACGACAATGTTCGTGCAACAGGAATCGCCATTGTTACTGAGAAAACATTGTTTCTGGGATATTTTCCGAGAAGCTGTGCGATCTCGGTTTATCTATGTATTGGGTTTTTTTGCATTTTTAGTTCTATATATATATATATTTTTGGCTGTGTGCAACCGCTGTGTATGGACGTGAAATATACAAAATGGTGGGAACGCCGGAACGTTCGAGAAATGTTTAAGTTTTGTTTATCCTCGCTGGCCGATTGCTAATGATTTTGATTATCATACTGAACTAAAGTATTGTACACAATTTTAATTGAAAGAAAGGTAATATGGGTCCGTTGGAATTTCGATGATTATAAGTCCGACTAGATGTCGCGTTCGATCGGCGATTGAGATTTGACACACTGCTGAAGACAACAAGCCATTAACATGACATTATCGGGCGAGTTCGTTCTGTGTTGTGTGTCCGGGGAAGCTTGCTGATTTATGCAAAGCAATAGTGCAACATTAATTAGTAAAAGTAAAGCAAATACGTAATATTTAACTGGAACAGTTGTTCGTGTATCTCAGAGACTGTGCTTATAGAAATAGTGAGAACTGCGTAACTGAACATTAGAAAACATGTAGTAATGAGATCGCGTTGTTCTTGTTATAATAATGTTATTGTATGGCTGAAATATGGATAATGAACTATAGTATTTGCTTAGCATGCATGATTAGTATTATGGAGTGGTCTTGATGATGTAACTAACCTAGATTTCAGTTCTATGCAGGAGTTCGTGGTCCAAGCATTATTTTTTGACTGGGAGTTGCATATTTTGTCCGCGTGGGCGTGCCTGTTGCTCTCTCCAAGCAAAAGCTTATTGGTCACGACCATCGGAGTGCATTTAAAGCTGCTCTATTGAGTCACGAACACGTTGGAGTGCGGACAGGAGGTTACTACGGACCTCCTCTTATGCATTACTTAATTAAAAGGTCCGTGCGACGCAAGCATGTGTCTATTTCATGGGTACAATAAGCACTGCCGATGTGTGCGTGAACGAAATAGCAATGTAGCGTTATCCCTTTACAAGAACCCGCCTGCACAACTGAGGTGCGCTCGAGTCGTTGCGCATAGTGATTAGTTGCGAAATCTTGCACACGTTTTGATTAATGCACTAATTTAAGGAGAATAATAGTCAATTAGTGATGTAGTTACTTTGATTCGGAGAGGGACCTCTACGGAAATTACTTTCTGTACAGAGTTAAAGTCCATGCGTCGTGTAAATTATCATACGTCTGATTATGCATATTTATATTGCACCTTTTTTGAATATTTATGTCTTGCTGAGGAATAAATAGAGAGACTTTTTGCAATTTTAAATAATTAGCTGCTGAAGAGTTTTTCTTTAACTTTAAGATTCACACCCCCGTGTTATCAGTCCCGAACCCTTGACGCCCATCTCACCCGACACTAGCTGTTGATACATTATAATAGGGGGAGGGGTGTCACAAATAAATATCCTGTATTGCTAAATTGAAAATACGTTTTCCTTTTTATAAAATATTTCTAAGATTAATTATTAATAGCTTCTTAAAATTAAACTCCTTCTCTATAACAACAAACGTTTTCATGTTTTGGGAGGCACCAGGTTATTTTGAATTCCCACCTGCGATTTCTCGCGAGACACTTTAGCTATGGGATACGTTCAATGTTCCCTTTTGCTTTAAAGCTTGCAAACTACAGCTTCATTTTTCTCATGAGTAAAATTTCCTTTAAAGCTCTAGCAAGCTATAGGAATGTAGCTTAATGCTTCCATGTCCACAGTAATCAGTTGGTTAGGGCATCAGTCAATTATCTAAATGTTCCTAGTTCAAGTCCAGGCTGTGGAATTTTCTTTCCTATTTTCATCAATAACACAGGCCTGCGAAATTGAAGGTTTTGAAAAATACAGGAGAAGTTTTCGCTGATTATGTTATTTGGTGTGCTGATTTTGAAAATTACCTCCATTTTTTTCCATCACTTCAGGATTTTTTTGTAAAATTGATATCGATATATTTGCTAAAATCCTATTTGAAAAGAATTCTCGCGTACAATTTTGCAACAGTGGAACCTTTCACCCTGTTCTTCGCTGACTGATCCTAAATTTTAAGGGGAAAAGTCCACATGTGAGTGAAGGAAATGTAATTCGACACTCATAGAGCAACCCAATGCTAGAAATTTGTCCACCATATTCATTACAATTGGTTTATAGTCAGAATCCTTGTAATTATCCAGAAATTTACTGACGACATCTTCGAAGGCAACCCAAGCTTCTTTTTCCTTTGTTGTCATGCTAGTCTCAAATTCTTTTACCTTCATAAGCTTGCGGATATCCAAGTAAAATTGAATTTTTCAAGAAATCCTGATGTGATAGAAAATTTTCATTATTGTTTTTGAAATCGGCACCAAAAAATACATAAAGTTAAGCTATCAATTCCCTTGTATTTTTTTTCATTGCAGGCCTGTGTAATTTAAACATCTGAGATATATCAGGTAATAAATCCTCATCAAACATTCATGTGTCATTCAAAATTATAATTGTATTTTATCTTTCTTTATTTAGGAAAATTAGGTAAAGAAGATTTAACTGCAAAGATAATGGAGCTATCTGATCATGTTTCCTGTGTCAAAGTGCAAGTACAGGAAACTTTAGAAAGCCGTTACATCAGATTTTTCCCTATTTTATCAGAAACTTTAGAATTGTCTTCCAAAGTTTCAGATGTTTCAGAAGAAGTTAAAATTCTTACAAACCGAATTGAAAATGAGGTATTCTTAATTTTTATTAATGTTTTCTCTTTAAACAGATAATTCACAAAAATAAGAGTTGCTTGATAGGATAGAGTAGGAGTTTGGTACTCCAATAAAAATGAACGGTAGCATGGGGGGAAAGAAGGGGTTATCAAAATATAAGGGGAAGTCAATAAGTAGGTTACAAATGGATAAAGAAATAAACAGTAAGAGTACTGATTTGAAAACTACTTTTATTTTTCTGCGTAAAATCCCTGTACAATGAGGCACTTGTCCTGTAGTTTCACAAGCCCCTCAAAACCAGTAGCATAAAATTCTTTGGGCTGCTGCCTGAACCAGATTGTAACTTCCTTTTGTACAGCTTGAAGCCAAACAAATGGAAGTCGCTTGGAGCAAGGAAAGGGCTATAGAGAGGATGCTAAAAAATTTCCTGTTGAACTTTTGCAGCACCTCAATTGCCTTGTTGTCTATATGAGGATACACATTTTCATCCAATAACAACATGCCTTTGATGTGGAGTCCTGGTTGCATCTGTCAAATATCATTATAGTAGTTAATAATGTGCCAGACAGGACCCATGAACTTCAAAATCAATGAGCTGTTAATACCTTCAGCTGTCAATAATCAATAAAATCAATCAGCATGAATATTAATGAGGTATCGTGATTATCAATGAGATATGATGATAATTAATGAAAAAATATGATTTATCGATGAATATTTTCAACCAATAGATACAGTGATGAGATATCGTGAATATTTGTCGAGATAACGATCAGTATTGTGATTAACAGTGAGATATTGATAAGTTATCAATCAATTGATACAATTACAGTTTTAGTGAGGTCAATTAATGATGAACATATTAATTACTTGTAATTAGGCTTGAATATTTAATTAGCAACTCTATTTTTTTTATTTTTTTTTATGAAGCAACAATTAAATGACGTTTTTGGTTATGTTTTCAGTCACTGGATGGTGCTCCATCCTTTATTTTTTTTCTCTAGTGAATTTTTCGTAATTTAAATAAATATATTTTTTTTATTTTTTTTATAAATAAGTGTTTTTATTAGCATATGAAGAATTTTTATTGGTGATCTTGCTTTAATTAATTTTTAGAGAGCATTGAATTTATTGATATAATTAACCAAGTGAATCTTCTTTCTTTGAATTATTGATCTAAGGAGTTTAAATGATTAATTTTAAATTTAAATGTGTTCAGTCTCCTTTTAATGGGGAAAATCGTAAAATTAATAAAAACAAAAAAATAAATAATAAATAAAGTCCATTCTTTCTTTGAAGTTTATTTCTTTCTGATTACATTTTCTCTCACTAGAGGACAGTCCATCCTGTTGTTCTTTATTTTCTGGTGCTCCCAACGAGATTAATATTATTAGAGTGGAAAATAATTGATCATCAGCGCCACCACTATGAAGCAGTGATAACTTGCATGTGTCGACCTCAACTGCTGCTTATCTAACCTCAACTGTCATGGCTGATGCTAGTTAAGTTGCTCATATTAATAATATAAGCTAAGTTAGACTAAATTTATTTCCTGCAGCAGGACCATGATAAATATGATTGTAATAAACTGAATGTTTATTTTTTTATTCTCATATTTCAAGTTTTTACCTCAACTATCAATTAGCTTCAAACATGGCGTCGTTATTTCCACTCTAATAATACAGTCGAACCCGAATTACTCAAACTCTGATAACTCAAATTCCCAGTTAACTCAAAGGATATTCTAAGTCTCATCCCCCTGAACATTTAATTCAATAGAAAATTCACTCATTAACTCAAACAAATTTTTGAATAAATCCCGGATAACTCAAAGTAATTTTGGTTTTAGTTAATAGGTATTCCTAAATTTAAGCAAAACCTGTCTTAAAAAAACAAGCTTTGCCTGTTGAAACTTTATATTTTTTTATGTCCACATGACAAAGAAAATGATGCAGGAATCTTTTGAAGTCGCTGACAGCCATTGTGAAAATCAAAATTTAGCCTGAATACAAAATTGCGAATCAAACTTGCTGATTGCGATCGTTCAATGGGAGAATATTTAGACATAGTAATTGATGACGATTGCACGTTCATGTTTAGAGGAAATGTTCATGTTGACCATAAAGTTCGTTGCATGAACGATTGCAAACGAGTTTTTAGAAGCAGTCATACACTTCTGATTGCCCGTCACCATTTTGATTTCGAAACTTCGCTGTCTCATTGCCTTTGTCGATGTAAAAGTAACGGAAATTCGAGAAAAAAGTGAATTCTCTATTTCAAATATAAAACTTTTAAACATACTTTCATAAATATCATCAGATGAAAAATTAATGGGCAAAAATTGACAGGAGATGCCTTTCAAAAATTTTTACAGACCGGAAGTAGAATTCGGAAGCCATGCCAAAACAGCATGGGAATTCATTTTGTGACATTCCATGTCAGTAGGTCCGTTGCGCCCGGCAGAGGGCAGTAGTTATCTCGGTCAAAAGTTTGTTTAGTGCGCTTATTTCTTTTTTATTTGTGTTTTGTTTTTGTTGTTTGGTGGAGTTGCTTAGTGAGTATTTAGTTATGTTGGGTGGTTTGTTGTAAGAAGCGAAATGGATTGGTGTGTTGATTTAGTTGGTTGGTGTGTAAGTGAGTATTTGTTTCAAGTGCATGTTATTCTTGTGGGATGTGTGTTGCCGTTGTTCATTTTTTTTTTTTTTTTTTTTGTATTGCGCAGTTTGTATCGTATAAGAAAAATAGTTGTTTATTGTAGTGAGCAGTGGTAATTATTTCGTACGTTATAAGTGGAATGTTATTAAGTTATTGTTGTGGCTTCAATTTATTCTTGTATTTTTTTCACGACATGATCGTTTCCGCTCTTTTTATGGGGAGGGGAAGCGCTCATGTTTTGTTGGAGATGCTATTGTTTTGTTTCTTAAAATTGTTCTTATGTGAGAACGGTGGCAGTGTCCGTGCCTATTCTTATGATATTTTTGTTGTTGTTAAGGAATTGAGTGTTTTGTTATTCTCCAATAAAAAGAACTGCGGTGAAAAGTAGATGCGTGAAGTAGACGAGTTTGATATTCTCCAAGAGAAGCGGCCATGTTGGCCCTTGTTCGAAAGTCGCCAAATAGTGTATTCTACAAGAGAAGCGGCCATGTGTATTGCTCCTCCGTAGTTGTAATGGTCTGCGAGTTAATTTAAATGAGTTAATTAAAATCGTCGTTTAAGAATCAATGTCTATCATCACGTTAATATTTCTAGACCCTATCCGTTGTTGTGGAGTTGCGGCCGCCGGACGCTTTCAGCTGCTGTGTTAAGTTGACGCTGGGCAGTGAAGCCCCAGCATGTGGAAGGTAGACGTCAATCTCGGATCTATGGGTGAGTGTGTTTTTCTGTATTTTGTCGTTGCGTGGAGGAGCTACCCCAGCGTAATAGCAAGCTAATTTGTCCTGCCAGCGTTAGCCCTGTTAGGAAAGTGCTTATTCGTTTTGTTCGAATGGAAAACTGTGCCTTAGATGTTCGAGTGAACTGGGACAGTTCAGCTGATTATTGAGTTTTAAGAAAATAACTCTTCTTAATGCCTACTATTCAAGAAAATGATTGAAAGTTTTGAAATAAGAACTAGATGTTGTGAATTCTGTAATAATCATTAGGAGAGCTCTTGGTTAAATAGGTTTAAGAGTATGAGTGTTTCTTGTTGTTCTGAGGTTGTAGCAAGGTTTTGCGAAGCGACAATTTGTAAAGGGGTTGGAAAAACTTGTGGTGGTACAGGTCAGTCATGCAACTACCAGTTGGCGCAACCTTAGTCCGCTAAGCAGTCATAACCAGCGCTAAGATAAAAACTGCTCTCAGGTGTGCGCCACGCATAATCGAGCCCACAGGGATTCCAGTGATCCTCCCCTGATTTATAGTAAAGGGATCACCCAACGCTTTCGTGCGCAAATTGGGCAGGGATATTTGTCGGCTCGAGGTCTTAGCATGCAAGTCACACCAGCAGTTAGCTTGGGCTGCTTTGTGGAGGTTGTTATTTGCAATCCGGCTGTTTAACTGTTTGATTTCCCCTACTTTAGCTCACAATCGTCTCGTATAGCCCATGGCTAAGCCATAGTTGGCTATAACCAAGCCAGGTTAAGGGTTGTGTAGCAAATTCTGAGGGGCCCCTCCAAATGTATTTTAATTGTAATGCTGAGTGTGTTGATACGTAAGGTTAAGTTTGGTGAGACACTGCCGCTGCAAGGTTGTATATTTTTTTTGAACATTAAAAAATTATTCAAATGTGTTTGATGTGTGGTTCTATCTTAATAGGCCAGTAGGTGACCATCAATACGTCGCTCAGAACCTTTTGGTGGACCTTTCTCTGTGGGTTTTCGAAGCTTGGGTGAAGAAAACACCTGAACACCTGAACACCTTTTCCTTCTTCTAGGAAGGAATCGAATTTTGACGTTTTCAGTGGGAACTTACGGGTTGGTTCTTCTCATTTTGGCGTCCCCAGGTGGGCACGTTAATTCCATTGCTGTGAATTCAAGCATGGTGCCTACTGGGCTGCGTATGTTTTGTGAATTTGGTTGTTATAATAGTAGTCTGTAAGGATGCCGGGGGATGGGGATGGTGTAATAGTAGTCTGTAAGGATCTTTTACTTTGCTAGTGCTATGCACATCTTGATTTCTTTTGTTTGGTCATTGTCACAATAAAAGTGCCAACCGAGATACAAAATGCTTTAGTCTATTGCAGCTGTCTTCCATTGCACAAAATACGGGATTGTCGGTACGTTGGCTCTCCCCACAGCCATTACCTCCGTCTTCTCTCCGTTGACTCTCAAGCCAATCCTTTCACTTTCTTCTTCGATAAATGATGCAACTATCTGTAGTTGTTCTTCTGCTATTATGACCATATCATCAGCTTATCGTAGGTTATTTATTACATAACTGTTTATCGCAATACCCTCTTCTCTCTCCTCTAGGGCATTCTTTACAATGACTTCTGCATAAGCATTATACAGTAAGGGGCTCATCACACATCCTTATCTAACACCTCGTTTTATATCGATCCAATCAGTATATTGCTCATAGTCAATTCTGACTTTGGCTTTCTAATTGTAATAAATCAAACCGTTTAAAAATCTTTCAAAGATCTTTAAACTGTTTGTTTATATATTGACTGAGCCTCTTGATCTGTTAGAAAAGACAGATTTGCTACTGTAAAAATGTATTCGAATGGAAATCTGGTTTTTGCTAGTGTTTGACCAATAAAATTTTACCAAACGAGCGAAGTTGAATGGAAATCACGTTTTTGTTTGATTATGTTTGATTACTATTATTATTATTATTATTATTATTATTATTATTATTATTATTATTATTATGCGTCCCCGTGGACAAAGTCACAGTAAATTAGTTCAAGTTCTGACGAGAGAGGACGTTCTGAGTAATAATCGCATAAGAATGTTGCCAGTGATTCATGCAGGTCATTACCTCACATTTATATATGTTTTGATGATCGCTTAAGGGGAGATCATTCCACAATTTGAACGTATTATGTGGGAAGAACTTCTCCCTAAAACTCGCAATAATACCTGGTGATTGGATCAATAATTTCTTTGATTGCCTGCAATCTGCAGTTACAGAGAGCCATGTTTTGATGTAATGGGCAGGGTGCATCGCACAGTCTAAAGCTTTTATTAGTTCTCTTAATTTCGACCAACTCACAATTGAACCGAAAGTGAATAAATTATATTCATTACAGATCTTAGTTATCGATTGATCTCCATATCGGTTCAGCGCGGCACGAATAATGTTATTGTAAGCTACTTTCAGCTTGCTCTGCATAAATTTGTGGGGTGTGGCCCAAATTGGCAGCCCATAGGTAATCTTCGGAATAATCTTGGATTTGAGTACTATAATCATTTCTTTTTTAGTCAGAATTCGGCGTAATTTCTTTACTAAATATCGTAACTTGTTCAGTTGGCAAATCAAGTTCTCCCTCTGGGCAAAGAAGTTGAGGTGGCTATCAAAAGTAACGCCCAACAGTTTCACTGTAGTCGGAACTGGGTGTTTTCTAGCAACAATTAAAGTTGTCGTTTTTTTCCTTGTTTATAGTCATACCTCTCAAGTGGAACCAATTGTGTCACCTATCCAAGTCTTTCTCAATATGTTGAGTTATTTCCGAATCCTGAGGGCAATCATACCTTTTGACTAAAATAATATTGTCCACGAAAGCCTTGAGCTGAAAGTTATAGGCAATTCAGCTAAGGGTGCTAATAAGGTCGCCCTTGTTGCTTATCGAAGAACCCTGGGGTATTCCACGGGTAGAAGGTTGGCACACTATTTTATCGCCATTCGTAATACAATTGGCTCGATCGCTGAGAAGGTCCCGTATTAGAGTTAACATTTTCCCAGAAATGCCATAAGTCTTTAAGTCTACACATAGCTGTTCTCTCGGCACAGCGTTAAAAGTTTTGGCAATATCCACCATAACAATAACAAATGTTTGACGTTGGTCCAAAGCCTCCACTGCTTCCATCATGACGGATAAAATAAGATCTTGTGCAGAGGTGCCAGGTCTGCCTCCATATTGAAAGTTTGGTAAATACGACCATAAATGTTGGTTCATAGATCTAAAAATAGTAGTTTCGATAATTTTGTATATTGATGGAAGAATCAAGATCGGCCGATAATTCTTATAATCATTTCTATTGCCTGCTTTATAAATTGGACTTATCAGCGCCTGCTTCAAAGGCGCAGGGAAATGACCATTGTTCCATATTTTTATTATCAGATGAGCCAGCAGGTAATTGCCGCTCTTTCCGCAGTTTCTCAGAACTGTACGATTTAAAAAATCATCATTGGCATTTCTTTTCAACTTGATTGTCTTCATTACCCAGAAAATCTCCTGAGCAAGATCCGGCACTAACTGAAGATCGATCTCCTTATGATTGTTGGATGATTGTACTACAATAGACGGTGGACGAGTCAATGGGTCATCAATCCAATTTAAGTATTCTTTGGCTGTGGCTTGTGGAAATTTGTCACCTTCCACTTCTGCATTTTCCTAATGAATTTCCACAAGTCTAATTGATTGTCCGCAGCTAAACGGCATTCTCTTTTGACTATACGAATCTGGCGTTTGTATAGTTTGTTTAAAGTTCTTAATTGTTCTTGCACCATTTTGTACATACTGCTTGCAAAGGCTTTTGCGCAACTTCACCGTTTCTAAGATCTTCTTATTCCACCATGGGAAATTAAACTCTTTTTTTATTGTCATTCCTACATTTATCAATATATTACACAAACTCTCTTTTAAAACTGTATGTTTGGTCTCCAGGGTCGTAGCCTTGAAGTAATCTGACCAATCATATGCATCAATTTCTTGTCTAAAATGTGACCAATCAATGGAGTCCAAGTTATACTAATTCCTATAAGACCTTGAAGTCAATTTATTATTATTGTTGAACGATTTCATAGCAATGCTAATCTCTTTTGATTGATGATCACTTTTGGGTAGACAGCTTAGTTTCATATCTGCTACTTTCCAATTACTCGGTATAAAGATTTGATCGATAATTGTTCCTGATGTATTCATTATCCACGTTGGCCTATTGAGTATTGGCGTAAGGTGCAATATTTCACAAGCATCAGTTATTAGTTGCCTATCTAGAGTATTTGCTGCAAAATTGTCATTTAAGTCACCCAGTATGATGTAGTCATACGCCGTATATGAGGTCAATAATCTGTTAGACAGGAACATATCGCGGCCTGTAGATAGTTAATATTCTAAATATCCAGTTATTGAAGGAACATTCGACCAAAAGATAGTCACATCCCTGATTAGAAGCACTTACGATCACTGTAGATGGTGTCTGGCTTTTAACGAGGAGGGCCACCCCTCCTCCTCTGGTAAATCGATGTGCTCTTTAAATTGAGTATGAGTCAGGACAAATTAGTTTAGATTCGATTTCTGGGGTTAACCATGTTTCAACTATGGAACAGATGTGAATGTTAGATGTCTGTAACCACAATTCTAAATCGGTCAGGTTATTCAAAATTGAGCGAGTATTAGCGTATGCAACATTGATATATTTACCGGTTTTGTCTTGCTCATTATAAATTAGTTGCTTATTCTGTCTTTGATCGGACTTGCCTCGTATACATCTGATGTCGAAAAGAATTCTCTATCAGTGTAGGGGTTTTCCCTCTGAATAGTCGTATCGAAAGGCCCCTCGGCCATGCTACTTTATACCAAGGAGGGTGGTTGGCTTGTTGATCCAAACACACAAAAAAGTAGTGGGACGGGGTACCTCCTTTCGCCAACCCCATTCTAAAACGTTCAGATTTCTTTCTATCAATTTTTCAGCTAAGCTTATTGCCGTCACTGAGGTTTCCAAATTACCGATACAGACTCTAGCTGTAGATGGAGACTTAATCGGTAAATTCCAGCTGTTGTCCTTTTCCATCAGATGTCTTTGTTGGTCTTTAATGTCGTTTGTTGTAAGTTGATACCTTATTCAGTTCAGTTCGCCTGGCAAAATTTGATGCAGTAACGCTGCTCCAGTCGTTCCGTCATTTTCCTTCAAATCAAAAACCAATGAGAGCACAACACACTACCTGCCCCTAATGCTGATTGCCAGCAACTGACGCTATTGAGAGGCAGGAAAAAATTCACGCATACGCACAAAGGTTCAAGGTCGGCTCATGCAAGCGCGCGCGATCCAAATCCATCATTTTTTTGCAAAAAAAATTAGGTCTGATGCCTTTTCTCACAGGCCTCGTATATATAAAGGCTTGCATGCCTCTTGCTGTATATCCTTGACAAAGCCGCGAATAAATGGCGAAACTAGTTGAAACTCCTGATGTCCCTCTGTTATACTGTAAGGCCACCACCTGTTTAGTCTTTTGTTTAAAATGATCGCTGCTGCGACGAAGTTTTCGTTTGTTGAAGCTGACATTTTCTTCTTGGAGATTTTCTTTTCCAAGAAAACAATGTCAGCATTCGAACGCAGTATTTTTTTATTATTTGTTTCCTGGTTACCGAGGAATTTTCTGTTGTTGAAGGGAGTGCCGAGCGAAGCCGGAGCGAGAGCTTGTTTAGGCTTTGTGAAAAAAAAGGAACATCGATAGCGGCTGGCTTAAGTGATAAGTTTTCACGATTTAATTCTGTGATCATAAGTCCCAGTTAAAATTTAGTTTTGGAAGCATCCTCTGGAATCATGTTTTTTAATTTATCGTTAAGTGATTTTAATAGTTCGTCTTGGTGAATTTATTCTCGTTTTGGTCCTCGTGTTCAACGCCACTGTGTTAACGTGATTTTCGAACGCTGCCGCGGCTCAGCCACCAGACACCCGAGGTAAGCTCGTTTGAGGCTAACGGACGGTGAAATGCCAGAGCCAAAAGATGACAACAGATGGTGAGTGTTTTGTACTTATTTCTGATGCGACGAAAGGGTGTATCAACGATAGACAATTGAACGTTGAAGTGTTTCGACTGATGGCCAGGAGAACTCATTTTTCATGTATTCAGCTCCTGTGTAAACTGGTCTAGTTCCGTGTGCGTGTGGGGCTCCTTAGAGTAGACTCTAGTAAGTTTCATGTTTTATGTCTCCGAAATGTTTTGTGCCCCTGAGAAGATTCAATGTAGTTTAATTTTGTAGACGTTAAGCTAAGTAGAGATTGCTTGGTTGGGTTGCCCATAAAGAGGGACAGACGAGTTTTATGGGGGTATTGTGTGGAGGCCGTTAAATGCTGGTAGAGCTGTATAGGCTGGCACGTGGTGGTGGAGTCTTTGCTTCAACGCAGGTTCCTTTGAGGGGACACCCGAGGCCGGTGAGCAGGATACCCGTAGCACATCTGCAGACTGAGGCCAATGCGTGTCACCTAAGTGGGTTTCTGAGATTCCCCCTCCCGCTCATTGTGTGTTATTAAAGGAATCTCACGACGTGGGGAGAGACGTTGACCTGGCTTTGTAAGGTGACGCCATTCGCGCAGTAATTCTGCAGTAGCAAATACCACGAAGGTCAGCCTGCTCATTGCAATGATAGCCTAAGCTCCCCTGCTGGGTAAGCTTGGAGTCAGTGGTTGCTAACTCAGTGTATTCTTCTCCCTCTTTACAGGGTATGGCCTATATGCTTTAAGATGTAAGTAGGTTATAGTATAATGTATGACATTGGTTAAGGATTTGTTATGTTGATGTAGAGCATTGAGGGGCCCATCAAAGTGACAAACAGCGCTGTCACCTTGAAACGGTCGTTGTATAGTGTATTGCAGTTTTGTTATGTCTATTTTCCTGTAATGATAATTGTTGGAAAAATTAAAGAGTTTTTTTTTTTAAGATTATGCTTGTCCACGTCGATGTATTGCACCTTTAAACACGCCCGAACTCCTGACCAGCCCTCCCTCATGCATTCTGTTAGATGCTTATGGATAATAAATATTTGGGAGGCAGAGTACGTCACATTTGGCACCCGACGTGGGACATGTTAATCCAGAAATTCCGGATTATCGAGGGTGCCATTGATACGGCTAGTACTAGTAAGGAAGCAGTGCAAGTTTTTCGGGAAAGTTAGGAGTAGATGGGACGTTGGACGGGGCAACTGGTTTAAGGTTAGTTGAGTGTTTTGAGCACCTGATCCAGGAGACTAGGGATATACTTGCTGGTGAGGGGGCTCAAGTGGGTGGAGATGGTGTTGCCGCCAATGTCAGGCTGTTATTTTTACGGGTAACAGGGATAGTTGGGTTACGCAGGGGCCGGGATACCAGATTGTTAGAGACTCCACATTGGAGTCAAATAGTGTGGAAGGTAAAGCACGCCGGTTGTTGGGGGTGCTGTGGATCTGGAGAGAGGGCGTATGGTGATGGTGGCCGTGTCGGGGTCCTGTTTTGGGAGTTGGTTGGCCCCTTCACCATTGTGGAACCGGTGTCCCAGTTTGGATTTTTATAGGCCTACATTTCTCACTCACACATCGACAAAAAAAAAAAATAATAATAATAATTAAAATAAAAAACAAAAAAAACCCCACAGAACAGAACATTTCTTAATGAAAAATCAAGTAAACTTTATTCAGTTTTAACATTTTTCATAACTTGACTGCATAAGCTTTCTTGTAGGCTTTGATTCGAAGTAGTTTGGAAGTAGGCCTATTTGAAAGTAGCGATCTTTGGGAGAAGTTATTTTCGATGTTGGTGACAGGAAATTCAAATAAAAAGTGAAATAATTTATTGTATATTGAACTGCACACTGTATATGCTGTATAAATAATCTATATCACACGGTATATTCCTTGAGAATTTCATCAGGACAGTAGTTCGAAGCAGTTCAATTTCGTCAATTTTGATGGTCTCTATTTGGAAGTAGCGATCTTTGGGAGGAGTTATTTTTGTATTAAATGTTGGCGACGAGAAATTCGAATAAAAAGTGAAATTACCGTAATTTACGGTAATAATGCCGCAGCGGTAGTTAGGCCGCACCGATAAAAACGTATCATTTTAGAAAAAAAAACGGTAGTTAGGCCGCACCCCCTCCCCCTTTTAATAATCAAACGAAATTAGCGCATAATATACATTGCAGTGCCTTAATTTTCCTGTATATACAATGTACACTTCATTATTTATTACATTTATTCGCTTTTCATTTGAATTCCCCACTGCCCGTCGCCATTTTCACAAATCGAAACACAGTTGTACTTCATGGATTGAGAAGGTACATTCGTATTTTTTTTTGGCGCCGGAAATTCAAATGAAAAGTTGCATAATGAACTTCAGACGAAATTAGCGTATAATATACATCGCAAAACTTTAATTACCCTGTATTTACAATGTATAGTTCATTATATATTAC